>JAAXCT010000785.1:0-332345 GCA_012490785.1 Eragrostis nindensis | reverse complement strand
ACTGTATTGCAGGAATTAAAGAAAAGCACATATCAGCTTATGCTGAAAAGCATCAAACCATTCAGGTGACATATCAGAAATAGCAGCATAGAAAAAATTACAATATAACACTTACTGATAGCTCTGGCAAACCCCTCGCAAGTGTTGCAGCGCCTCAGGAAGCCAGAAAGCACCCTCTGCCCAGAAATTAAACCAGATTGGGAGGGATATAGCCATGGACACTCTTTGCACGGCAGAAACAACACTACGAACGTACTGACGGGCCATGGTTGCGACACCTGTCTTGGAGATGCATCTCATAAGGGAATTGAAAGGCGATTGTCACACAGATCTCAAATTACAATCATCTGGAGATCCATCCCCAGAGGCTTGGGCAGTGGCAGAACCTACATCAAGACTAGACGCCAAATCTAGTGTCCTACCCCGAGGATACACCATCCTGCACGAGTTATACAGGTTAGAAACTGAAATAGAGAAGAAAATACATTAAGGCAAAAATATTACATATTATAAACTCCTAGCAACAGTGGCCAAATGACTAGTTAATCCAACTTTTGCCGGAACAGAATGCATTTTGATACGATTCTTTGAATTGCAGAAGGGAATATATGGCATGAAGGAAACATAATCAAACAAAAGGCATGCCCATACATTATCTACAAAAATTAACATGATGTGTTTAAGTAGCAAATGACGTGTGATATAAACCCTGCTACACTTTAATTAATTTCTAACTAGCACATTCTGAACAATTGGCGCTAACTGCTAAAATGTAATAGCCATCGACAATCAACTTTTAAAAGGAAACATGCTTAAGCAAGGTAAAAGTCAAAAGGAAAAGGTGCTGCCATTGATAATGCTTACAGTTTTCATATCAAGTGGTATGACACGGAAGCCAGAAGAAATTAATGGAGCGTCATCTGGAAAATGTTCATCGATTGGTGCAAACACAGCTGGAAAGAGGATCCAACAGATTTCTCGTCTATTCCAGTGCAAAGCTGAAAATATAGAAAGAACCAAGGACACATTAGCAATTCATGTGATCTATAAACATAATCTAAGAAGCATACTGAGGCAGATAGTGATGGATCATCCAATCCTAGTTTGGACCTAACCGACATGTCCAATTCATGTTTTGAGGAATGGAATGGGCTGATCAATCATCATCCTGTCCCTTACTAGAACATGGTTTTGTGCAATATGACGAATGATGCTATCCCACTCCCACATGATCGACTGGACCCGCTTCATCCTAGATGTGTTGATACCTCAAAACAACCACTGTATTTGCATTCTTCGCTCCTAAAAGCTAAGTATAGTACTATCTCCGGTTTTGTTTTGACACTAACTTCTGTGTCCTAACGCATCAACACAAATAGGAGGTAGTAGTAAGATTCTCCCAGGATACCTAGATAAGATGATAGATCGATATCTTAGTTCACCATCCCTCTTAGTACTCTCTGTAGTCTTGTACTACTATATGAAACAAAAACATGGACCCACTGTTACTCTTTAAATCCATAGCCATGTTGAACAGTAACAAGCCCCACATCTAAAGGGCTTACAAGCTGAATGCAATGTAATTGAACCAATTAACCAAACATTGGCAAGATTACATGTCATAAAAGTCTAGAGAAGTCATCTTTCTTATAACCATTGCTACAAACAATTTTGTTCTCCATTGAGGCAATGTAAAGCCTCAAAAACAAAGTAAAGTGAGGACACTAATTTTTACCTGAAGCAGGTGGATATCCTTGAAAGAAGAGCTCCCTCATTAAGAGATTGTCCCTCAAGTCGAACAACCTCAAGTATCTGCGAAATTATCGGTAGTAAATACAATAAGCCATGACACACAAATAACTATGGCAACAATAAGAATGAAACCAACAGGCTCCCTACAAGGTTCTCCACTATTGAACGTACAAGCTAACAATTCGATGAGAATGAGTCTGATTAACTTGGTGCAATATATTAGCATCATTTTGGAGCTATAATGCTAACGGAAATGCAAAAAGTAATATTGGCGACAATGAAATTAATTATCTTAGCACAAGTTATTGACATGGTTTTGATGTAGTTACAGTACCACCAGGTAATACAAAGACAGGCTTTCCATAGAAAAAGATGCAAACCATACCTCTTCATTCTCCACCGTGTGAGCAAGTGGTAAGATCATCTGCCCCCCAGAAAATCTCATAGGCCGCAACCCAGGAAGTGAGCATGCACTGGCTTTCAGTGCTGAAGCCAAATATGCATCAATATTGTAATCGGCCCATTCAGATCTATGCTCCCTCAGAAATCGAACTAGTACTGCTGGTGGAACACTCTAGAACATCAATAAAGAAGCATGTAAGTATTTGGGATGGCTGATTATCCAAAACAAAACATCATCGTAAAGGGAAGCTATTTTCGGAAAAATCAGGCTAAAAGTGTCTGATCAATAGCATATTGTTTTCCAAGTTGGGCAAGAGCTCCTCTACCAATCAAAACAGGGGGTGGGGCCTAAATCGCTAATTTCTATGTATGCATAATTCTTAATAGGGCATTTCAGCACCTAACTCTCTAGTGTACCATGTTTCTGTGCTGTCTTAAATCTACATAGCACAACACCTTCAACTGACACTAAGTGTGACAAAACCATTGAACCACAACGTAGTCAGTAGTATGGTATCAAAAACTGAACAGAGAGTTCAAACTAGGATCTCAGGACCTAATGCAAAAAGACCTCTGAAATTTATTTAAACACATTTTTTTTCCTTTCTTTTCTGTATTGGTGGTTATAAGGCTTTCATAAAATTTGAACAAAGATCCAACATAATGATCACCTTTACCTGGAGTAACATGGATGCCTTTGCACATATAATGCCTCCAGGGGCTCCAAACGTGATCCCAGCATTGTTGTTGTTCCTAATTTTCTTGGTTGAGTTGCAAGTAACGACTACGTCTTCAATGCCATCTCCCCCCATTATAGACCACCCGTCGTCATTGAAACCACTAATAGCATCATTAAAGCCCCTAAGAAAAGCACAGGAAAATTGATGTTTCAACTGTACAAAAGAATTACATTAGAGTTTGAATTAAAGTCTCATGAAATTACCTGCTGAGCCTTTGACTAAAGGTCCGCAGGACTGCAGGTTGCCTGCCCAAGGCGTACACTACCTCCCCACTTGTTTCTTGAGCTATCTGTCTGAGATGGCGCAGTGCCTGGATACATAGAGCAGCTAGTAAATTTTTGCATGAAACATATTGCCGATTACAAACTATTGTCCATGAAAAAAATTGCAATCAACTGTACAACCCTCATTAATTGTTTTCAGATTATATAAATACATTTTTTTTAGTGATATAAATAGCTCCCACAAACTGATTTGCAATCTTATCAACGAAGTTTAGAAATTAAAACTGTGAAAGATTGAGGTTACACTTTACAAGCACATACCACAGTAGTCATCTTCTGAGCAACTACTCTGGAAGACTCATAGAGTGGTCGAAGCACTTCAGGAACACTCCACGCCTGAAAGAAGAAACCAAACAGTCACTAAAGCACAACATAAGGATAAATTCATCAAATATGTCAAAGAAAGTGAAAATCAGACCTCGAGATCAAGATGGTCCACTATATGCACAATCGAACCTCCACCTTCACAAGGACGAACCAAATAACCACTTGGTAGCATCTCAGCTCTTACAAATTGCTGTGCAGAGGCTGCACTTGGACCACCCCCAGAACCACTTAAGGACCTTTCACAGACCTTAGAGATAATGAACATTAGCATAGTGCAGATCATAGTAGTTGCCAAGGTAAAACAAAAATAGACCTGGTGCTCAGATTCCAACATACCACAAGGCTGCCATCCTCCATCGTTGTCGTGTACCGTAATGTCCAAAAATCGCGTGCTGGAACTAAAGTTGTTGGGGCATACATCTGTAGGAACAAAAAAGAAAATAGCATCCACAGAATGAGCCATGCACGGCACCAGAATACCTAACGAATATCATTGATGGAAAATAATGCTCACCTGCATGTAGACAAGTTCCACTGTTCCCCCCATTTCCCGCGGGTAACATTGTGAACACTTCAAGGCTTCGACAATCACGGAACCAAGATGGACGATCTTTCAAGATCTCTATGACCTACATAAAACAGGTATATGAGAAACAAAGAATTCCATGAACGCGAATAATTAATCTTAGCTAAAGCATCTTTTGATTGATAAAATGTAACGACATACAAAGATATCATGTCATACAATACAGACTAAGTGATCAAAGATAAGATCTAGGAGAGCTTGTATAAGACTACTCAGACGCAAATAGACCAATTGTCACACAAATCACTTGCAGATGAACTCACGAGACCAAATAAAAAAGCGAAGTATAATTTTCAGGTAGCATGAAATCCCAAATGGTGCACAATGTCCCAGAAAATTCATGTACTTACTTTTGTTGGTTCTAGATTCACCAAACCACAGGCGCGGGCAGCAACACCACGGCAACCATGCGAGATGGCCACAATACCAACCGAATCCGGACCAGGCTAGTATCACAAAAGAATAGACAGTTAGAGCCTCGCCGAAAACCAAAAAAAAAAATGCTCTGTAAACCAAATACTAAGGAGATCCAGAGTTGGCATGTAACCTTCATCCCAGGCATCTGGACCCAATCAATAGCTGTCCCAGTAGCCTTCGAGAGGAACTCTGTGAAGGTCTCCTCTGCAATCGAAAGGAGTCTGAAACAAGTAGATAGATGTAATAAGGTTCAGACAGTGTTGAAATGGCGAGGTTTACACAACAAGAGTCCTGTCCCAGATGCCCAGAATGATTTACTTACCCAGAAGGGTTACTTGCATCCCTCATAGGGTTTGGAGGGGTAGTCACATTAGATTCACAGCTAGTATCATTGGCCAGTGAAGTCTGCACCAAAGCGAGATGTTATCATGAAAAATGTAAAGGTGGTATCATCGGGTTGGCATGCTATTACCCCTGGGGGCAATTTGCTCAAAAGGATTTCACTAGGTGTTGCAAGCACCAACACCAAAACAGCAGCTTAAGGACACAAACACTGGTAGGTGTGTGTTGGCATTATCAGTTGTAGAAAGTCAACCACCACTAGCACCACTAGTGCAGTACAATGCTTCATGCACATAATTAGGTAGGAATAGGATACTAGACTTTTGCTTCACCATACTCAAACTAATGCACAGTGGCACCCAAAAAAGTCTTCCATCAACAACAGATTGTGAGAGGAACAACAAGGTGAGCATGTTGAGAACTTACACTCTGTAGCTGCTGCCGCATGTGGGCATTCTCGTGAACCAACTGAGAAACCTGCTTCTGAAGACGCTCATTCTCTTCCATCAGGAGCTTGTTCATTGCCGTCAACTTTCTGTTGACAGCCTGAAGCCGTGAGGACTCCTTGCGCTGCTTATCGCGGCACCTGTAAGGAGACAGGCACATTCATTCATCCGCATTAGTAAAACGGGAAGCACGCATTTCCCTTAGAAGTAGCAAATGCCGGCAAGATTTCACTTGTCTGCTTCTCTTACCTTCTGTTCTGGAACCAAACCTTGATCTGCTTGGGCTCAATGTTGGCGAGAATGGGGCACTCGCGTAGCAATTGCTGTCGTCGCGAGGAGCTAGGCTTGGGGCAATCGATGTAGAGCCGCTCGAGCACCTCAACCTGCTCTGGTGTATACCGCACGTACTTCCCCCGAGTCCATCCCAGTAACCTTATCAAAGCCGCCGCTGTCACTGCTTCCGCCTCGCATTGCCACGGCCGCAGCCATGTCCCGTCGCCCTCTTCCTCTCTAAGCTTGCTATATGGACCAAATTTTCAACTACTACTCTTATCTCCTTCAACTTCCAGCTGGCGAAGATCCCTGGAGAATTTGAAATGAGCCATGTCAAGGAATTTTGCTAAAAACAGTGGCGGGAATCGAACTCTAGTACCGAAGGGAGCAATACAAATGCAATGGATCGAGGTGGACGCAACAAAAGTGGATAAGCTCAGCAATTAAAACTGGGGAAGACAACTTCCGAAAATGGAGAGAGGGAGATAGGCGAGTGAAAGTTAGTAATCGATTTCGCCCAAAATAAAAGCTACTCCCAAAATGTAACCTAGTAGTAGAACTGAAGTGATCCAATCCGCGACATAAATGGATGCACCGCAAGCAGACACCCAAAATTGAGATCCGCACAGGCAGCAGAAATGCAAAAGCGAACGGGAAGCCTACGTAGACTAGTAGATCCCAGGGCGCGGCGAGCTCTCTCACCTTGAGAAGAAGCAAACGGCGGCGACAGCGAGCGCCAGGCTCCCGGAGCAGTCCCGCCGAGGTCACAAAAACAGCCTTTCCGCAACTAAGCCGCCTCCCGCGGCGCCTCCCATCGATCGCCGGCGAGGAGAGCACCCGATGGATCGGATCAAGCGGACGACGCCTCACCGGAGCAGCAGCACGCCACCAACTCCGCTAGTACTGGCTAGGGTTTGGGGTGGCTTGGTTGCGGCGTCGTAATTGAGGAGAGAGCAGAGGGGGAAGGTGACAGCCTTAAAGCAGAGACAGAGACGTGGAACAGCAGCAGTCGCCACCAACAAAGACCCCTGCCTACTGCTACTGTACTCCTGCCCTCTGCCTGCTCTATATACAGTACAGTACTACTGGACAGCCACGAGAGTCGAGAGAGAAGAGAAGCGGAGGAGGAAGAGATGCGCTGGCCCACTCCACAGCACGCCGTGCACACGGTGTAGGTGCACCCCACGCTTTGCTTTCCTTGCGGAACGGCGGAGGGAGACGCGGGGTCCGCGAGGTGTACGAAACGCCCGGTGTACGTTGGCCAGCCAGTGGGACGAGTGGGTCCCGTTCGCCCGGGAACCCGACGCGGGCATCGAGGAGCGCGGGTGGGGGCCGCGCTCAAATCACCGCCGGATTGACGGGACTGCCCCTGTGGAGTCGCGTGGGCGCGGTGCACCAACACCCAGCATACGGCTCCTGTCGTGGACTCGGTGTTGCACGTAACGACGGCCCTACAACGGTCTTGGCTTTTGTCTCTGTACGGTTCCATTCCGTTTTCCGTTGCAGAAATGCCAATGTGTACGTCTTATTAAAAGGATGTGTCACCGACGTGTGGGCCCAGAGCGTGCACCTTACGTGGGCCCATACCGGCAGCGTTTTCAGTGCGGAGCCGGCACGCGCGGCCCCTGTAAAAAGAAAGGCTGGCCTTCTTTTTTACGGTTTTAACCCCCCGTGAGGTGTCTGTTCTGTTGGTCAGTTCGCTCGCTCCCAAACGGTGCCTTTTGCGTTGCTGCTTTTCCCGTTTACGGCAGCGTGCACCGTAAAAGCGTCACCCCAGTTAAACCCTTTTTTCTTACACTGACAGGAGTAAACAAGTCTTGATTTTCGTCTAAGCAAAGTCATGACAAAGTTTATACTTGTTCATCCTGGTGGACCTGGCCGGAGACCAAGAAATCCAGCGTAACCAGTGATAAGGATATGCTTGCAGTGACGTTGGGCCACAGCAGTGTCCCTCCACTCCGCTGCTTGAGAGATTTGAGAAAAAGAGCAGTAAGTTAAATGGGAGCAAAGGAAAGGAGCAGTAGTTAAAACCTGTGTGTTTTTGAGCGCGCGTGCCACTGTGTGTTTGTGTGTGTGTGAGAGAGAGAGAGGGAGAGGGATTCAGAGGGGATGGAAAGGGTTTACAGTGTTCTTACAAAAGTACTTTGGTTAGATGTTCTTGCAACATTGAGCTAAGTGCCACAAATTCAATGCTGTCTTCTCAAAAGAGCTTCACAATTAGCGTATTCATCAATCGTTTAGATCCCAGATTTTTCTCTGACATATTCAGTAATAAAAATGTGGAAAATAATGTGTAGTTTCCCAGACTTGACTTCCCCACGTGCTTGGTAATCTTTGGTGTACGGTATGAATTCCTGTTGCAAACAAAAATATAGATTCTTTTTTGCACTTGATTTGCACATGGTGTACGTATGTACAGCAACCATATCTTCTGTCCAGGGCAATGCCGAAAAACGAGCTGACGGTTGGACAGACAGTCGTGTTTGGGGTGGAAGGAGAGCGACAGGTCCCACGGATGCCTTGGATGTGGCTTGAGCTTGTTTCAAAGAAAACAAGGATTATCGAGATGCATCTGCGGCTCCCGTGAAAAATGGTGATATACAGTACATTCCTCGTTCGTCAAGCGAAGTAGTACTGATGACGCTTTCAACTGAACTGCTAGTATTAATCTAATGGCAGCCTCAGAACGGGATAAGTTATTTTGTCAGCAAAGTCTTGGTCCGAACCATCCGTAAACGCACGCGCGAATACACAAGTACTAGAGTATTTAGCACGAGCCATCTGCTGCAGCTGTAGAGTATTGTACAGATCGATCTGTTGGTTGTTTTTAGAATATACCGCTCCATGAAGTATGCCGGCAGTAGGATGGTTGGTTGATGCAGGGAGGGAGGCAGGCATGCGCGCGTTGCGTAAAATATGTGTCACGCATGCACGCGGGAAAAGAAGGATACGTGCGCCCCATTGCCGGCCCATAGAGCGAGCACATGGCTCCAATTCCCAGCGCCGCCCCGCCCCTCTGTTTCTTCCTCCTCGTAGAATAGAATTAAAATGCAAAGCAAACCGTACGTCCGCCATTGACGTCCATCGAAGCTTCTTCTTCCCTCCCAAAGTCCCATACGCTGTAATTAAACTATTTTGGGAGGGGTGGTCAGGTGTGGGTTAATCCATCTTATAATGAAAATGTTAGCCGCGTTTGCCTCGGCCGAAATTAAAGCGACATAACAGTGGGGGTGGTTAAGTAGTTAATTAGAGTACTGTATATGAGCATCGATCGACTAGGTAGGAGGTAGCTCAGGTGCAGCGGAAAGGCCCGGTCGTGTTGTCATGCTTTGTGCTTTCTTTGCAAGGAGGGAGAGACATATATTCCTCTGCCACCTGAACGCATGCATATTGCCCTCTTTCCCACCGTGGTGCGGATTGATTATTGATCCCAATGATAAGGTGGTGCTGCGTACTCCCTCCGTCCCAAAATGTAAGCATTTTTTGACTTTTCAGCATCGCGTTTGACGTTCGTCTATTCAAATTTTTTTATAAAAATGTAAAACAAAAAAGTCATGCTTAAAGTATATCTAATGATAAAACAAATTGTAACAAATAAATAATATTTTTATAACTTTTTGAATAAGACGAATGGTCAAACGTGATCATTCAAAGTCAAAAAATGCTTACATTTTGGGACGGAGGGAGTACATTTTCTATGTTTTCCTTATTATTACTCACACACGTACTTTCTCTTTGCATCATATAAGTACTCTTATATAGCTAAGCGCCGGAATACGATAATTTCTCTCTTTCGAGAAGGGAGGAAAGGTATCCACGTAGTACTGCATAATTGCAGTGCGGTCGTAATCTTAAATTTTCAGAAACTAATAAGAGTACGGTACAGACAGTAATGAATGATGAGGTTGTAATGCTAGCCGCAATGAGTGTTAATAACTATCAGTAATGAGCCGGCCGGCTGTTTTCATCTGGGACTAAGCTCATTTGAATCGCTCCTCTCTCGGATGAGACTCTGAGAAGCTTGTCCCAAGTAGGACGACCTTTATTTGTGTTGGGATATTTATTTTCCCCGAATTATGCTTCTCATGAAATTAAACTATTTGAAACTCATGAACGATTCATGTGGATTCTTGTGTTCCAAAAGAGTCTTCGGTCTCTATTACCATTTTCTTTGCAAAAAAGAAAAAGTGTCAAATATAGCATTTATCGACGAACTGACAACAACCACCTCGAGTCGAGGACATATGTTATTAGCATGATGGACCGTACACATCCAGAAGTCCGTGACGGTTTGTCATGTCGCTGATATTCATACATACAACAGTCACTTTGATATATTCTCTCTTTTTTTTTAAAAACAACAGTCACTTTGATGCTTTTTTTTCAGGGGCAAAGAAAAGTATAGGAAGGAAACTGGAGACGAGAGGGAGTGCCTTTGATTGCTCAGCACGGCTGTTTGCAGCAACCTACAGTACGTGTATATATATGTAAGGGCGTGCCATTGCAGCCGGAAAGGTAGGTTTGTTTGGGCCCAGCACGTTCAGGAGGCGTAGCACCCAAGCTTTGAACGTCCCACACTACTGTACATGGCACTTGTGGCAGGATCACAGAAAGAGACATGCATGGGGGCCAACAAGAAAAGAAAAGGACATCAGTTTTTGCTAATTAATATCACAAAAGAGGCACGTACGCTAGTTTCTTGTGTGTTACTGCATCACACCAAATACTCTCCGTCCGATCTAATTCTTTTTTTAGCTAAGCAACGTCAAAAACGAGTACATGTATCCTTTGCATCCACACAGTAGTAGGATTGTACGCTTCCATTGCCGTTGACTATCCATGGCGCCTCGATCATTTTCTTCCCTTCAGATCGAGTTGAGACCATTACGTAATCTTGTTTCACATGCATGATCAACCAAATTTCAGGAGGTCCACGCACGTACTACTCATGATGGCTTGCTTTATTTGGACGTACTGGCAGTGAGTGCAGCGGTGCCCATGCATGTTCTGTACAGGTCAGGTCAGGTCTGCATGAAGAGAAGGGCTTCGCAGTCAACGGCGCAATGGTTGGGTTTGCAGTTGAACAACATCGAAGGCAGTTACGGTCAAGTCAACCGAGCAATGGCAGTTGAGTTACTCCGAGCAGCACAGCGCAATCTGGGCAAATCAGCATGATGATTACCATACCACCCTGCTGGGAGGAGGGCAGAGTCAAACCGGGCATCATCTCCTTAATTCAATGCTTCTCTGCACCGGACCAGGAAACCAAATTCAAAACATTCCGGAATCTGCATCCTTTCAAAATAAAAATAAAAATTAAATTTCTGGGTCCTCTGTGCCGGGGCTTTGGTCTATGGGCTTTGATTCGTGGACCGCAAAGGCCCAACCAGGAAGGATTGCGCCAATTATGCTCAAAAAAAAAAAAGAGGAAGGATTGCGCCAATGAACTTTGATTGTTAATAATGGGAAAAGAAACTAGAGTTTATAATCAAAAACTCTAGTGACCTTTTTCTACTATAACCTTTAATCCAACTACATTTTATTTTTTCCTCGCCAAAAAAACTACATTTTATTCTAACCCTTAACCCCTTTTAGTTGTTTTGCACCTGGATAACAAATTCTAACGATAAAAAAACGTCACCTCATCGTCTGCATGGTTTCTCCTTTAAATCATGAGACCGTTTCCATGTCGTCATCGTCAAAGCCAATTATATATCTAGTATGTGAAAATCTCACAACGGAGCTCAGTTGGCCAGAGCGTGTGGCTGTTAACCACAAGGTCGGAGGTTCGAGCCCTCCTTCTAGCGCTTTACTTTTTTTGTAAAAAAAAGAAAATCACAGTGCGCTTCACTGTTCACAATCCAAATAATTTCATGCTTCCTCTTAAACTTTTTATTCTTGTTTCTTATATATGTGATTGTAATGTTGCAACATCGGCAACGTTATTAATCATATATACATATGCAAGGTGTACGTACTTTCACTGCCATACAAGCTGATTCAGTCATCAAATTTCTACGTGCATGCATAGCTAGAACTTTAGAAGTAGCAGTAGTCGCCACCCTCAAGGAACACCATGTCGGGCATCTCCTGCATGCAGTTTTCACCGTACATGACCATCTGGCCGTTAGCAACTGGTGTCGATTCCGATGAGATGTCGAAGCCTGCATCTGGTGCTGCCAGCTTCTGGAGAATTGGCATGCGGGTTGCGATTGGCGATGACGAGCTAACAGTGATCGGAAATAGTTGGCCGTCGAGGTTATCTGCAGGCTGCGGCGGTGGCGAGCAGAGAGAGCCGCCGCCGCCGGCTTCTCCCAATAAGGAGTGCCCCTTGTGGAACACGCTGCACAGCACCCAGTCTGACGACTGATCCACAGTGGACGTGACAAGGCGGAACTCATGCATGACCCAGTCACTCTTTCGCCCATTTGGGGCGCGTCCCAAGTAGAACACCAGCGTCTTCCTCATGCCCTGCTCGTGCTCGTGCTCGCGGCCGATGATCACCTTGTCCTTGCCTGTCGCCTTCCAGTAGCCATGCTTGGTTGCTCGGTTCCTGCGTGCTCCCGTTGCGTATTTTCGGTCCCGGAAGCTGAAGAAGTACCATTCCGGAATGTCACTCAGCTTGGCCTCCTCTGAAAATGTACAAAACCAAGAATTCTAGTATATATAAACTTCTTGTATGTAAGAGACAGGAGGGGCCCGGCACAAACCCGGCGCGCTAGATCGAGGTACCAACCTCCATTTTGTTTTACTTGTCACTGGCTAGTTACTGTAGCAACTTTGACCGACCGTCTTTTTCTACAAATTCGTCGTCGATGCCTAAAACTTTCTTATCAATAGAATTATCACTAAACATATTTTGACAACATTGCGCACTTTGAAGTATTCATCAAAATTTTGTAGAAAAAAACGGTCGATTAAAGTTGCTACAGTAACTAGCCAGTGACAAGTAAAACGAAATAGAGGTTGGTACTTGTTAAGCGTACCAGGGAGCTCCCAAGGCTCGCGTACGTGGAGGTCAACCTCGACCATGGTGACGCCCGTCGGCGGTGAAGTGGACATCATCCTCTGCTGCTTGCCGCGCAGGTAGTAGAAGACGAGCTGCTCGTCGCTGGGATGGAACCTGAATCCCGGAGGCAGCCTCGACTCGACGTCTCTCAGCCTCATCATCGATGGTTCCATATGTAGTCTCCTCATCGAATCCTCACTTTCAGTTCCTGATGAGTACGTGTTCATTCAAGGCCAGCTGCAACGCACTCTCTTGGATGGCTGCTGCTATTTATAGACTCTAGCTAGACAGACAGAGGATATACGCCGGTTATATGGAATGTCATACAATTCTTTGCCTGGTTAGCAAGTCCAAATACATCATTGGTGCAGTGCAGCTTCAATGATAAGCTATATTTAATTTTTATAAGTAGTATGTAAAGATCATCGTTGTGGCAACTGGCTGACAAAGATACATGGTCGAAATAGAGAAGAACGTGTCTTGCTACAAACAAAGATGCTCACGTACGACTTGATGGAAATCACGCAACAGTTATACACAGCAACGACGTTTTACAGCTTACTTACTAACTATACCTGTGAAATTAAACAAAGCCCATATATAAGCAGGCTCAATCCGGAAGCAGGAGCAGAGGGCAGGTGCAAACTTTGTGCGTTAATCCATATCCGAGACCGGGCAAGAACTTGGCCATTCGTGCAAGCCAAAGCGATCGAGAGTGATCAGTGCGGCGATCCACGGCACAGCATCTGACGTGGAGTGCCGCGGTGCCAAACGTACATAGGTGTGCGATTGGTGCTGCTGATTGGTTCGTCCTCATCATTTGGAATGCGATTGTTACGTCTGCAAGAACTTGATGCCACTGACAAGACTGAACTTGTTGTCGTCGCATGCAGGAGTTTCTTCTCATTTCTGTTCAGGATTGTTGATTGATGGTACTGATTCTTGAAATTATATATGCCAGGAGTTCATCTGCCCCTATCTATTCTAATCACTTAAGAACGAGGTGGGCACTCTGTTCATGCTTTCTGAACCGGCACTCCCTGTTCAGTTAGTTATACTTACAGTTTGATTCTGCCAAATATATGCCCGTACCTTGGTGGATGAAACAACAAGGGTTCAAGGCGCAAATAGATGCAACTTGGAAGACCAGCTACCATGCATAGGATCGGAGTGCCAGCATATGTACCCCAAATTAACATTTAAATAAAAAGAGCTACTATACATGCTACTAGCTAGTTTCAGAATATTGGATGATGCTACTTTGAGTTTGCCACTTTTATCCTCAGCCGATTATTCGGTTTGTGGGGCACAATTTGACAACAAGACTAGTATTTTGTCGGCAGGTGCTTATACTGCTTAACATATGCACTTGCAGTTCTGTCACGCTAGCAAACAAGCTTCTGCGCGGTCCAGAAATGTTGTGATTGATGTTGAGGCCTGAAAGTAGCTTCAGGTGCAATAATAACTGTGACACGTGCATATTGGCTGAAATTTAGTAAAAAAATCCAGGGAAATGCGAAAAGAAATAGATACGTTGTGCTGATTTGTTGCAAATCACGATGAAGAAGAAGAGAGATATTTCTGGCACGAAATCCTACAGCTCTTGGATCTTTTTTTTTTAGCAGCCTGACGAGGAGAAGTTAGCGAGGGAGACATTCAGGAAAGGGAAACGGGACTGCAATAATTAGCTGTACGCTCTGATTGATGATTTTGTACTTGTTCCGGAACTCATATTAGGAGTGTGTGCGCACGTTTAAAGTGACAGCCATCCCTGTTACTGCGCTGAGCAAGCAACTAGGCTGACGAGTATCCTTGCATGTATGGCGCGGTGCTTGGCTTATCTCCTCATGAGACTCATCCCTGATGAGGCCCCGTTTGGAATGGAGGATTTCTTCTTCATTCCTACGGGAATTGAACTGTTTCCTGTGAAATTCCTGCAAAATTCCTGTGAAATTTCTGCGTTCCAAACGGGGACTGAATGAAGAAGTTTCGTATACCTTGAGACTTAGAGGAACTGAGCAAGTCATCGAGAAGCATGCACGGGCAAAGCTAAATGGAAGCCAACGGAGGATTAGATTCGGCCCAACTACGTGTTCATGCCGATCTTCTCATATACAAGACTTGGACGCCCTGCAGGGACCTCTTCTTGTCCAACAAGACAGACAGCCAGCCAAGCCAAGATTGGATGGCCGAGACAGCTGGAGCAGCGGAGTACTCGTCGGCGGGGAAGAAGAAGAAGAAGAAGAAGACGACGACGACGAAGGTGGTGCGGGTGAAGCAGGGTTACATCGACTACCTCCTGGCGCACCCTCCCAAGCCGTTCCGCGGCATCCCCAAGGAGATCCTGGACCGCAACACCTCCCATGCATGCATTATGGGGACAAGATGCGTGCCCTCATGGCCGATGCCACCGCCGCCCTCGACAAGATTCGCCACAAGGATGAGGACATCCTCGACCAGTACCGCCGCAACGGCTACGCCGAGGAGGAGATTGAGCTCACCGACGACGACGAGGCAGTGGGGAATTAGGCCTATACATGGATCGGATGAGGGTATGATGCTGGTGGTGGTTAATATAACTGGTTATTTACCGACTTTATTATTTATATAGGTGCCGTGTTGTTATGCGTGGTGTTTCGTGTCAGCTAATGTGCGAATCCGCTCTGGGATGATGTCATCGTGTCGTGTGTATCTTTTTTGTCCACTGTAATCGTATTGCTGTACTCGTCTGTCCGTGATAAATGCCACAGAAACGATAGGGCAGACGATCAGAAACCAGACTGCTTCGTCTTGAAGCCGTACCTAATCACAACACAATCATGCATATTTACCTGGCATGGGCAATGAAGGTTACTAACTAATCCTTGACTTGTCAAAAGAGGCGGGCATGATTAAAATGACAAACGACATCCAGATGCACAAGTCTGATGTCGTAGATCCTGATGAAGCAATCCGTACGTCCGGCACCTTGGACGGGATCAGCACACGAGGCCATGCATGAACCCAAATTAATTAGGAACCCCTAGTATCCGTCCGGCACTTCAACGAAAAGCTTCGACCACCACCAATTAGGCAAAAGTTTTAAGAATTTCAGCATGGACAAGATGCGCGCAACGCTAGCTAGTGAGAAGGATTATTGACACCATTTCAGCGTCCTCGTTTCTGAGTGTTCCGACACAAGACGGCAGCTTCTTTCCGGTCGCTGAGGAGGCGTGAGAGCAAAGGGTCTGCAGACCTGAAGACTACTTGACGGCGGTGTTTCCAAATCTGCCAGCAGCATAATAACAGGCCGGAGGTAGCTTGAGTACGTAGTAGTGTGCAATGGGAATGACCATATATAGATGCTTGACGCTGCTAGCCGATTGCTGACCAGAAAGCGCCGGAGAACGGGCATTCAAAAATGAGGTGGCCATCAGCAGTTTCGTCACTTGAGTTGCAGACTTCACGGGTGGCATCGTCCACAATGGTCTTCTTGAGGAGGTTTGTTTTGCACTGCATCATCGATCCTCTCTGGAACGAGCAGCCAGTCATCGATGAATTGAGCACGGTTTTGCCAAACGAACTCACGTGTGGCGATCCATTTGCATTTGGTCAGCAGCTTGTAGCTAGATAGGCGCTGATTCTTGGCTTGGACAAGCCAAGTCTCCCTGCAAAACACCCCCCCGACGTTCGCCACAGCCGGCCGCTCGACAAAGACAACAAGCTCCGGACAGCGCCCATCTACAAGCTGCTGGTGGCTGGAACTGACTTCAACTGTCCCTATGCTGCATTTGTTTGGCAAAACTGCACGCCGCCTCGAGCACAATTCTTCATCTGGTTGCTGGTTCAGGAACCTTGTCCAATCTGCTGTTTGTGAGCTGTGTGGTTCTACAAGTGAGACTGCTGACCATCTCATCTTCCACTGCCCCACTGCTGCCGCATTTTGGTCTGCTATTGGGTTCTCAGTCACTTCCTCCTCCTCTGTCCGCACTCTGTGGGAGCTGCCTCGGCCGACGTCCGTGCCAGCTTTGCACTACAACACCTTCTTGCATGTCTGCTGCTGGATGGTGTGGAAACATCGTAACGAGTTCATCTTCCAGGATGCACCGCTCTCACTCCCTCGGCTGCTGCAGCAATGTCGCGAAGAAGCATACGTGTGGAGATGTCGTCTTCCTCGCGAGGACACGCATGTATCGTCTGCTCATCTACGACATCACATGCTGCTACTTCATGAGCATGCGTAACTAAACAGTCCATATATATGTGTGTATGTTTTACATGGATTTGTAGCCATATCAATGGGGGAAGCAGAAGGTGAAAGACTAGCGAAAAGATAGTGGTTATAAATACCACGATTTTACAAATGAAACATTGAAAGTAAATAAATGATAGATACACATTCAAAAGACGGAAAGGTTGTTTGAGAGGAAAAAAAAAAACACGGAAAGGTTGCAACCTAATGTTGGGTTATCTCACCTGCAATTCTGTTCTATTGGGGAAATGGCTTTTCAAGAGTGTGAATAGGTCAGGCCTGAGGGCTCAGTTAATTGAGGAAATGCCTCAAGGGGAAATCGATATTCGGAATCAAGCCGAAGAGTATTGATTCTGCTTGTTGGAATGATTTACTGTCGTTAAAATAAGTTCTACTCACTGGCTGCAAATGGAGGTTAATTAGGAGATGGGAAGAGAATGAGATTTTGGGAAGATGTCTGGGCAGATAAGGAACCATTACAGAGGGAAAAAATACTCTGAACTTTATCAATAAGTAGGAAAAAGGAGGTTACTGTGGCAGCAGTTTTAGAGGGATCTCATCCTCTAATTTTCAGAAGAACACTAACTGATGAACTGATAAGATTGCTTGTGGACTTGGTTCAGAAATTTTCTACATTTCAGGTATCAGAAAGAAAAGATGAACTGCTGTGGCAGTGGCAGACAAATGGCAAATACAATGTGAAGTCCATGTATATATGAAAAGATGCACACATAAATCAAAGTACCCAGGCTACAAAAGATGTTGAAGTACAAACTACCAAATAAGATAATTTTCTTCTTGTAGCAGATCGCTTGGAATGCTATTCTGACAAGAGACAATTTACTGAAAGGAGGTTGGCAACGGATAAACAAGGGCACAATGTGAAGACACGCTGGGTCGATATATCACTTACTCTTTCAGTGTCCCACTGCATCTAGTATTTGTAGTCTTATATGTCAGTATTTAGGCTGTACAACCAAGCCAAGAACAATGTTGGAATTTATCACTTGGGCAGAAACTAACTTGCCGGGAAGTGAGCAGGTTCACTACCTGGGTTTGGCAGCAGTGTGCTGGTCAATATGGACCACACGAAACAGCATTGCATTTGATTCGTTCCAACTCAATGATCCTGTTGTAACTTTCTATAAAATATGTTTCTTTTTATCATATTTGGCAGGTTTGCAAGGCACTAAGAAGGGAAGGAGATGATCAGAAAAGGAGTCAAACATATGCAGAAAAAGAGCAAGGGAGATAAAGACTGAAGCTGAAGAACGAGGCATGGCACGTGCCAGTATAAGTGCCAGTATAAGAAGTCCCGAAGAGAAAGCAACAAGCAAAGGAGGGGAGAAACAAAGGAGGAGTAACATAAAGTTCGCAAAAATGAGGGACAGAAGTAGTTTTCTTTGGGTAGCCAATTCTAAATGTGTATGATATGAACTGAAACTGGTCTGGATGTGTTTCACACAACTCTGCAAAGCCTGGGTAAAAATATAACGCACGACCAGGATAAGCTGTAAACCTTGACTGGCCTGGTGGTATTTTGTGGATTCCTGACAATAAAAGGAAGCCATCGGGTTTTACCCTTGGTGAAAAAAAAAAAATGATGGAGAGGAAACATTCAGTCATAGAGTCACTTTGCAAGCGTTTACTGCTATGCCTCCTCAAAATAACACAATCAAAATGGTAAATTAACTAAAATTTAATCGCGTATAATGAGTAGTGGTGCTATCCTGAACTACTTTATGCTACATTAGTCAGTGATCTAGTGTTAAATAATCAGTTTGCTCCTTCTAGCGATTTACTATTCTGTTTTTTAAGTTCAGGGTGCGCTTCACTGTTCACTATAAATAATTCATGCTTTGTCTTAATTCTTTATATCTTTTCTTATATATATGATTGTAATGTGGCAACATTAATCATATATATATGCAAGGTGTATGTACGAACTTTCACTACATTACAAGCTGATTAAGTCATCACATTTCTACATGCATGGCTGAAGCCGTAGAAGTAGTAGTCGCCACCCTCAAGCAACACCATGTCGGCCATCTCCTGCATGCAGTTTTCACCGTACATGACCATCTCACCGTTAGCACCTACAACTCGTGTCAATTCCCATGAGATTTCGAAGCTAGCATCTGTTGGCGGAACAGCATAATGAGTGCTTGATGAGGCAACCTTACTGCATACTCATCAGTGATTAAAGAGTGCTTGATGAGGCAACCTTATCTTTGTGAGACAAAATGCATATCTGTTTGAGTTGTGTATTTTCGGAGGAAATGAGATTCTTCGTTCTAGCACATTGTCGTGATATGCTGCACTGTTTAAGTGGTTAGCATCAACTGATGATAACGTAGTATTAGGTTTGCTGCTTAGTGGTTTAGTGCCACGGTTTCCGTAGTACCAAATGATACATGCATGGTTCAATCACCTCATAACGTTACCATGTACAATGATATAGATAGCGGTTATCTGAAAGACTCGTTCTAGACAATACAAAATTAATTCTTATAATGTATCGTCTATTAAATATTGTTTAGAAGGATTAAATACAACATAATAGATAGTAAAAAGTTCATATGCAATAGTTTAGACGGCACGTGTTGTCTATTAGATGATAATGAGCCGTCTGGTGATTACTAGACTACTTTCTTCTATGTCCTCTTTCTCTCTCATCCACATCAACTAAAATGTTAGGTGACACCTCTCTTAGACAGCTGACGTCACCCTCCTCACGCACATGGGCGGAGCTCTCATAAGTCTTGGGTATTCAAGGGAATACCCAGCTCCTATGAAAAACAAATCAAGTATGTGTGCTTTTTTTTCGAAAGAGGTTAAGTATGTGTGTTAGCTACTGAAATTGATTATGTTATACTCACTAAAACAGCCACCTTAATAGCACAAAGCCTATGTAATTGAACAATTTTTTAACTCGGGAAAACCGTGACACCGATACTTGGCTATGTGTGCTTTTTTTTTTAAGTATATGTGTGCTTTAAGTATGTGTGCTTTAAGTATGTGACACCGATACGTGACACCAATTTTTTAAGTATGTGTGCTTTAAGTATGTGACACCGATACGTGACACCAATTTTTTAAGTATGTGTGCTTTTTTTTTTAACTCACGCATACATGTGTCGTATGGATAATTGTATACTACACCAAGAAAAAAAAAACCATGATGATGAAACAGACGAGGCTGGGCGTACCTTTGGTGGTGCGTCCACAACAAACGTGACAAGGAGCACCAGCGTCTTCCTCATGCCAACTGCCATGCCCTGCTCATGGATCACCTTGTCCTTTCCCGTCGCCTTCCAGTAGCCATGCTTGGTTGCTCGGTTCGTGCGTGATCCCGTCGCGTATTTTCGGTCCCGGAAGCTGAAGAAATACCATTCCCTGTCGCTGATCGAGCTTGGCCTCCTCTGAAAAACAAAAAGCAAGATACCAAATTTTGTGCACTGATCCATATCCGAGACTGGGCAAGAACTTGGCCATGCGCGCAAGCCAAAGCGAGAGTGCGGCGATCCACAGCACAGCATCTGACGTGGAATGCCGTGGCGCCAAATGCACATGGATGCGATCGGTTCATCCTCATCATTCGGAATGCGATTGTTATTTGTGGAATAACTCGATCCACTTACAGGACAGTACCTGTTGTCGTCGCGATGCAGGAGTTTGGCAAATGTACCGGTGTTTGTGTCGAGGACGACGGAACGCAAGGTCAACGGCCCAGCCCAACATGCCACCTCCCGAGCTGGGCGCTTATTCTTAGGTTTTTTTTTTTTTTTTTTTTGCGAAAGGGAGGGGGATTATATTAAACTGATGAACAGTACAGCCCATTCCTTTTACAGAAAAACCCCCGAGGATAAATTACAGAAGAGTCCCCGAAGAAAAGAAAATTACAACGAACTCCCTCTTCATCAAGAACTCTTCCGCCACCACTTCTCCCCGCCGGCGAGCCCCAACAGCAGCTCCTAGGATCGTCGTTCCTCCACGGCCGCGAATTGTGAGAAGCCGAATTGATTATAAGAGCATAAACTTATATTAATCTTAGGTTATAAGAGCATCATCAAAAGATTATAAAAAAATTAGTCTCATAAACTTATTTTTAGGAGTAACTAAAAATTTATATGGGGTAATTTTTCTTCCCTAAAATTAGATCAAAACACTTTTGATCGGGCCACGTCCGTATTTTAGTACACAAAAAACATTAATTCTAGTGAAAAAGAAGGAATGAGGCTCCCAATTCCTCCCCTATTTCTAGCTACAAATAAGAGGAGTTTAAAGGTAGAAAAAAAATTAGGAGTAGCTTTAGGATGCTGTTGAAGATGATTCTTTTTACTAAAATCTCATTATTTTAATTCAAAGAGAAATTTTTAGGCCTTTTTGAAGATGCTCCAAAAACCCGGTTAAGGATGCGATTCTGGGCCGTCCGTAGCCGATGCCGAGATGGATCCGAAAGCGGCAGAAGCACATAGGGTTGCGGTTCTCCGGGAAAAAAAAAAGACCTGGGATTGTGGGGTTATATATAGCAGCGCGCCCTGGCCCTCCTCTTTTTGCCAAGACAACCGACGCCGCCGCTTCCTTGCAATCCAGATCTAGGGTTAGAGAGAGAGAGAGAGAGAGAGAGAGAGGGGCGATGGCGATGGTGAGCATGGAGGCGGGGAGTCCGATCGCGTCGATGCAGCCGGAAGAGTGGATGCTGTTCGGCACCAAGCGCGCGGAGGAGAAGGCGGCGGCAGGCGAGACGGGCGCGGCCAAGCGCACAAGGGCTGCTCCCAAGTTCGCGACGGCGGAGAAAGGAGAAGCGGAGGAGGTCAAGTCCGTGACGAAGCTGGCGGGGGCTGGGAAGAAGACGAAGGTGGTGCGGGTGAAGCAGGGGTACATCGACCGCCTCCTGGCGAACCCTCCCAAGCCGTTCCGCGGCATCCCCAAGGAGATCCTGGACCGCAACAGCTCCAAGTCCAAGCATTGGGACAACATGCGTGCCCTCATGGCCGATGCCACCGCTATCCTCGACAAGATTCGCCACAAGGATGAGGACATCCTCGACCAGTACCGCCGCAAGGGCTACGCCGAGGAGGAGATCGAGGTCACCGACGATGATGAGGCAATTGGGAACTAGGCATCAGTGGAGGATAGGATTAATGCAATTTGGGGGAGTGTGTGTGCTTAGCAACTTTATTTATGTGTTACTGTGACTGGTGTCGTGTGATCCATCCAGCTACCGTGTGAGAATCCGCTCTGGGATGAATCGAATGTTAATGTCGCTGTGTCCCCTTTGCTGTGTATCCTGAACTCGTCTATGTTTTTTTTTTGGTCCACTGTTATAGCAATAGCAATCGTGTCTCTTTACTCATCTGTTTGTTAATCCCATGTCCCTGGCATGGCCTAGTGGCAATTCGGCATCTTAAAAGCGTACTACCACTGGGTGATAGCCAAAGAAAAATGATAAAAAAAAAGACCTGTTTGTGCTTTGCTCTTTCCCTATGGGCAACCATGGCAAATTCTTTGAAGAAGAGCTGTCTATAGTTACTCACTTGGGATCAACATGGTCAAAGATGATTTGGCAGATTGATTCTAATCGTTCCAACAGGCATAGAAAATTCTGAGATATATAGACTGGCCAAATTAGTTTGGCAAATGATGAATGTATAATGTATGAGGCTGATGGACGAAAATCCAAATCCTTGGTATTTGAGCTATTTCCTTCTTGGAGGAGCATCTCTACCAGGCCGTGTAAAAATGAGCCTTTAAAAAGATATTTAGGGCTGTCTTGTAAAATAGAGACATCGGTTTTTGATTTCAACTCCAGCAATAGCATGTAAACCGGAGCCCCTATTTTGTGAGACCCGCTTGTCATTGGCCAGCCCAACCTTATCCTTTCCCCCCTCTTCCTCCTCTCTCCACGACTGCCTACCATCGCTCGCGCTGCGTGGCTCGACGGGCGGGGCGGCGTCGCACCAGTGTCGGGGCTCGTCATGGGCGAGGCGCGGCGAGCCGACACGGGCGGGGCTCGCGCGACGGGTGGGCGAGGCGCGGCGAGCGGGCCGGCGCGCGGCCCTGCCGGGCTTGGCGTGGTGGGTACCTTCATCAATGGCGCGACTGTGGCCATCTGTGGCTGGCCGGGGGCGGCGCGACATGGTTGGTGGTGGGTGCATCCTTGGTCGGCAGGGGAAGGCGCGGCAGGGTGTTGCACGCGGCGTCGTGCGGCAAGGCGAGGCGCGCGTGCGAAGGTCTGCGGCGGGATGCAGCGCGGCGGGGAGGCGAGCTCGACGAGGGGCCCGGCGAGCCATGGTGACGTGCGTGGGGGCAACGAGCATAGCGACCTCGGCCCGGGGAAGGGGTGGATGCTCGCCTGCATCGCCGCGAATTGCCGGAGAGGCGACGGCGTGGAGGCCGGAGCACGCGGGAGAGGAAAGTGCACGTGGGGCCCAGCCAGCTGTCTCTTAGAGCTGAAGCACCGGCATGAAAACAAAGGGCTTGGTAGGGAGATTTGGAGGGCTGATCAAAATAAGAGGACATATAAGGTCTTTGCTGGAATTTATTTTTTGCCTTGAACCTTTAAATGTAAGATATGGCCCCTGTTTAGGAGCCCTGCTGGAGATGATCTAAGGTAACTGCAGTTTCATTCATCCGTTACGAAGGACCAGTGTGAAGGCTGTATGTCGCAACAAAAGCATTGAGCACATCCCCTTCGATCAAAGACAACAAATTTTTTCGTAAAGGACCCAACTAACCAGCTAGCTGGCTAACTAGCAACCACACCCCAGCCAACGAAATCCCGGCGCCTTCCCAAGTGCCACTGCATCTGCCGCGGTCACGGCCTGCAGCACCACCCTTGCAATCGCTCAGCTCCGCCTGCCATCCGACTCCCACCACCACTCCACCAGTCCGGCCGTGTTCTCCCGAAATCACCCTGGTCGCTAGCTTTGATTAGCTAGCTACTAGGAGCCGATTAGATTTTTCCTTTAGTAAAAGCTTCCTGTTTCTGCATCAAGGCCAGGGCCTCTCAACAGAAGATTCTATTAAAGTTATAGTAGTAATACAATATCTGGACAATGCTTCCCTTTCTAGCACATATATGAATAATTTACAGAAGCACTGGCAATCTGGCATCGGTGAAATCTAAGAAAACCCTTGGCCCTGATGCAGAACCAGGAACCATCCCGAGCTACCTGCCATTGGTTATTGCTCTCCATGCTGAAGAACAACTCTTGCTAATCTCCTGGACTGTACTGAGGGAAGCCAAATGTCTTCCCATATATTCACAGAGTTGCGTGGACTGGTTCTTTTGATGGGTTTGTTAAGTGGGACGACCTTTTTTTTTTGATCATTTAAGTGGGACGACCTTTTCCTTCTTGTTGCTGTGAGAAAGTATTTTCCTTTTGAGTACACGGCTGCACGGGGACTCTGATCTTGTAATGAGCCGTCTCGAAAACCCATGGCACCATCTCGTTTGGAACCAGTCAGTCTTGCCCAGTTAAAGCTGCATTGTCGTGCTTCCTCTCTGCCCATCATATATGTTATGAAAATTCTGAAATAATTCATGCTCCATCAGTATTACTTTTTTTTCGAATGCCAAAGCAGCCTAATTAATTGAACGAATTTATGTTTTCTTAACTGCGGGTGGGTCTGGGTCCTGCTTTCCAAATACTCCAGGGTACGAGTGCATCATTTTTTTTAGGGAATGTCTCGGTACAGAGTCGACGTTAGAGCTGATCATTGTGATTGTAGGAGGTGGCAACTAACCGGAACACCATGCAACCATGCCATTTCTTGTCTCAGGTATGAAGTGATAAGCCAGAGGATTGGTCGCACTTTGTTACTCGGCTAAAACATACTCCATCCGGTTTTAAGTTGTTGACGGTATTGATTTTTTTTCGTTATGTTTGATCATTTGTCTTATTCAAAAATTTTAAAAAATTATAATATATTTTGTTATGATTTCTTTTATTACTAAAGAAAGTTAAAATATACCTTTGAACTAATATTTATTTTGAACAAGACGATTGTCAAACGTATCAAAAAAAATTAATAATTTAAAACCAGAGTATGTATAAGCAGTTTTAGCTATGTTTTTAGGTGTCCAGGTTCATAGAACGTTCTCTGAATCTAGACATATGAGAATGTTCAATGAATCTGATACAAAACCAGAACTACTTATAAATTGAAACAGAGAGAGTACAACATACATAATGGCTACTACGAGACTGCTACTATGCAAAGTACCGCTGATAAAATCATCTCCACAGCGCGTATTACCATAGATGGGTCCCGGCAATAACTGATGTCCTCGTTCTCTCTTTCCTTGCCCCCCTCTCTCTGCCTCAAACAGAGCAACTCACGCAACCATAGTCCATGGAGCAGAGCACGAGATTCAGGCAAGGAGCAAACGGTAAACGAGTAGGGGCGTGTGTATGAAGGAAGCACGACGCACCAAACGTGGCGGCCTCATGTTTGTATTTATAGTCAAGTTAAGACGGAAGAGTCTAACTAACCTAACCGGCCATGTCTACAAGATATACACGTTAACACAAACCACGCGCTGGCTGCGACGAGCACGGATGCCTATCGCAATGCTGAGCAGGAAGGATTAAAGAACGGCAGCGGCAACAAATCGCGACTGCTAGTAGGAAGGGGGTGCTGTTGCTGTGCTGAGCAAGCTAGCTGGAGCTTCGCTTTCCCGTCGACTGTTGGATCCTGTGATTCTGCGAGCACACCTTCAACCTGGGCATGCCCGATCGTGCTTGTGGAGGCAAGATCGATGGACTGGTGCGACGAGCTTTGTCTGCAGCGAGGCCCGCCGGCGAGAGCACGACCTCGGATGCGCGTGGGTAGTCTGTGCAGGCTTGGCATACTTGATCCGATGCGGGAGCAACAGATCCGTCTGGGAGAGCGGGGCGCAGCCTAGGGAATTTTTTTATTTTTTAACCTTGTTTTAATTAATATTTTAACCTTTTTTATTTCCATGATACTGCTCTCTTCTCTCTTCTTTAACTCTGTGCCATGTCATAAAAAATCTTAGTACATGGCAGCTAATTAATGCGTATGATAGTCTGAGGGACAGGATTACCAGGGAGAACTGGAGAAGATGAATCTTTACCATATATAAAAGAAGCAGTTGGTGGTGGTGGTCGTCGTCCGTCGCCGTGCCCAGCTACAGTACTCGGTGCCGACAAGTGGGCCCATTTGCTACAGTATTCAGCACCGACAGGTGGGCCCCGCTTGCTACAGAAACATGCGCCGACAGGTGGGCCCCATGCACCATCCAGCGCCTCCCACCCGACCACTCCCCAATCCCCTCCCTCACCACGGTCACAGGAAAAAGGGGAAAAAGAAAAAGCAACGCTTGTGCCAGCGAGGTCCCGAGGTCGATCCGCCTTGACGCCGGCGAGGACAGCCCCACGGCCTTGCTGATCTGCGGCGCACCAAACTTCATGTTGCGGCCCTCTTCCCCACTCTAGGCTGCAAGACCCATCTGAGCTTGTCCCCTCAGCTCTGAGAGAGAGAGAGAGAGAGAGATGACTGGCATGGGGACGCCCATCACCGGCGACTTCGTGGAAGCGAGAGCATGTGTGGCGGTGGGAGACCGCAGGCAGAAGGACGGCGGAGCGTGACGGATTGGAGTTGCGGTGGCGTTAGAATATCTTTCTGAGGAAATGAGATGAGGATGGCTGCTAGCTTTTTTTTTTTTTGAGGACAACTCCCAACTTTATTGATTGTTCAAATAGATGGAGTTACATATGCCCGGAGGCGGACTCAGGAGCCACACATGGCGACCTACAGAATCGTAAATACAATGTCGTGCTAAAGTATGAGCATCCACATTCGACTCTCGACCCCCATGTACGAAATCCGTTGAGGTAAAGCTTGACGCTCTGGCCTTGATTTCCTTGATGATCTGGCCGTACGATCCCATGCCTGCTCCATGAACGTTTTTAACCACATTCAAGCAGTCGCTAGCAACTCTGAACCGGCGGAGGCCAATATCTGCAGCAAGCGCTAGAGCCTCCTGGCAAGCCAATGCTTCTAACTGTTCCGCGTCCGACACGCCTGAAAAAACGATAGCCGAGGCTCCCAGGAACATTCCTTGTTCATTCCTAGCAACTGCTGCAACAGCACCGGTGTTCGAGATCTTGGATAGCGCCGCATCCACATTAACTTTTGAGTTTCCAGCTGGTGGAGGAACCCATCGAGGCTTGACAGCCTGCTGTTCTCCCCGCCTCCTCTCCTTCGGTGCTGGCTTTCCCAACTCCAAGTCAGATATGAATCTGTCAATGAAACCGTGAGTCGACAGCGGGCTCTGAAATGATTGCTCATGTATCGCCTTCCTCCTAGCATACCAGATCGCCCACAGCGTCACAACGACCCTCGTCACTTTCTCTTGCGACAAAGTCTCAAAAACTGCCGCCAGCCACCCTCGCGCATCCTGCTCTTGAATTTGGCAAAGATGCTCGACCATCTCCTCCTCCTCCAGAGCCCACACACATCTAGACATATTACAGTCCAGCAATGAGTGACGCCAGGAGTCTTCCGACCCGCATATACTGCAAGTGCTCTGCGTGGCCATATTTCTGCGATGGAGTACATCCTTTGTCGGTATGGACTGTTTTGCCAATCTCCACAGAAAAACACGGAGCTTGGATGGGACCTTGACTTTCCACATGGTCGACCACTCCTTTTCCTCAGCTTTTGTATCTGATCTTCCCGCATCGTGCTCCAGCCAAGTTGATCGTCTCTCCCAATTGTGCACCAACATACGATACGCCGAACGAACCGAGAAAGTGCCAGATTTCTCGTAGTGCCATGCCCAGAAATCAGGCTGTCGTCGGCTGCACAGTGGGATACTTTGGATTACCTCTTTGTCCATCGGCGCAAAAACTTCCTCCAAGATGTCCGATCTCCAGGAGCAGGTTGTGTGGTCAATCAGTTCGCTAACCATGGATAGGTGTTGAGCTTCTTGACATCGAGTCACCGGACGAAATAAGCCATCTCTGGGGAGCCAGTTCATATGCCAAATGCTTGTGTCTTCCACGGTGCCGATGCGCCGAATAATGCCCTGTTCCAGAATATTCCTTCCATCCAAGATAGAACGCCACACTCTGGATGGTGAGGAGCCCAGTTGTGCATCCAGGAACGTGGTACTCGGAAAATAAACTGCCTTTAGAATGCGGGCACTAAGAGTGTCCGGTTCAGTTAACAGGCGCCATGCTTGCTTTGCCAAGAGGGCGAGGTTGAACAGCTCCGTGTCACGGAAGCCTAAGCCACCCATGTATTTTGGTCTTGTCATCTCCTCCCAGGCGACCCAACACGTCTTCCTCTTACCCTCCTTGCTACCCCACCAGAAGCTTCTAAGCAGGCTATCTATATGCTGGCACAGCCCTCGCGGCAGACGAAAACATGCCATTGAGTAGGTCGGTACAGCCTGGGCAACCGACTTGATCAACACCTCCTTTCCGCCTGCTGACAAGGCTTGTTCCATCCATCCTTACACCCTCTTCCACACACGGTCCTTCAAATATTTGAACGCCCCATTGGTAGAGGTCCCCACATCGGTTGGCATGCCCAAGTATTTTTCACTAAGGGCCACATTATGAACCTCCAGCAAGTCCATAATCTCATCACGGGTCTGCTGTCTGCAACCTTTAGCAAAATGTATTGATGATTTATCTCTGTTTATCTGCTGTCCCGATGCCTTGCAATATTCTTGCAATGCGTTCTTCACAATCTCCGCATTCTCCGTACTCGCCTTGAAAAACAGCAGGCTATCATCTGCAAAGAGTAGATGACTGACCACCGGAGCCGATGGCGCCACCATTATTCCACTGAGGTTAGATGATTGAACTTTGCTTTTTAAGAGGCACGAGAGGCCCTCTGCTGCTAACAAGAAGAGATATGGAGAAATTGGATCGCCCTGGCGAATTCCCCTGGTAGGCTTGAAGCTGTCAAGGCGCTCACGATTAAAAAGAACTGAGAAAGTCACCGAAGTGACCAATCTCATAATCATGTCAACCCACTGTCTTTGGAATCCCAGTTTTAGCATGATCGCTCTCAAATATTCCCACTCCACGCGGTCATAAGCCTTCTTCATATCCAATTTCAGTGCACAACAACGAAGATCACGAGCCCTTTTCTTTTTCATAAAGTGTAGACACTCGTAAGCCGTGATAATCTAAACCAATAAAGGACTAGTTGTGAGGAAAATAGGTTCTACCCTGCCACATTTTACCCACTTGTAAATCTACCGTTGATCTAAACCATCACACCCTTTGATTTATGGTTGTTGGTGGGCCACGTCCAAATTGTGTGACGCTCAGCCAAATGTTTGCACTTTTGCTGTGCAAAAATCTTACATTTTGTAAACTTTTCTCACCTGGAAAGATTTCCACCCTCTCGCAGAACCCACGCCTGTTAATTTGGACGGCCGATGTCGCTCTGCCAATCCTTCCAAACCAGTAGTGTCGTATTTCCAAAACAATGTCGCCCCCTTCCAATAGTTCTTTCCAAAACCATCGTTCCAAATTTAAATTGCCGGACACGCTACAGTCTTTCCAAAACTATCGCTTCCATATCTGGAATCTAAAACGTCGTGCGTGGTTGATTAACTTACATTGCAGATGGGCACAACGTTATCAGGAACTGCAGCGATCAATTATCAGGACCTGCGAAGAAACAGGACCTCCCTCAAACAAGAGACGAAAGAGATCAAACCTTGTGCACAATCAACGCTCACAAAAAATGTTACATGACCGTAACGCTCCCAAAAAATTATTTTCTCACCCCAACGCCATCCAGCATACCCCTCCATTGGGTTGATTTTCATTGCTTTCCAAAATGGCATGATTTCTCTTTCCAACTTGCAACGCTGTCACGCCAGAAGAGATTTCCATAGACGCTTGCCATTCCATAATTTGCTTCCGTGATCAACGCTTCCCAAATTCACACCATTTTCCTTCTCCTCCTCCATCGCACTACATCCTTTTCCTTTTCGTCTTATTCTCCCGATCAGATCGATCGCTATCTCTTGCTCCTTCATCCTATCCATCGGAATGTCTGGCCGGAGGAGGGCTGCCACGCGCCGCCGCGCGGCCGGAAGAGGGCCTTGCCGCTCCGTCGAGCTACCCTGCGCCGACGTTCGCGCGCCGAGCTGGATGAGACGGGCAAGAAGGCCGTGACGCCCCGATCGCTGCAGGATCAGCAGGGGCCGAGGCGTTGGGCCGCCACCGTCGCGAGGAGAGGAGAGTATCTGCTCAGCGGCAGGCACGAGTTGTGGGCGGCCGGCGATCCGCAGGTTTCAGGAGTGCGGAAGATTTAATCCAATGAGGCCGCTGGTTTGATATTTGGGGCCGCTGGTTTAATTTTATTCCAATGATCCATTTGGTTCAAGATTATTGGGGTGCTAAGTTGCCGTGTTGCTGGAGCAGTGGAGCTGTGGAATTAGACTCATAGCAGATTAGCAGGTCATTTCCTCTAACCCATGTTGTACGCTGTCAAATATCTAACGTCATGTTCTTATAGATAATCTGTGGTTTGCGGTGATGTTGTTGTATCAACATTCATCATATCGGTGTTCCTATTCTAATTGACAGGGCGGGGGAGCACAATGGGGAGTTGCCAGATCTTGCAGGTATATGCTTAGATATATTCTCTTGTTTGATCACCTTGGTAGTCAATATTATTCAAGCTTCCTCTTGTCACTCAAAAAAATGTGCAAGCATTTGCTTTTTACTTGGATACAGACCAGTGAAAGTGGTAGCATGCTTATAATTTTTATTTACTATATTGTGGCTTCATAAAGAATTTAATACAAGATAATCAAAATTTTAGAGTGCGTGAGATTGCATGATTCATCTTGCTCTAGGCAACATTTTCCGTCTTTTTTGAGATAGAAGTGTATCCATTTTCCTGTACTTGAAATGATGATCCTAACTTAAGGACAAGACAATGGACGGTCCCAACTCTGCCGATTCATTATTCTTGCCTAGGACAAGATAATGGACTTCTTTTCATTTTTCTATTTTTGTTATGAAACAAAGTATCACTATTACATATACAATCTGACATTTTCTTTTATTTTTCCTGCATGTGGCGACAAATCAAGGTTCCAAATTGGCATCACACTGGATTTTGCAACTAATTGATGTCCTAGGCAGCAAGCGCATTTTCTTGTGATTTCCGTATGAATTTTCAGATGTGTTGTATCGGGGCCTTCGGTTCATCTGTTGTGCGCTGCATTTCTATGTGGTTATTAGAATGTTTAAGAGGCATCTTAAATTGATAAAAACACTGAGATGTAACATATTTAGCCAGGATAATGATCAAAAGTCTGCGCTACCGCTCTTGTGCTTCCTTTTGAATGATTTAGTACATGAATGTTTCCCATATCTTGCATTGCAGTCTGCTGAGGCTCTTCCTGAAATCCATGGCTTGTGGCACAACTTTCTCAGAGCTTCTGTCCTAAATTACTGGCAAATCAGCAGAACATTCTTGTTTATGTTCATGTTCAATTGTACAGCTGTTTGCTCATATTTGCTTATAACCATCCCTGCAGAAAGAACTAACGAAATGCATGTCTAAAGATCCAAAAGCAGCTGCCAATTTTATTGGTGTTGCTGAATTGATTAAATATTCAGTAAGGAGCATGGCACCGGATGCCACTGATGGGACCCTACATATCATTGTGAGGCATTATGAAAGGTAAGAGTGTTCTTTTTTTATTGGGCGGGCAATATTCGTTTGCTATTAAGCATTCTTTCTGTTTTCACTATTTTGTCAATTTTGGAGTTCAATTTGCTTTCCTTACAAATAGTACTGGATGAGGAACTCATTCTAGGAGATCGGTTCGTGGACAAGTGCAATGTAAATCCTTGACCTAGAAGAACCTGAAATTTAGAACATTGGACAGATATATTGCTACATTCATTGCCCTCACTCGAAGTACATATAGATTGAGAATCCTTCAATAATAAGTCAAGTGCATTGTCGATTGTCAGATAGGACAATTAATGTAACTATTATATATCACTTTCGTCGATGCTGATTCTTTACTTCCATTTTTTCCTCTGCCAGTAAGGGCACATACATGTTTTATTGGGTCTTTTTTTTTGTTCTTAGTTGTAGTGGATTGATTATTTGTTGAAAAAAAAGTATTAGGAACAAAGTTCTCCAAACTATTGACAGAAAAGTGGATAATTAGTGCTCACATTTTTGTATTAGCCATGCGACCTTCTGGAATGCTTTAGTAAGGGCACATACACATAGGGCTTCACTGTTTCTATGCTCCTGTATGTTACATTGACTAAATCCCTTAAAATGCACTCATTGGTTTATAATGATATTCACCTCTCAGATAGAAACCTGAAACTAGCAATAATGATATTCACCTCTCATATGAGTATATTTTATGCAGGCCGATGCTTCTACAAAATCCTTTCTTTCGTTTTCCAATTTAGAAGCTGATAACTGATTGAGAAGATTCAAGCTTCCAATGCCGCTTTTGCAGTGAATATGAACTTGCTGGTTGGTGATATATATTGCAGCTTCAACAAGTATCACATCGGTGAATATGAAGCTGTTCTCTAATCTTTTCATTCTGCATTGTAATTATTCAGTGGCAATAAATATTTCTGACTACAGTGGCAAGCAAACCATCTCAATTACTCAGAGAAAATGAATATGATGTTTTTTGGAGAAAAATGAATGAAACATGGAAAATTTGGATAAGCGAGATGTGAGCCTTTTTATCCATCAAAATGATTGTCCAGTTAGGTGTCATTTTTGCCTCAAAGATGCATATCCACTGCAGTAGCCTAAACATAGAGGTGCTCTTTATTTAGCATTTGGCACTTCAAATTGGATTGTTCATTGTACCATGAGCCCATGCGACACCATGGTCATGCCCACAGCGATATTTGATTTGGGAGATCGGAAGCTAATTTCATCTGTGTTTTCTAATTGCCATGCGCCTGAATTGGTCACTTTTTGCCATTGGATTAATACGAATTAAGGAGTTAAACTGACAAATGTTCACTCTTTATTATTTCAAGGCCATGAGGTTTCCTGGAAATACATCATCAGTCTCAGTTCGATCAATTGTGAATACAGCATATCTAGGTTTCCTATCTTCAGAGGACAGAGATGCGGGATATGTCACGCTTGTCATCACTGCTGTTCATAGCATCCTTCCCCAGAAATGCTTCTTTGTTGATCCTGCTGGAGCTATGGCAAGCAAGCAACAAACGGTGTTTGGCACTTCTGGTGCATTGACCACCAATTTCCCGAGTTTGTAACAGAAGCATGCCTCTCTCATACTGTCATACATTTTTTAAAATCAAGACCCAACCTTGCATGTTAATCTTTTTCACCTGAGTTGCTCACCTGAGACAAGCCCTACAGTGTCTCACGTGTAAACATCTTTCGCCAGTTTGATCGACATGTGTAAACATATTTTATTTCTTAATATATTTTAAAATGCAAAAAACATGTAGTCAAGTTGCTTATAATTCTTGTGATCCTGCCGATGTTATTTTTTTTTATCACGTGCGTGACGCACGTGCATTAGTACTAGTGGAGTAGAAAAAAGCCAGCCGTGTATGAGAGCAAGGTAGTACTACTAGAAAAGAAGCCAGTCAGATCAAGGAGAAAGTAACCACTTCAACTAGGAGGAGGAACCTAGATTCCAAACATGGAGTTGAGATACGTTGTAGGTACTGCAAAGGTACAGGACATAAAAGAGGATGTTAAAACCAAGAGTGATCTTACTTCCATTCAAGAACCAGAAGTTAAAGACCACTCAGGTTCAGTGTGATCCAGTTACATCTAATTCAGTGGGTTAATAGAACAAAGAAGAGTTATACAATTTAGAGCGTGTTTGGCATGGCTCCAGTTCGAAGCTGCCCATAGCTAGTCAAACACCTCAACTCTAGAAATCTTTGGAGTGGTCGACTCAAGTTCTTAGTTCATTTTTCTGGAACACCTCGAAACCAACTCTAGCAAAAACAGTGTAGGCGCGGAGTCCTGAACTATTTACCCGCAATTGAAAACGGTTCGTTTAACTTCTCCTCACCCCCGCACGTCTCCTTCCTCCCCGCGTGCGCCGGTCTCTCGCCTCTGCGTCGCCCCGCCGCGCGGCGCCGCGTCCTTGCGTCGGTCCCGCCTCCGCACCGGCTCAGCCTCACGCGCATCTCACCGGCGTCGGTTCGTTCGTTCTTTTACCTCACCCTCGCGCAGCCCCGCCTGTCTCTTTCTTCTCCGCTCGCACGACAGAGGCGCCGGACCTGCATCTCACCGGCGCCCCGCCCGTCTCTTTCCTCACACCAGCTCGCCGCCCGACCTGCATCTGACCGCCAGCCTGCCTCCAGACAGCCCCGCCCAAGCCGCATCTGGACGCCGCGCACGTGCGTGTTCTTATGCAGATGGCACTGATCCGTGCTTGATTGGAAACTAGTAAACTACATCCCTTGCCTGAAATCAGTCAGGCTAAGCGATCTTGGTCCTGCACTGAGCAACGAGAAAATGCTCAACAAAATCCTCGAAGAGCACAGCGTGTGTCCTCTGGAGGGAAAGGGATGATAGGGGTGTTTTGGAATGGATCAGTAGATCAGGAGCAAGGTCAACGAATGCGTGATGGCGGGCAATTGTGGTCCGTCGCTTGTAATCAGTAGTGGATAGGTTAGCAGTAGCAGGTAGTTTAGGTCGCCTTTCTTTTTTATTGTCAGTTGTCAATCAGGCAACGAAAAAAAAGACTGCCTCGAATGAGACATTTCCATTTCGGTACAGGCCATCCTATCGAATCAACTTGACTAATATCTGAGATTAATCCAGACGACCTACAAGCATAAAGCGTACATGGACAAAATATTGTCGAAGTTTGGCATCGTCATTCTCGCTACAAACTTTAAACCTCATGGATATGCTCTTAATTTCTCGTTGTATGGCACCAGCTATGTCAATACTCCGGGTAAACGTTCCGTGTACGCATGTTACAGTTACCTCAAATGTGCATCATATAAACAACGCAAGCAGACGTAATGTTTCTATATATAATTCAACGTATGGCAGACAATGTATCCTATACGTCATTAAATCTTCCGACAAGTGAAATGCCACTCAGGGTAAGTTCATTGCCAACATTCTTGCAAAGAAATAGGACTGCCTCCCGAGACGTCTCTCATAACTTCATGATGGTGTAATTTCAACCCATATACATCTAGAGCGACAATTACGATCATTCCATATAATACAGCACAGGAAACTAAAACATGCCAATGTTTATATTGGATATCAAGATCTGCAAACCAAAATTTTTACACTCAGGTATGGTGTAACTTCAATCCATATACAGTCTAGAGCAGTAATAAACACAATATCCAAGTGCAACAATAGGTTCCTCTATTTCACCATTATGATCATTTCATATAATACAGGACAGAAAACTAAACCATGTCAATGTTCAATTGGATATATCAGGATTGGAAACCAAAATTATTACAGCCATCAAAAGAGAAACACATGCCAACTCTTGTACCCCAGTGCCCACAGTATATCAAAAACTCAGCCATTACAATGCTTTCACTTGGAGGGCTGGACTGCAAACCAAAATTATTACAGCCATATAATGAAACTAAACTATCACATGGCGTAAGTTAAATCTCTGTAAAACTCATGAGAAAATATAGTCTCTAACACCAACTTCGGACCAGTAGCAGTACGATCCCTTCATGACTTAAGGATCAGCCGCTGGCCCAGCCACTCCGACCACTGGCACACCATACTGCACCATCAAGTTATCAATAGCAGTTGTCAAAACTTCTGGCATGGGAAAAGCTATGCCCCCAGCGGCCACAAGCTCTTGGGCAATCGCCGTAGCTGAAAGGCGCATTCCATGCAGTATCTGGACCATGCCTACATCAAACAATTCAAAACGCTATAAGTCAACATAACAAACTCTGTATGCAAAAAAGAGGACATTTGTTCTTTATTGTTTTTTAGTAACATGACAAAGTATTATATGCCTCAGGACAAAATCAAGCCCTCCAATTGAGAAACAAATTATTACATGAAACATAGTATTGCATGAACAAGCAAGTCGTCCTAACCGCACAGTAATCCAAACATGATGCTTAAATAATCCGCACAGACATGTGCACACAAGTTTGCAAGAAAAGCTGATTATCCCCTGGTTAAAAAACAGGGCTAATTATCAAGTTCTTTCCCATACATCTAACAGATTACCATACAAACCAATATATAAAATCACAAATTCATGTCAGGTTGCATTTTCACAAGGCAAACAATGACAATAAGTCATAAAAATTCAACTTCTCAACCACTTGATATTTTATGGAAAGGTAACCTGAAATTTTTATATAAACTTGAAATACACGTGCAATTGATATTAGAACAGTCAGCGCATCAGGCTCATGCAACCGTGTTAAAATGAAAAAGCAAAACTTATTTAACCAATTGGCAACAATTCACCATCTGTTGGCAAATGATAACTTTGAAGTACATGTATCAGGATAAAATCATAACAGAAGTGTTTCTGAACAATTAATTCTATAGCTACTGTGCCAATACACCTGTGTACCAACAACTGCCAATTAATCAGAAACACAACCCTACGTATCAGAAGAGGAAAAGCAGAATCGACCTAAACCAAAAGAATTTGACATCAATATGGAAATCATTTGCACAAACAAACATCAGAGAAACTTTACAGGCAAATGTAGCTACCGGTAACAGATTCATCTAACTTCATACCATAATCAACTTCGTGAATGAACTATTTATAGTATCATACAAGTGTACAGAAGATCTCACCTTGAGTCTGAGTGTTAAATGAGGTCACATCGTGTACATGAGGGATATCATCTGCACGTGCCAGCACGATGTTCACATATTCTCCAACAACGCCGTAGGCATCAGCCTGTTCACGGTATGCTGTAGGGACTTCCTCCTCCTCGAACAGTAGGTACGGCTCCGGGAGTGGGAACTGTAAAGTGTACAAGAATACATACGACTTTACAACTCATGTGATAAACTCAGCTCTTAGCGTGTTTTATGCAACAGAAATTAAATTAAGTCGACATATATAATTAGTGAACCATCAACTCCTTCAGATCACAGAAACTCAATTATGCACTAGCTAACCTCGCCAGTAAGAACTAAACATAGCTTACATATGTGGTCAAGGCATCTTGATGGTTGCATAACATAACTTTTTTTTTTTTTCCAATTTCTCCCTGCTAGCCATCTATTCATGTTGCACTACAGAACCTCACAGGATTCTTTTTAGCATAAATATGCATTCTACCTGCCAAGCTAACCCTAGTCCACAAAGCGCAGGCACCTCAATTTTTCTTGCTATGAGTCCCCAATCCCTCCTTTCTTCCTGTGGTAAAGCCCTACCCCCAACTCGAATACAGAAATCTAGGCAACAGATCACAGCTCAGGAACGATTGCTCCACTAAAACCTCACATCAGATCAAACCCTACTTCAAAGATTGAACAAGACACCCAAATCTTCTCACGGATAAGCCCCAAGTACCCCATCTCACGGATAGCCCAAGTACCCCATCTCACGGATAGCCCCAAGTACCCCATCTCACGGATAGTTCATCGCAAAGACTGCTTACCGCGGAGGGCACGGCGGCCATCGCGAAAGCAGGTTCGAACCCTTGAGCCTGGCTTTTTGCTTCCTCCTTCGCGCCTGGGCTCCTCTCTCGCCGGTGCCTCGGCGGCCACCGCGGCGATAAGTCGCTTTTTATACTGACCAAGCGTTAAATCTCAACCGTAGATGCAAGACCCTATGATGGACGGCTCCAGACATTTTAGAGAAGATGCGGAGTGCGAAATCAGTAATTGGCCCATTCTGGATTGGGAAGACCAGCGCGGGTTGTCAAGCCCACATAATGGTTCTAAATTTATAACGGGCTATAGTTGAAGTTAATTTAATTTTTTTATAAGAAAAGGCATAGTTAAAGTTAAGTTAAGGTATTAAAAGGATTAACTTGGTGGTTACTGTTACTAATAACTAAATGAATAAACTGGAATCCTGTTGGTATAAAAATGTTGACTTAATAACTATTTGGGAGAAAATGGCGATGGCATGGATAATCACTACTTTGGGTTATCTGACTTGCTGTAAATGAAATTTGATGTTATCTGACTTGCTGTAAATGAAATTTGATGTGTACACCATATGTTTCTGTATGGGAATCGGAGTTTAGGAAACTTAAATTCTTGTGTTTGTTTCATAGGAAAGGGAGTTTTAGAGGATGGGGAATGGGTGTTTGTTGATACGACTTAGATGACTTAATTTGATCGAGTCTCCATCGTTCATTATAAAGACCCAACTTCCCACACATAAAACCATGAAACAAACGGTGGTGTATAACTCTGTACTGAATTGCCTCCCTCAACTCCCCTAGCAAACAATAAAGGGATTGTGTCTAACATTCCAGCTCCCTCCATGAACTCCCTTATCGAACCCCTTTTCTCCTTCCCATCGATTGCCAAATGCACCTTTAGTGGTGTTCATTTGCATTTACAGAGAGTTAAGGGTGTGTTTGGTTGCTTGACTGAACATTGGCCTAGCCCTAAGCCCATGGCCAGCTAGAACCAGGTAAAATTAGGCCATGACACTGGTGATTGGTTGTTGGCTAAAGTTGGCCACCGCAAGGAAGATCGTGTTTGGTTGCTTCGCCAGAGCACTTTGGCTATTGATTCCCTGTGCTTTCTAGACCGCAACGGCTGTGGGCCTTGGCTAGCATGGGGCTGGCCAGACTTAAACAACCGAATACGACGTTCTCCCCTAGCCTGGCTACCCCTCCCCTTTTGCATTAGACTGGCTAGCTAGATGGTTTGCCAGGTAATCAAACACGACAAACTTGGCCTATTCCAGCTTGGCTAGGGACTTAACCAAGCAACCAAACGCACTCTACGTGTAACTAGGCAAATGAAAAAAAAAATGCATGTCATCCCCCGAACCAGTGTTTGCTAGGACACTCTCTTCATTGTTTACCAACCTGCGGTAAGTTATTCATGTTTACTAGCAACAACTGCTTGTTCTTGGTTAAAGCTAAAGCCTTAGATCAAAGTTCAAAGAGAAGGGGGGGGGGGGGGGGGGGGGGGGGGGGTGCCACAAGCCTAAAAACACAGGATGTGTGCTACAGCCCTTCAAAATTTTACTAAAAACCTAGAAAGCAGATTTTTAAATTCAAGAATAACTATGCTTGCATAAGAAAATTTCACCTGAGCTACACTTTCGATGATGAAAAGTATGTGGGTGATACTATGAAAAGAAAGCTCTACGATGATCAAAAGAACATAAGATTTCGCTACCAAAAAAAAGGGGAGAAAAAAAATCAAGTACCTTGAGCGTGCGAAAAAGCTCCATAGCCCTTGCCATCTGTATGGATTGTTCTCTTTGTACTCAAGTCCAACCATTTACAGTGTGCCTGCAATGGGAAATGAGCATGATTGGATGGATAGAGAAAATCAAATCATCTTATCGTGAATTTTTTTGGTGTATGTACTCGTACCTGGAAGCTTAATTTGCCCCTAAACAGAGGTAGGATCATTAGTTTAACGTAATTTTCCCTTAAGAAAAAAACTACTTGTATGAGAAAATCAACCTAAACACATAGGATGATCAAGAGCACAGCTCTAGCTACTTAATGGAGTCAGATTTTGTTTAGGAGCGAGAATATATTGATATTCCGGCTTCTGCATTGAAAACATGCATATAGCCAAAAGGATTACAATAATGAAAAAGATCCATTCCAAAAAACACACAGGCTAGGAATAAAAGAAAAATAAATTATTCTACAACCAAACAGCTATCCAACAACTAATGGAGTCAGATGGCCAAATATTTTGAGAGGAAACAGATGGCACTTGATAATATATAAATGAATGAAAGAAAGTGAGCAGAGACTGCCACGATTTGGTGAATCAGACCAAGAAACTCCGACATACATGCCAGCCGCCGCTGCTGGTGAGCAGCGAAGCGGCTCTTGTCAAAGTGAAACCTTCAAAGTAAGGAAACGAAAGCAAAGTGGAAATCATCCTAGAGCTAACAAGCCAAAAATAATATACTCAAATCTCTAGGTATAGAATTATAAATAAAAAGGGATAAAAGACCTAAAAAATAAAACCATCCCTATACCGTGGAAGAAGATGGACTTACAGGCGTGACAATAGAGGTCGCATCACGCAAGAAACAAATCGCCATCCACGGACGCACCGACGGGAGGGGTTATCTTCTCTGCTCAAGGCCTGGCCATCCGTGTTCCTGCCATAGGAGATAGCATGATTGGTTGTGTGCTACAGCCCCTTCAAACTTTTACAAAAAAACAAAAAAACAAAGAAAAAACTAGAGAGCAGATTTTTTTTAACTGAAGAATAAGTATACTTGCATAAGAAAATTTCACCTGATCTACACTTTTGATGATCAAAAGTATATGGGTGATACTGCTATGAAAAGAAAGCTCTACGATGATCAAAAGAACATAAGATTTGGCTACAAAAAAAAGGGAGAAAAAAAAACCAAAGTACCTTGAGCATGCAAAAAAGCTCCATAGCCCTTGCCATCTGTATGGATTGTTCTCTTTGTACTCAAGTCCAACCATTTACAGTGTGAGTGTGCCTGCAATGGGAAATGAGCATGATTAGATGGATAGAGAAAATCAAAGCATCTTTATCGTGGATTCTTTTGTGTTTGTATTCATACCTGGAAGCTTAATTTTTCCTTAAGAAAAAAACTACTTGTACGAGAAAATCAACAAAAACACATAGCTCAAGCTACTTAAAAAAAATGGACTCTACAACGTTTATTAGAGAACATAGCTCTAGATATTAAAAAAAGAGAGGGGAAAAACGATAATATAAAATCATGTTTGAGTACCAACATGAATCACCGAAGGAGGAAATTAGCTAAATCTAGCTTGAAAATCATTTCATTACAGAGCTAACGAGCCAGAATGAATCCTCAAATCTCTAGCTATACAATAATAATAAATAAAAAGGGCCGGAAAAATCAAAACCATCATACCGAGGAAGAAGATCGACTTGCATGCGTGACCGCATCAGACTACACACGGATGGGAGGGATTCTCTCTCGTGTTTCTAATCAAAAGGCCCGGCCAGCCGTACGTGTTCCTGCCATAGGAAATAGCATGATTGGTTAGACAGAGAAAATCGAAAACCATGAATTCTTGTATGTGTTTGTTTTGCACTGAAAGACTAGTAGATACCTCTACGGCCGGTACGTATGTTCCTGCCATGGGAGATGAGCAGATCCAGATCGGAGGAGATCAAACTTAAGCGACGGAGAAGAGAACACTTCCCGCTGGCAAAACGAAGGGGCCCCGGCCCCGGCCCGGCCGGCTCATCAACGTACGATCTCTTCCTCATGGCTTGAAGATCGAGGACCGGAGACCACGATCTCTTACCCATGGCTTGAAGAGATTCGGATCTTGTGGAGGAGACGGAGGAAGAGGACGGAGAGGGTCCGAAAATAGGTTGGAGGAGAGAAAGAGAGAGCCAGGCCGGCGGCCGCCACCTAAATTTTGGGTGTCAATCAGTTGGAGATCGTGCCAAGATATTGCCGTTTTTTGGGGATTTTTAAAAGGCAAGAGATAAATATTGGAATCACACGCACCCGGCGTGTCTAGCTTGGTTTCTTCTTTTCTTTTTTTTTTCTTGAAAAAGAAAAGAAAAGAGAATTGAAGGGGTCGTCGTCACTTACGGGAGGAGGAGGAGGGGGATGAATTGAACAACGTGGGGGAGGGAGGGAGGCCACGGCAAAGCTATCGAAAGCCAAGAAGAGAAGGCTTTGAAGGTGAAGAAAGCAAACGGCCGGTGGCCCTCCCTCCTATCTGTGCTTGTGGAAAGGAGAACATGGCTTTCGACGAGGCAGGGGGGAGGGTGAAGAAGAAGAAGAAGGTCTCTTGGAGATGCGGCAGGTCTTGTGTGGGTGAGAGTTATAGAATCGGCCGGGGTGCGCCAGTTAAATGCGTGCGTTTTCAAAGCGAAAGAGATCCATTATCTACCGCGAGGCTGGCACACCGTTTTCAAAGAGTTTGGCAGCGGTTTTCTCTAAACCGTGAATGAACCCGAACAGCCCTGGCATGGCATGCACCATATTTATTTATTTTTACAGAAACAAAAGGGAAACGATTTATAATGGTCGATATCGAATCGGGGTCACCGAAAGCGACTCGACACAGCCGCTGGCGCCCCACTCGATGTGGACCCAAAATATTCAATGAAGAGATGGCCATTTCAGCCTGCATTATGCACGCTACGACGGGGGACACCCATCACATGGTGGAGCCTAGCGCATCACGAGGCCTCCTCGTCCATTCTTCAACTCCTCAGCCTTTGAAAAGCCAGGCAAGCGTAGGTAGGGCATCTCATGCGTACGTGATGCATGGCGCGACCTGTGCGGCACTGCTGCACATGCGCGACACGTGTCCCCCTCAAACCATTCTCAAGAATCCCCTTCCCCAGGCGACCGAGCGTCAATTTTCTTTTCGTGCCAGCACTGGACTTAATTTGCCCCTGTTCACTACAAGAGTTCAATTCTTTCCCGACAGTTTGCTTTTAAGTGGCCAATAGTTTTAGTATATTTAGCTAAGTGTATTTCATAACTGTGGGTGATAGCTTTGTAGGGAATGACATTGTTAGGAATTTGCAAAACCTGTTGGGAATATATGAATTTATACTAGGAAAACTGTTGGCCACTTGCTACAAATAATGAAGAGTTCTAAAACTGTTGGCCACCTTAACGAAACTGTCGGTAAAATATTACCTATCTTGTAGTGGTTATATTAACACTACGTACTGGCACTCACGTAGTACCATGCAAAGATTCCCTCAATCTCAATGGACTACCAGAGTTGAGGCAGCAGACTACGGTCAGATTTCAAGTTTGCGATGGTACAACACACTATACTCTCCTCGTCGAGCAACTTCTGTGTGGTCAAGTTCTTGCAGGGCAGTCTTTCTTTTCTTTGTATTTTTTTTTTAAAGAATAACGGCAGGTGCACATGCACTGCCCATTCATTAAGCAGGAAAGCAAAGTTTACAATTCCTCAAGTTCTTGCAGGGAAAAAACACACATAAAGTTTTTGACGCGGTTTCTGATGTGCGAGTTGTAAAATACCTAAAGTTTGTTGACACCGTGTAGTATTTTGCAGTCTCAGAAAAACCATGACATATGTTTGGATTGTGTGGTATTTATAGGACAATACCCTATTTTAAGGAAACAAGTTTGACCCATATACCCAGAACATTCCTTACGAAATGATCTGATCTATATTCTATTCTTTTAGATAAAGCCAGCGGCCTTGGTAACACTCACACGTTTAGGGCGTGTTTGGATTGAGCCCTGGCAGGCAGGTCATCCGTCAGGCAGCCATCACAGCCTCAGGCACCCGAAATCGGACGCCTGAGCGTGATGCCCGACGCAGGCAGATTTGCCAAAGCATCAACCATACAGGCCCTTAGTGCACCGGCACATGTGTGTGCACTGGATAATGATGTCCAGCGAGTACACGAAAGCACATAGCAGTGAGTGAGCACCAATCAAAGCTCCGTTTCTCCAAAAAAAGAGCTCAAAAGTGAATTTTTAAATAATCCAAAAATACCATGGTATTGGGAACACTACGGTTTTTAAAACCAAAGGAGTTTGTTGTATCCAAATACCAAAGTACTTTCAGATACATACCATGGTATTGCTTTAAAAAAAAAACCTAAAAATACTTTGTATCCAAACAGGGTTCAATCCAGCTCCCAAGTCCCTATTCCCTAACAAGGGTACAATAGCAACATCGTCAAGTGCTTTGGTTGCTCGCCATGGATTTTCAAAATTAATATGGTATGAAAATACTGACCAGATTTCTCGCCCGAAAAAGAAAACACTGACCAGATCACTCCATCCCATCCGTGTTGAAAACGAAGCTATTTTATTTTCAGGCCCTTGTTTGTTTGGTTATTTGGAGTCTTATTGACATCGGTCGAAATTTAAGTCATCTCAATTGCTTCACGAAGCAATTGTACATAGCCCAACTGCTTCATGAATCATCCTGCAGTCGCGTTTACACTTTTAACCCATTACCATTGATTGATTGCAATCGTACGTACCATCAGTATGTAAATCTGCATAGCATTTGCTTCATGCATGGGCTGTAATGAAAAACGTCTTAGGCAATGATGACCGCAATATACAATCTACTTGAAAACCACATCGAAGTTACAGACAAACGCATGCATATGTACTATGAAGATTTTATCAATAACGACAAGTGATCGATGACTGGTGTATGTGTGTGTATGGCCTTGTATGTGTAGTACGTGAGCGAAGCGGCCCAGCCCAACAAGAGGCAGAGAGATATATGGACGCACTCATCGGGCCGGGAACCGCAGCTTCCTTTGCGATCCCTTCCACTCGTCGGCTGCTGCTGCTTCCGGCGAGCGAGGCGGGACGGGATGGAGGCGGCGGCGAGGGAGAGCAACAAGCGCATGCGCGCCGCCATGGTAAGAGCGCTATCCCTTCCCCTTCCGTTTCCGCCTTTTGATCTCGCTCGCCATGTGTTCCGGCTGGGGTTTTGATTTCGGGGTTTGGCATTGGTAAGGTACTTCGATTCGGCCGGAATTTCGAATTTCCAACCCTCATTCGAGCAAATGTGGATTCATGATCACCTTCGAGTTGAATCGGTTTCACAAATTACGCAACGCGATTGCTCTGATTTTGAGTTCTAGTGATGGGGAAAATTCCTCGGGTGGGATTTCAGTTAACCTTGTTGTGTAGTATACCAAACTGAACCCTGCCTGGGTGGCGTGCGTTGCAGAGCACCGAGGAGGACACGATGAGCCAGGGGAGCGCAGGAGGCGGCGTGGCGGCGTCCTCCGGTGTCGCCGTGACCGCCGCCGCGACGGAGACCGAGGGCGACGAGATGGCCGTGGTGGCGTCAGAGGCTGAGGAGGAGCAGCTGGGGTCGGCGGAGACGGAGGAGCACATCCAGCGCATCCTCCTCGCCATCGAAAACTTCACCCGTCAGGTGAGGCGACATGGATTGGATCGGATCGGATGGTGTTGGGACGCGCCGTGCTCACGTCACGCACGCGGTGAATGCTTGTGCAGGTGTCGGAGATGCTGGACACCGGCCGCGCGCTGTTCAAGGACCTCGCCGCCGACTTCGAGGAGCGCCTCTGCTCGTAAGAATCATCACCGTTTCTAATAGCTTGTTTGTGCTGCTCGATCGTGACGCCGAGTACTGATTGGTGGTTTGTGCAGGATCCACAAGGAGAGGGTGGAGCGTTGGGAGGAGATGATCCGGGAGCTGCGCGCCCGCGACGCCACCAACGAGCAGGCCCGCGTCATCCTCCACAACGCCCAGCTCCACCTCCTCCACACCGTCCGCGACTAGCCAAGGGAGGGGTCTTCAATTCTGTTACCCACTGGCAGTAGCAAAGGTTCTGTCACCTGTGTGGTTTGGTTCATGTCTCTCACTGGCATTTGCAAGAACTAGATTCAGCTGTTGCAAAAACAGTCTGTTTACTGCGTTTCTCAACTTACCTCCTCCACACCGTTCCATAGACTTACCCGTGATGTCTTCAGTTCTGTGACCTGTGTGACCGTGATGACCTTTGGATGCATGTTTTGCAGCAGCGATCGACTGCCTCTGCTTTATGGCGTTCCTGAACTTATCTGCAGACCACTGCTTTACCCTGTCTAGTTTGATGTATATATATCCATGTACGGAACAGACAACAATCGCTCTTCACTTCTGGATGCTATTCAAATGATCTTGTTCATGCAGCAATTGCATACATCAAAACTGGTTCTAAAAATCCTAGATGTCTTCTGTTCAACAGATGTAGTAAGCTACAACAACACAAACCATCAACCTCTGTGCTCTAGACGCACGGCACATCATGCAGCGGGTGCCCCTTCATGTTCCTCTCCATCACCCTCCTGGCCAGGGACACCTGCTTGCCCACCGCAAACACGAATGCCTTGCCATTGCCGGACGCGCCACGGGCCGTCCTCCCAACGCGACGCACATACTCGCTCGGGTCACGGGGGTAGTCGAACAGCACCACGTGGTTCACGTTTGTGAAGTCGATGCCTCGAGATGCTCTGGCAACCATCAAATCATAGTTCAGCGTTGAAAACGATGGCTTGGAAGCAGAAATACCTCCTATAGCAAAATGCAGTTTAGCTGATGCAAACCTGTCTGTGCACACAAGGAACATGGAGTCCGCTGTTTGTTTGTTCAGAAACTCTTTGATGTTTGTGATGCGCTGGGCCTGGTCCAACGCAGCATGGAAGGGAAGAACTTTCATTTGCGAAGCCTTCCTGTCCAGCCGCCTCAACACGTTCTCGACCTTTCTGCAAGTCTCAATCTGACAACAGAAAACACAATGACATAAGTATACAGCTAGCAGCAGCACAGAGATTTGAAGCTTGCTGTTTATAACTATGTTTGAGATTAATGAGGTGGGATATTAGGTACCTTGTTGCAGAATATAATTGTTTTATGAACAGGAGATTCCTCGATAATCTTAACAAGTGCGGTTTTCTTGTTTGAAAATGCTGTCTCTGGATTCTTTTCCTCATTGTCATCTCCACTGCAGTCCACAAGAATCTGCAGTTGAACCACTACAATTATAATTATTCTGTGAAAAACAACTGATGCATCATGTCAAATGCCATGGCCCATACTACAATGAGCTTAACTGTACTACACTGTTGTACATCTGTGTCATTACTGACCCAAGAAAAATGGTCTTCAAAATGTACATATGAGCAGCCATATAGTGAAATCTGACATCCAAGACATACTTGCTAGAGAGGTCACTAAAAGTCATATGTAACAGATGAAAGGAGAAAGAGAAAATGGATAAAGTGAGAAATTGTCCACCTCTTCAAGGCGCGAGCTTGTTCGGTGCACACCAGGTCCCATGATTACTTCACAGTCAGGAAATGTTTCAACAACCTTGTTGTAGATATCAAGAGGAAGAGTGGCAGTCACAAAAAGATATTGTGTGGTCATTGGTGCAACAGTAATCAATTGATGAAGCACTTGTTCAAAACCTTCTTCACCAAACAAGATGTCCACTTCATCCAAAACAACACTGCAAATATAAAGAACAACTTAGATTTTATGGTGACAAGAAAAATCATTCTTTTGATTCAATCCTTCAACAGTTCAAAGTTCGCACCATCTGAGGTTAGCCAATTGCACAAAACCTTCCTGAAGCAGGTACAAGAAACGACCAGGCGTTGCTATAAGTACATCAAGCTCTTGGTCAAGGCTTTCTAACTGTGTTTTCTGTCGGAATCCTCCAGTTGCAACCATAGACCTAAATGGAACCCCAGACTTTGATATGGACCGGCAGTTGTTAAGGACCTAAGGTTAAGGGAAAAAAGGGCTCAGCTACTTTTCCCAACCAACAAATATTAAAAAATATAGAATTCAAACAAGTGGCGTACCTGAGAAGCAAGTTCAGCAGTAGGGGTCAATACTATCACCCTGGGATTCCTAGGGGATGATTTATGAAGCCCCTGAGCTTCTTCATTCCTCAAATTTTGAACTATAGGACAGAGATATGCCAGTGTCTTGCCAGACCCACTTTGATCAGCGATAATGCAACTTCTCCCCTCCAAGACAGGACCATACGCCATAGCCTACAAAAAGTTTATTTAGCCAGTTAACGAAACCATGTCTAGACACATACATGCATGGGTGCAAGAACTCGGGCATTTTGATTATTACGTGCACATATACAGCAATTCAAGATACTTTTTTAGGGAAGAATTCAGGATACCTTCCTCACAGTAAAAGAAACAAAACTTAATATTTACCCCACGGAGTATTTTGTTTCGGGAAAAAAATAATTTACCTGAATATGTGATGGACGAGGAAAATCAAAACTTCTGAATGCACGTAGAATGTCATCGCTGCAGCCAATCTCCTTAAAGGATCTACGACTGAAAAATGCAGTGTCCAAAGGACCTTTTGGCTTTCGATTCTGTCGTCCGAAAGTAACATCAGTCACATTACCCCATCGTTTCGAGCCGGAAGTAGCCTCTGAACTTGGGATATCCAAATCATCATCACCTCTATATTGGCTCAATACAGAATTCAGAGAATGTGCACTTCGAGTCCTTTCATTCCTGGGGCTATCGCTCATCTTCGCACGGCGTGCTGAGTCCGACGGTACAACCTTTCTTCTTTCGAAAACGTCTTCATCTTCTTCTTCATCAGAGTCATAAAAAGTAGATTTATCAGACCGGTTGATGCTTGCGCGATTCGAATTCTCTCTCTTGAGGTGAGCTGATCTCATAACCAAGGATTTTACTTTTTGAGCCTTCAGCCGACCGAAATTCCCAATACCTGTACTTGCACCATTACCTGTAGTTTGAAACATAGCTTCAGCCTTCAGCTTTAGCAGAAGTGAAACATTCACGCATCGAGAAGCAGCAAAACAACACAAATATTACAGGTTATGGCTATAATTTAGCGGAATCCACCTCTGACATGAACATGGTGTGACACCGGTTTCACGATTTTATCCCAAGGCATATATGCATTTTAACTAGGACTGAGGCCAAATGATGGCACACGGGAATGAAACAGAACGTACTGAACCTTAACAGTTAGTAGTACACCAAAGGCAGTACGGATGAAGAAACACAAATTCCAAAATTTCAACTGGGACGCTCAATTGAATTAATCAGTGCGCACCGAAATGGTGCGAGCGTGACCTTTTCTCGGGCGGTCGGTGGTCCTGGAGAGCACCGCCGGGGAGGGCATGCTGGCCTCGTCGCCCTCGTCGGTGCCGCCCCAAACGATGACGCTGCGTCCGGTGGCGCGGTCCACCAGCCGGTAGGCGCCGGGTGTGTCCATGGGCACCTTCTCGTAACCGCCGCCCTCCGCCGCGGCCGCCGCTGCCCAGCTCCGGCGGGAACCACCGCTCCCGGATACAGAGACGGAGCTGCGGAGGGAGGCAGGGTGCCGGAGAAGGAGGGGAACGGCGCGAGCCTGAGCCCCCGCCACCTCCATCGTTCTTCGACTGACTTCCTCCGGCTGGCTGGCTGCCTGCCCTGCCGTGACAACCAACACAGGCTGCTCTGCTCTGCTGCTTTACCGCAGTGCCGCCTCCTATCCGATGGAGTAGAGAGAAGAGAGATATTGTTGCTAGTGGAATTTATGTGGGCCTTCATGGGCTTTTGATATTGTGTTTTGGGCCATTGTAGGCGATGTGTTTTCTTCCTGCTGCCTGTCACATTTTTTTTTCCCTTTTAGAAACAGTTTGGATGATGTGCTTTCAATTTACAAGGTGGCTGCTGCTTAAAAAAAAAGATGGCCCCAGGTTGAAGCATAGTAAGAGACAAGCCAACTCAATAAACACATAGAGCTGTATACACAGAAAGCCAAGAACCCAAAATCTGTTCTCTAGGTTCAGCTGTGCTCCTACCTTGAGCTTACAAAACTACTTTGGGTTTTCTTGACCCATTGCTGCTAAACGCCTAAACCTGTCCTTCCTAATGTTGCCATCTCGCTAGAGGTCATCTACTCTAGTCTAGATTAAACGCCTAAACGGACTGCGAGGGAACACCCCGGTAAAGCAACAAAACGACCGGTGAGGTTCAAAACCCCGGGAACACCCCGGTAAAGCAACAAAACGACCGGTGGGCTGGGCTTTGATTAGCTCCAGACCTTGACATATCCATCATGCGACGCCGATGCGAGCAAGCCTGTGGCATGACATCCTGCCAAATCTGCAACATGGCAGCCATGAGGCTGCACCAACACCACCTTGTTCTCAGCAAAGTTCCACAGGGTAATGGTCTGCACATTATCCAAAAACCCCAGGGAGAGAAAACAAAATGTCGTCAAGAAATGTGAAGCAACAAGGAGCCCGGCAAAGATGATAATGGAAGTAATAAACATACCTGGTAACCCCCAATGACTAACGTGTTTGGATACTTTGGGTGGAAACTGCACGAGCGGAAATAGCTCAGGTTCGTCCCGCTTAGCTCACGGACATGTCGTCCTCCCTGTTCAGACCAGACCCTAACAGAGTCGTCACTAACACAAGCGAAGCAACGGAAATGCTCACTCCAGCATATCGAGCGCACAGTTTTGTTATCCGCGTTACCCTGCACGCAGTTTGGGGGCAGTATGAGGTACACTCACATCGAAGCAAGAGAGAAATGTGATTTCAAATGCCAACCTGCAAACAGCTCATCCTTTTATCTGTCTCAACATTGGTAAGGTTCACCGTGTTTCCAATGACTGAAGCAAGGCAGCGCCCACGAGGGTCGAATCGTACTTTTCCTCTACCTGTCTGCACCACCAGAGAACAAACATGTCATAGGACAGCAGGAGGGCATTACATTGCAAACTGAAACTGGGCAGACATTGAACCTACAGCTCCTGAGGTGCGTGGTTTAGGTTGGCCTATTGTCCAGTACAGAACCTTGCCACCATCATCGCACGAGCAGAGGAGTGAAGTATCCGCCTGTGGATGAAAATCTACTGATCTGACCAGAGAGCTATGCCCTACGAAGGTCTGGATACAGTGACCACCCTGTGACAAGGAAAGGCATTAATTTGTAAGCACCAAAACAATTCTGACCAATTCCTTGCCCTGCATATGAATGACCGACCACATGTCTGTGCAGTTAGGTTGGAGTAAGGCATTGGCTGCCGCAAAATCATAGCTAATTTTCTGTACCATCAATATCAATTTTATAGATGTTAGGATCTTTCAGAAAAAAAAAATAGATGTTAGAAATAGGAGAATTTCGATGCAGCTATACATACATGGTACAAATTCAACCAGAAACATGCCGAACTATGTCAAAAGTCAATGATAACGGTAATCAGGACTGCCACGTTATGACATGATCTCAAGTAAACACCACCTTGGCTGGTGTTATTTGGTGGATAGCAGGATTGATGGCCCAAAGTACCAAACATCTAAAAACATCTATGTGACTAGCATCATCAGAGTAGTTTTATTACCTGAGATGTGTCCCATAATCGCACGGTTTTATCAGATGAAGCTGTCCCAAGCATGGTTTTATTCGGTCCAAAGCGCAAGTCTGTGATGAAGCTAGAGTGTGCTTCCCAAGTGTTCTTCTCTAAATTGTTTCTGAGGTTCCAAATGAATACCTAGAGAATTTCAGAACAGAAATTCAGGGCCAAGGTGGCAAGTACTGTACAAGTGTATACTGCAGCAGTACAATCATAAATGCAACATGAGGGAATAGCATGACAAATTCTCCTGAAATGCATAGTCAATACTCATTAAGAACACTGTGCTACTCCAGATATCCTGGGATATCGTCACAAGCTTACAGGTCTTAGAATCTTCATATAAACGGTGAACTTATTCTTCATGTTCTGCAATTCATATTCTCCCGCCCAGTAACCCATGCTGCAACCAATATTGTATTACCGAACATTTTGGACATCAAGATCCATCAACGTTCTCATAAGCATTTGCAAGTGCAGGCATATCTCTCATCGAACCAACCGTGCAATATTCTCTACTTCAAAGTTAGTTGCATAGTTTACAGAGATAGAAGTCACTTAATTTACCTTGTTTTCGTCCCCAGCACTAGCCAGCAAATCTCCGTCTGGAGAAAAACCGCAGCAAAAAATCTTTTTCCAACTGGCTTTCAGACTGAAAACACCCTCCATGGCGATTCCTGGATGTGTATCAAGTACTTTATGATATAATATTTCTTGGACAGATACAACGATAAATCTATTGATCACTATTTGTATTCCTTTTTGCTTTTAGGAAAGGAAACAGTGTTTTCAATAGCGCTCTAAATGCGGGGAGAAAAAATTTACCAATTGTTTTCTCCATAGCAACATCTTCTGATAAATCAAGCATGTAATCTGCACCATTGCCATCCTGGCAAAAATGCTTTAGGATCAGGTAGCCATGTACAGAATAAAAACTTTGGAAGAAATTTTTTTTTTTGGACGAAAACTGGAGGGGAATCCCCTACTGTACTTTTATTAAAACTTTGGAAGAATATTCAACGTGTGAATCAATATTGAGAAAAAGTTCAGGTGTGAAAGAATTATTGTCCAATTTCTATGTGGTGTTAGTCATACAACAGTATACTAATAATAACTGCATGGCATGACAGGGGAAGAAACTAGCAAAGGAAAAAGCATTATACGTAAGGCAATATTTGTAGACACCTACAGTTGGCTGTTGATATGGTTGCTGCATAAGACCCTGAGCAGTGATGTCCATCGGAGTTCGACCCAAAAGCCTGACCAGCCATATGAAATAATAGCGGTAGATGTGATTAAGAAAAATCAATGGAAATGTAGGAATTAAGGAAACTTAGTGGAACGGTCGGTATCACCGCTGGTAGACAGCTGAATCTGCAGCAGGATCCTGGTGCATTCTATGGTTGAATACTGCACTGTTTGACCAATCTGGGTTGGCAAGAGTTGCAGCTCTTCGTTGCATTTGCTCCTCTTCTAGACTGATGTGATCGCCCACCTCCACTGTTTTTTCCTCCAGTGCATACCCCTGGCTCAATTTAAAAGTAAAGCTTTGGCAGATGATGACCTAAGATTTCCCTCAAGTGTTGCTATGGTGCACAAATCCAAATTCACTAATCTATTAGGAACTCGAAGGGAGACAAAGCTTACATCTGGGTATTCCAAATCACCTGGACCTGAACTGAAGCGATCCCAAAATATAGACCACCAATCAGAGAGGAGTCCTTTAGGGAAATCACGTTCTGCCATACAAAGTGAAATATTACAATTGCATCAAGAGATATCCATGTGCATAGCTTGAGGAAAATAATGAAAAAAAAAATCTTCAGGAAGAAGAGCAAGCAATCTAGCTGTATGCTAGGCATAGAATAAGCATATCTACATCAGATGTATGGAAAAAAATTGGCTGATCTTTTTTTTTTCCAAAATATACACATAAAAATTAATCGCCCCTTGGCCTCGATGAAACTCTCTCTATAATTGAGGAATTGAATATTAGCCTCAAGTTAGGAGCAGAAGGCCTTAGTGCACATCAAGAGTTTATTTAGGAGAATAACATTACGATTTTCAGCAATAACTACCATTTCTGACCGATTTTAGAAGGGTTGGAACAACTTAAACGGGCCAGACAGAGGGTCATCAAGGTAATTACTTCGAAGATCATGCGAAAATGGCCTCGCTTGGGTCTCCTCCACAAAGGCTTGGGCGGTAGCGTTCAGATTGCGGCTGATCAAGTACTCGTAAATGTACACATCCAGCCTAAGAAGGAAACAGAAAGTAACATAAATGTTAGCTCGAAGCTATGATTATTCCATGAAGCTAATGAAGAATAAGCAAGCTTGGTGGTCTGAAAAGACAATATCAATGCACTCAAAGCATGGGCAAACTAAATTCCACGTACTGTTAACAGAAACAAATGCATTTTACTCAAAAGAAAAAAGAAAAGAAGAAACAAATGCATTTAACTAGGAATAATGGTACTATCACCCCGAATCATACCATGAGCATGGAAAAGATGTTGGACAGTTTAAACGGCGAGACGGATTTGGCAAGCTGGCAATAGTATCTGAACAATGACCGCAATGCAGCAAGTTAAACATTCTCAAGAATTTTCTAGGAGTCCGTCTTGCGAGCCTTATGACGAGTAAACAAACATTGACGATTCGCAAACACAAGAAAAGATAACACATGCAAATAGGTTCTTGAGTTGAAGACCTCACTCTGTACTGTAAGGTGGAGATGCCCCCCTCTCCATTCTGAGAGTCAGCGACCTGCCATTGCACGAAAGCAATGAAAAGGGGGAAATTAAATAATCAAACACACATGCACAAGAGAACCTTCTTCCTCTAAAAGAAAAAAAAAAGAAGAAGAAGAAAAGATATCAAAGAATTAAAATCCAGCAATATATATCTTAGAAACTATAATGATGGATGATTTGATATGCTGGAACAACATGGAGAAGGCTGAAGCAGTCCTAACCAAGTCGTGCAGAGTATCGAGTACGCATCGTTTTTAACCAGGTAAGGTGGGGCTTATTTTACTGTTCCAAACCGTAGAAATAAATGCAGTCCGATCGATATCGGGGAAACTCGTTATTTGAGAGAGAAAAAAATCCGACTGAAATCCAGCAACCTGTAGGACCGCCATCAAACTTGGCTAATCAGTGCAGCGATCAAGCAAACACGATTTAATAAATAACCCCGTAGTGATAACAGAGTTAAGTGGTGGTGACATTGCGAATCGAGCCGAGGAACGCAACAGAAAATCGATCGAAATCCCCAATCTGGTCCGCTCCAATCGCCAGGAAACAGAAAACGAAGCCTACGGAGATGGGAGGGAGAAGCGGCGGTTACCTGCCTGCCTGCCTGCTGTGCTCCGGGCTTTGGCTTGGGTGTGAAGGTAGCTGCCCAGCCGCGGCGCGGTTTTGGAGGTGGGAGGGAGCGGTGGGGGAAGGACGGCAGCGACTAGCGACTTATGGCGCGTTTGGTTGCTTGTATATGGGCCGGCCTGGCTCGTCGCATGCAGCAACGCAGTGATTGGTTACCTGGTTTCCAACTCGGGCCAGGTCCCGGCGATGCAAAAGGGCGGGCGCAGCCTGGCTCCCAGGAAACGAAATCGGTTTTCGTTTCTGGTGAGCCTGGCTCCATCGGTGCAGACGGCGCTACACGTGCGAGTCGTTGTGAGAGCGGAAAACGCGGAAGCAGGCAACCGAACACCGTTTCTGCCGTAGCCTGGCTGCATGCAAACGACAACCAAACAAACCGATGGTGCAGCTCCCGAGCCTGTCTCGCTGGAGCCTGCATCGCTGATGCGAGCCAGGCCACGCTCAGATGGAAACCAATCACGCCCTTAGCGAGCGAGATGGAAAAAGGAAGGTCGCCGCTAACGGGCCGGGCGAAACTATATGGGCTCGTTGTTGGGCCTTACTGGCCCCCAGCAGGTCAGAGAGCAAATCATCTTTCTTCTTCTGCTACTTGCTCAAAAAAAAAAAACTTTCTTCTTCTGCTACTGGAGTAGTATACTAGTTGGATGCCTGTGCGCTGCTACGGACAATCAAAACTTTTTTGCCATCAGAAATATTACCAATATTATGGTTTCATGAACAATAATTTGATTACTCCAACTTTAGTTCCTTCAAGGTGTTACACAACCACTTGATTACATTACACATAATGTTGTAACAGTTGTAATACCGCCACATCTTACATTAGGCAAAAGTAACACCCCAAATCCAAAAGCAAACACAGTTTCTTACAAATTAGAGTAATGAACAACAATACTCCGAACACTACAACAACTTTCCAGCCGTGTCTATGTCTACACAGGAAGTAGGAAGTAGCTAATAGCAAATTTCAAACCTGCAAATTAAAATAATATTGTTAATAGATAGTTGGTGTTAATATGAATATAGAGTGCGTAGTTAATTAAGGTAATTTCATACCTCAACTACCCAGTGAGAACTTCTTTGTACACAATGTTCTTCGTAAACGTCCTAATAGATGTAGAGCGGCTATCCTTTTTATTTTCCGGGACGGCAAGAATTTTGATGTTACTCCTTGAGGTAGCTCTAGAAAGTACAACATAGAGTTGACCGTGTGAAAACACCGGATCCGGGAGGTACACCCCAACATTTGGAATAGTCTGCCCTTGTGCTTTGTTTATGGTCATAGCAAAGCTAAGTCTGATCGGAAATTGTATCCTCTTGAACTTAAAAGGGAACATCTCGTCGTCTGACGGGCAAAGAGGAATTCGGGGAAGAAATACCCTCTTGCCAGCGTGCTGACCCAACACAATCTCATCATCTATTGCATTCCTCATGAACCCCCGCACCACCAACCTTGTCCCATTGCACAAACCGTTTGCCGGGTCAATGTTCCTTAACAATATTACGGGACAATTAATCTTCAACTTTAGGACATGAGGAGGTAGGCCATTGGGTGTCAATGAATTCAAGAATTCCGCCGGATAATAGTTATGCGGATCGTCCACTGCTTGATCAAAACTGTGGTATACCATCTCCTCCCCTGGGAATCTCTCAATCATCCTCATATTGATCTTGTCAACGTACTCGTTCCGAGTTGAAAGAATTGCCCGAGATGTTATGTAGTTTGGATCCGAGAGATTTTCATCAAACGTTGGAAAAACACTTTCTATAAGCATGTTGATGTCGGAATCTTTGCCGGTATAAGGTATACATATCTCATCTGGAATCCTTACGCAACCATCATCCAAAGTGTCTTTGGTGCCATTTCCGATGCGCAAAAGATACTCGGCAAACCATCATATTACGAACAAGCCGGAGCTACCGCATACTCTCCCATAGATAAGACTTACGTAGTGTTGCATCTGTTATTTGTGCCCTTGTTCCCTTACGGACTACGGGAAGCACTTGTCTAAAGTCTCTGCCGAAGACAATTGTCTTTCCACCAAATGGCAAGTCATAACGACCGGTAATGTCCCTCATGCTATTGTCGAGTGCCTCGATTGCCTGTCTTTTGGTCATGGATGCCTCGTCCCATATGATGAGGGATGCCGTCATCAGAAGCTTGGCGGTGCCACTCTGCTTCATGAAGTTACAAACCGCGCCATCTTCGATATTTAATGGAATTTTAAATCTTGAGTGCGCAGTCCTACGCCAGGCAGGATGGAGGTAGCAACTCCTGATGTTGCTGTTGCCACAACTATTTTACCCTCGCTACGTACCTTAGCAAGCAATGCTTTGTATAGATAAGTCTTTCCCGTTCCTCCCGGTCCATCAACAAAGAACACACCTCCGTTCCCACTGTACACCGCTGACAATATCTCGTTATAAGCATACCTCTGTTCTGGGTTGAGGGAAGATGCCAAATCAATATGTTCTTGATCCACGTCGATTGTGGACTCCTCAATTATCTCTCGGGCCTCACCTATCGTCACGTCAAATGACTCATCTATTTTGGAAGAGGAAAAGATGATATATCCTTCCCCATCGACTGAAGCATATTCCTGATATCTAATAGAGCCATCTGCTCGACTTCGTGAGGGCACATATGGGATAGTCGATAATCCTCCGTCATTCCTTCCAAGTGTCTGTCCCATAGGCCGCGCACATCGCTAGGCTCACAAAAGAGAAGTATAATGGCAAATAACCTCCGAAGTGAAGATGGCATCTCTAAAACCTCGGCCTCAGTAAGGCACTCATCGAAAGCATTAGCAGACTCGATAAGACCCCTCTTTTCCGCAGCCTCACGAAATGTCGGGCAAACTGTACCATTTACCGTTCGTAGGTCTTCAAAGGAGGTAGCACCTGTAATATGGTTTAGAAGAACCCTGAGATAGTACCTCTCCCCTTTAGATGGATGCGCAGACACGATCCTCCCAACCTGTGTGCGTTCATCCCTCTTTTTCCAGTACTTTTGGCCTGGCATCCAAACAAAATATTCAGGGAAATCCTTATATAGGATCCTCCGAGCCCACTCGTACTTCTTGTTCGCCTCAAAATATTCAGTTAACATGGTCTTATCAACCCCTTCCTCCAAGACGACATCATTTAGATTGGCTTCAGCTGGGTATGATATCATGTGCATATCTGGGAGATGGAGTTGTAGCTGCCTGACCGACGGAAATATCTCACTGAGTTCAAAACCGTAGATTCTCCATAGTGCTTTCGGGGGAGTAACCCACCTTGAATCTCTGTACTGCTTTATCTCATCAATATCTCCATTACTATCTACCTCATCGATAGAAACCGATGCTCGGTCATGCCCCTTATAGATGTACTTGAAAAGGTACTTCACGGCTTTTATGCTCGAGCAAACCTCAACATTGATGTGGCAGTTATATCTTCTCAGCAAGTAAGGATTGTACGGAACAACCCACCTATTGTCTAACATTTGACCGCGTACCCATGCGGTATGTCCATTATCTCTCCTCCTGTATACGGGATATGAGTCCTTCCCCTGGAGGGTCTCCGCATTGAATGGCCGTGGATAGTGGTTTTTGCAAGCACCACTCTGCATGCACACATTTTTAGGGTTCAAGGCTCCACATGGGACATGCATCATGTGCTTGACCACCATATTGTAGAGCTCAGGGTACTTGTTTTTGTCTGGCAACTCGGCGGATATGATACAGTCGTACTGCTCAGGGCATGTTAGCTTATATCTCCCCTCCATAATTAGGAGGAAGTGAGCATGAGGCAGGCCCCTTTTTTGAAACTCAATGACGTAGCTGTATGCAGCTACCTTACCGAGCATGTGTCTTTTGAAAAGTTGTATCTTGAGATCCTCCAATTTTGCTCTAAATACTCGTACAATGAGATCAGGGCGGTCCTGCGGGGTTTGTCCAGGCTCAAGCTCACTTATTATCTCGTCCCAATTAGGGTTGCAAGTCATGGTTAGAAAGATGTCAGGTTTTCCGTACTTTTGCACCAAGGCCATGGCATCATAATATCTACGTTTTTTATCGCGTTTCCCCCCAATAAATGATCCGGGAAGCACAGTCCGTTTGCCTACTGCATTGCCACGATACTCTCCAGCTTGAAGGCAGTCAACAATACCTTGGTATAGGTCAGCTCGTATTTCTTTTTGATGATGTTTTATATAGTCCAACCTTGAGCTTTCAATTTTAACGTACATGTCAACCACATACTGTTGGAATAGCCGCTTCCCATGTAGCATGGTATTAAATATACCACGACGCATTTGGAACTTGTAGCAATAGTAGTCTCTAACAGAGACGCACAATCGACTGCTCGTATGTGTACCTACGAAAATTTTCGGTAACGAATGGTTATATGGAGAAGTATAATCAAGATATAAGAAAATATTGAACACATGCTAGTTGCATTAGAGAAATACCTTGATTTTGTCGGCGATTACGACGGGATTGAATTATCTCATCCAAGCTGACGCCGACCTTTGGAATCTCAGGATGCCAGCTAATCTCCCCTTTCGGGAAGAAAAGAGGGTAAGACAATGCATCATAGCATCCATAATATGGTTGGATCCTATATTTCAAGTTGTTGTTACCGAAGAGAATAACACTACATTCGAAGTGCTTGCGAAGGTCATTACTCTCGACCCAAACAGTAGCAACCTCAGATGAGATAGGTAAGTTATATCTGCGTTGGTCCAACCTCATGTCAGTGTTCAGCTCAATACGATATTCCTCAAGGTCATCTACTCCACCAAGATTGAATACGGGTTGTCCTTGAGGATGTCGACAAGCCTCCGAATGACATCTCGGTCCAGGTTCGGGGAGCGTCGAAACCTATGCTGTAGGTTCGGATCATCATCATAAAAGTAGAGCTCCAGATGTTTAGGCCCATCTTCCGTCCGACCAAATGAGTAGACGTTATGGTAAATCTGGCCGTGGGCTCGGAATGTATATACTCCTGACTTCATGTTAGTGTATCTATTGTCCAAGCTAACTCCAAGCGTAGTGAATGAAAAGTGCCCGTTAAAGTACCGGATGTTATCTCTAAAATGCACGGCGTCGGGATCTGGGCTTGTGTATAGTCTCTGAAGCTCCAACGGTGGCTCCGAGTGTGCCAATTTAATTTTGCCAGATTGACAACAAAATCCATTTGGCTCATACTGGAATCTCTTTGCGCCACAATGCTTGCAATCAGGCTTTGGCTCCAATTGGTGAGTACTATCTGGTATATTCTGGTAAACATGATCATAGGGGTCAAGAACAGTGGTTTCCATTGTGGAGGATTCTTCTTGGTTATCACTATCTTCATGATCCCCTGAAAAAAAATGAGATGATCGGTGTTGCATTCTTATGTTATATATATATTATGCATGGAAATAAGGAGGTATGTTTGGCATATGCATTACCTCTACCAGCAAAGATGAAGTACTCCTCATCTTCTTCTTGAGACGCATTGGAGTTACCATCATCGTCTGTAACAAAGCTTTCTTCTGAGGACTCCGGACCAATGAAGGCTGCTTCTGATGATGAATTGTCAGTCATTGCTGATTTGGGATATTGCATTGATATAAGTTCCTTGCAACGGGAGGTATCGCCATCGCCTAAATGTAATTACAAGAACAATGTTATTAATTATCTGAAGTGGTATCTGTGATCGTAGAAGAAAAATAGTTGGATGCTCGTGCGTTGTCACGTGCTAAAACTATCTCAGGAAATAACACTAAGAAAACTATCTTACTATATGATATTAAAATACCATCATCACCTTCTATAACAAAGCTTTCGACAGGGTAATCTGGACAGATGAGGTCATTAGTGGCTGACGTGGGACACTGTGTTGGTACGAGATCCTTGCAAGGAGCATCATCATCGCCTAAGTGTAAATAGAGGAACAATGTTGTCACATTGTTGAGTAGTATGTGCAACGGCAGTAGTGAAAAAAAAAAAGACATCCACACCCTCAGCATACCTGCGCTAGCAAAATCAGAGTACTCCTCTCCCATTTCTTCGTGTATGCATTCTAGATTACCTATTATTATATTGATTACTTTAAATATCGGTTCACCTTTAAAAAGTATAAATCAATGTATATGTGAGAATTACCTCTGGTTGTCAAAATACTTGGACAAGTAAAGGTGTAGGATGATGGAGTTACAACTGATGAACAGCCAAACACTCAAGTGCAATGGATTCCTTGCATGGAGTACCCCGTTTAGCTGCATAACTTGCCTTACGTTGATCTAGAAGTGCCTGACGCTGCTCAGGAGGTAAGCTATGCCTACGGGCTCTTCGACGTGCATTTGCCTCTTCCTTTTGCTCCATCGGCAAACTACGCATATGCTCTCGTCGTTGTGCATTTATCCTTTGCCTATCCTCTTGGGTCAATTGTTGCCTACGTTTCCTTTGATGGGCATTTCTCTCCTCAAGTGACAAGCTATTTCTCCTTGCTCTTCTACGAGCATTCATCTCTTCTTTCTCCTCAGGAGTTAAGCTTTGACGGCGCGCTCTTTTGCGAGCATTAATTTCCTCCCTCTCCTCGGGCGTCAACATTTGATGTTGTGCTTGACGGCGTGCTCTTCTACGAGCATTAATTTTTTCCCTCTCTTCAGCTGACAAACTTTGCCGACGTGCTCTATCACGGTCTCGCCTTTCATTTCTTTGTTCTATTGTACCGTTTGTGTTTGTCTTAACTTGGTCCATGTTGCTTGAAGCCACTTGCTGTGTTTTAAGGCTAGCATAGCAAGCGCCGTCACGGAAACACTTATGCACTGAAATAAAATAAAATATGATAGGGGAGGAACACCACCGGGGAAAGATAGGGGAGGGGGCCCGATCAAGAAGGAACTAGAGATCCGGTGAAAATTTCGGTGAAGAAGGAGCTACAGAAGAGGGGAGATGAGGCAGTTGGCAGTTTGGCACTGGACTCACCAATCATACCTACCAACTGCTTCTTTTATATATGATAAAGAAAACACCGTGCAGGCAGATGATCATCCCTACCGGCCAATAGATAGTCAACTAGCTAGGGTCGCCGGATCGATGATCCCTTACGCGTCGGCTGCGGCGGCCGAGGCGGCGCTCGGGCGAGCCATGACTTGGGCGGAGGCGGCGTGGTTCCGGTACTCGGCGAGCACGCCGGACTACTGCCTCTACTGCCACAACATCGTCATCCTCCTCGTCGTCTACACGGTGGCGCCGCTGCCCCTGGCGCTGCTCGAGCTCAGCAAGGTGATCTCGCCGTACAAGCTGCAGCCCCGGGTGCGGCTGTCGCCGGCCGCCTTCCTGCGCTGCTACAAGGACACGGCGCGCGTGCTGCTGCTCACCGTTGGCGCGCTCCAACTCGTCTCCTACCCCGCCGTCAAGGTCTCTCCATCTTGCTTCATCTTTCTCTAGCTAACAGCTACTATGTATATATAGTTCACCTAGCTAGCTAATTAAACGATCGATACCAAACGATATAGATGGTCGGGATCCGGACGGGGCTGCCGCTGCCGTCGCTGGGGGAGACGGCGGCGCAGCTGGTGGTGTACTTCCTGGTGGAGGACTACCTGGGTTACTGGATCCACCGGCTGCTGCACACGGAGTGGGGCTACCACAAGATCCACCGCGTCCACCACGAGTACGCGGCGCCCATGGGCTTCGCCGCGCCGTACGCCCACTGGGCCGAGGTCGTCGTCCTCGGCTTCCCGGCCTTCGCCGGTCCGGCCATCGTGCCCTGCCACATGACCACCTTCTGGCTCTGGTTCGTCATCCGCCACCTCGAGGCCATCGACACGCACAGCGGGTACGTTAATTAGATTCATCCATCATCAATATATGCAGATCGATCATGCATGATTAATCCACTGTTGCAACTGCAATGCACTATATATATATATAGGTTCAACTTCCCCTTCAACCCAACCAAACTCATCCCCTTCTACGGAGGCTCAGAGTACCACGACTACCATCACTATGTTGGAAGGCGCAGCCAGAGCAACTTCGCTTCTGTTTTCACATTTTGCGACTACATATACGGCACGGATAAGGTACTGCCGCTAGGGGTACCGTAGTAATATTACCGTTTACTGATACAGAAAAAATGTAAACACTTGTCTCGTTTCTTCAGGGATACCGGTACCACAAGGCAAGCCTAGCCAAGGTACGTAGCTTCACAATTTTACGCGGACAAAAACTTCTGGAAGTACTGTTTTCTGTTTATCAGCAAATTAACTAACAAGTACTACTCCCAGCTGAAGGACGGAAAAGGAGGAATTGATGCATTCGACGCCGGCAAACAAGACTAAGACCGTCTGTCCCAAGAGCTGGACGTACTGTTGTGCATTGCCCATCACGATCAAGTGTCCAGATCCATATCAGATGTCCATTACAGCAATGACAAGCCACTATCCCATTTCTCCACTTGATTCTGATGATACAAAGTAGTAATATCGTTATTTAGATATATCAAAGGGATACCTAAGGATCATGCATGTCAACTACTAGTGTGTATTACTTCACGATGAGTACCGCTGAATTAAATGAGATAAGAAATCAGTGCACGAATCAGTGTATGAATGATAAGAAATCAGTGTACCGCTGAATCAACTACCAGTATGTATAACTGAACACCACTGAATTTGGAGATGCTGGCCATGCCCAAGCTTATGCAAGGTAGGAGATGAAGTCACGCATCCTCGCGTCAATCTTTTGCTGCCACTCGACCACACGTCAATCATTTGGGACTTTCTCCAATTTAGTCCTGCAGCGAGGAAAGGAATCGAGGCGACCCGCCATGATCCCACAACGGGATATGGGCATCCTCGGGACCACATGAGGCATGTGGCGTATGAATTAATGATATCAACAGTTAGTTAGGCTATTCATCAATGTTAGTTGTCTCAAACTGCTTTTCTTGGCAACAAAAAAGAAAACCCTGGCCCCCGTCCATCAATCAGAGACTCATAAGCTAGCAATAAAAAACCTCTAGCGTTCCATCCAGTAGTCTCGTGCTGAATAGAGTATCCCCCAAGAACATCGCCATCTTTGGTTTTTTTTTAAAAAAAGAACATCGCCATCGGCGTGTTGATGGCTCAGTAGGTGTTTGGAGACTAGAGACTAAATTTTAGTCCCTAAGAATCTTGCGATTTAGAAGTACTAAATAAAGTTTAATTACTAATGTCAGAACCCTTGGACTAATTCGCGAGACGAATCTAATGAGGGTAATTAAGACATGATTAGCGACTAGTTACTGTAGCATTACTGTAGCAAATCAGAGATTAATTGGGCTCATTAGATTCGTCTCGCGAAATAACACCCATCCCTAAAAAGGTTTTACAATTAGACTTTATTTAATACTCCTAAATCACAAGATTCTCTGGGACTAAATTTAGTCCCAGGTGATCCAAAAAAGAAAAAAGAACACCATCGGCGTGTTGATGGCTCACTCGTTATTATGTAGTAGGTCCTTCTCTGTGCCTTGCAGCTTGCAATAGTTGTTGCAGACCTTTCATCACTCAGGACAGCTGGGCCGGATCGGCCAAGCACATTTGCATTGGCCACGTGCCCTGGCCGGCTGATCTCCCAGCCACAGCATAATCTGGTGCCCAGCAAGACCAAATACTTGCCAAGCGAGAACTGGAAAAAGCCTACGAATCACTTTAGTGCGTCAGAAGAACGATTTAACAGGGCGGCATCAGGTGCTAAACATAACCAATTCACCGATTTCTGTCATACAAGAAATGACATATACCTAGTGATCAATCTGCACTGATTCAGACATTACTGCGTTCCAGTATCCAAAGTCCCATCCTGGTTCGCTTATTGCTTCATTCAAAAGGATGCCGGACTCCAAAGTCTCTGGTGAATTGAAATGGCCAGCATGGTTGCTGTTATTACACAAGTCACCAGTAACCATGACATTAGAGTGACAGTGCAATTTACGCTCCCTCCTTTTCAAATTAAATGTGCGAGAAGTAATATACCCACAGGAAGAAGTCAGATGAACTTCAACATGGATATGGTCATATGGAGTTATAGAGCAACCATACAGTGACCTTTACCTAGATCATGAACCTGCATGAAGCAATCGGAACAACAAATGATCCAAAAGTGTATCATCCATCTTTTTCACATATAGTATACCGACTAGAGATCTATACTCGATGGATGTAACATGCTTTAGGAGATAACAAAGAGATAAATACCACATCTCAAATCCAATGAAAAGTACTATCATTAAGCCATCGCATAAATTTCCAAAGGACAAGATTGTACAATCAGATCTGAAAGCTGTTCAGCACGTTACTATATGATGCATTTTTATTCTCTTCCGATTTTGTTGTGATGCAATAGCATGCAGCACTGCATAATTCATTGTGCATTTTCTGAACTATTCAGAGTCGTAAAGAAAGTGACAGGGTCTCAGCTCAGTCACCTGGATGAAACTCAACATAACTCCAGAGACCACACATTTTTATGTGTATGCACAATGTCCTTAATGAACAAGATATACAGGATGTCACACATGATGATCCACACAACTGGGGTTGAATAACTTTACATTGCCGATGTGAGTAAATCAGTTAATGACAATGATACAGGCAGACATTGTCAAGTGAAATATTATGCACTATAACACGTCAATGACAAATTTTGTCAAGTTCTCTACTATGACCTCACTTTCGCGAGCCTTTCTCTTATCTGCTCTAGGTCGTCGTCGTCGTCATCAACGGCCTCTGCTATAGCAGTTCTCTGCACAATTGTCAAAGCTCATAATGAGGTGCTTAAGACTCCAAATATGAAGTATCATTTAGATTGGAAAAATGTAGACCAGGACTATGTATATTACCTCTGCAGGCTCACTTGTTGATGGTTGCTTCATCTTCTGCTTTTCCTTCCGGACTGCATCTGGCAGCTCAGAGGCAGTCTCCCCAGCAATAGCAGAGAGGACCTTGTCAACCTCCTCTTCAATCTCCTCCTCGATGTCCTCATTATCCAGCGCTGAATCAACAGCATCATTGACCATTTCTTCCATTATGCCAGCCTGCGCCAAAGCATACATAAATCAGAGCAGGTTCAGAATACCAGATAAAACTCCTCAGTGGTTCCTATGCATTCTGACATTCATCATACCTTAGTCATCTCTTTGGTGAATTCCTGCATTGTGGCTGCGACCTCTGGTGCTTTCATAAGGTTGTTGACAAGTTTCATCACTTCGGTGCTCTTAGACAAATGGCCTACGGTCCTAGTGGTTGCTGAAAGATTATATATTGCAACGATGTCAGTAAGTTTCTTGATGCCGTTATTATGTGAGTTTCAGTGTCATGTTCAGAAATAAGAAGAGAAGATATAGTAATTCATCTGGTTAGTTGTTCAAAGATTGGAACCATGGTAAGCTAGTCCAATCATGATAGGCTCAATCTGCTTACATTCTAATAATTTCCAAGCAAGTTAATGAGGAATGCAAAACGGCATTGGATTCGTTAGTAACAATTCTTGGCAAGCATCCTACCGTATCATTTTGTTAACAATGTATTCCCAAATACACATAGATATCCCACCAATCAATTAATCGTACGAATACATCACAAGCTGTACTATAGCAGTTGTGGAGGGCAAACAATCAGATGCTACTGAGCTGAATAAGGATGAGGTTGTTACCGACGATCTCGCCGAGGTGCATGGAGATGGAGTTGAGCTGGGCTTTGTTCTCGTAGAGGCGGTTGACCGCCTTCCTGGACCGCACCACCTCCTTGGCCAGCGCCTTCAAGGGTCATCAATCAGGAAATGGGATCAACCAATGCGAGGATGGCACTTGAGAGCGTGCAATTGTATCGATCGGTGAATACCTTGGCTGATCCGATGTCGTTACGCTTGGCGGCCTCCCTGATGGCCTTCTCCACCTTCTTCTCCTCCCTTTGAACGTCTGCAGCACATCAAACGATGACGACGCCATAGGTTGGACTCGCGCTCTTAGCATGAATCCGAAGAGAAGGGAACAGACTAACCTCGGATCTGGCGTTCGATGACGCGGCCCTCGTTGCGGAGGCGGCGCTGCCACTCGCGCAGCTGCTGCTGCGGCGTCGGCTTCGGCTTCAGGAGGCTCTTCACCGTCTCCATCTCCCTCCTCTCTGCTGCCGCAGGCGTTGGAGGCAGTTCCGCGTGAGCAACACGCGATTCTGCAGCAACAGCAAGCAAGGGGAACGGGAGGAGGAAGAAGAGCAGCTTGGGCCGGGCCGCGCCATTTTCAAGCTCTTCTTCCTGATTGGTCTCGTAACGGGCTCTGAGAGCAGTGCAAAGGCCGAGCGCATTTTGTTTCTGGCAGTTGGCCCGTTTGTTTATGGGATTCTTCTGGTTGGTGGGCTGCCTCTCTGGGTGGTGTTTGGCAATCGGGAAATGTGGGGTGAGATAGAGATAGGGAAATAGCTTTTGAGGAAATAGATGATTGAGATTTAATATGAGGGACGAATGAATGGTCTAGATTTTATGTGTCATTTCCCTATCCCTATCCCGACCTCTATTTCCCTGTTGCCAAACAGCCCCCTGGGATATGCCATTGTCATCCGTTGAGTTCTTCTGGTCCTCCAAAAAAAAAAAGTTGAGTTGTTCTTCTTTGAAGTTATTAATCCGTGGAGATTTGCAAGAATGATGTGAAGGGCGAAAGATGACAAGAAATGCACGGGATGTATGACCTGACCTAGTAGAGGGATTTGTCAAGAACATGTACTGTATGCGAGAGCGGACGCCGACGAATTGACGACCCAACAGTGCGCGAGGAACGACGAACTGAACGTTTTGAGAGATGCATGCTCCAACTGAACATTTAAGGCAAATGATTAGTGCTCTATTCAATCAAGCGCGACTGATACAAAACTATATAGTTGAAAGCTGTTGCAGTTTTCCAGCTACAATCATGGTCACTGTTCTCAAGCCAGTAACATCCACAAGTGCATTCTTCCAAAAATCACATCCAATCACCTTTGATTTTTTTTCGGCCACCCTTTTTTCGTTAGTATGCGCGCATCAATCGATCGATGGACGCGACCGCCACAAGAGGACGTAGGCATATACAGGAATCTAGATCCCCCTGATCTCTGACAATTAATCCGCTTCGTCAATCTTCTGTTTCACAAATTTCCTCATCACTCCGGATGATTATAAATTCTCCTCAAATCATCAGTTATTAATAGTGAAAAGTTATTAAAAAACAAAACTTTGCTGATCTTAACAATTATATTTTTTTTTTGCCCCAAATCTACTAGAACTGTACTTTCTCTTGAGAAATTCCTGAATTGCAAACAGGCTCTAGTTCTGCAAACTGGGCCAAAGTAGCTGGCATGTAGCATCAAAGTTGTGGTCACTATTGAATTAGGTACACACTACAGGATCCTACAAGAGCCGGTGATCGAATAAACACATCCAGTAGTCATGCAATTAATCATTCTACAAAAGCAATCAGGCGAATGCCGTACTGAGTTAGCTGACACGGCAATTCAGAGTCGGTTAGTTGTTCGTTGCTTGGTTCTACATGGCATGTGCAACGGCGGGGTCGGGTGAACACCTACATATTACAGACCCTGCAAGCAAAGGCTAGCGATAAAACGAGGTTGAGACCAGCCGAACTGAAGACTATTGGATCTGCAAACATGCATGCTTATCGCTGATTACTGACACCATAAAGGGTCCTTGTTTTAGGAGAGTTGTCAGTGTCCAAATTAGAGAAGAAGGTGCTGAGCAGGCTGTTGCTTTCGACATGCATGTGGGTACAACTTATATTTGCGTGTCAGTCAAAGATGGATCATGATTCAGTTGTTGCAGGACGTATATGCGTAATGCATTACCAAATAATGTTCTTTTGGCTCTGCATTACATTTATGTTCCTTTGTGTAAGCTACTCGATTGACACGGGTGGATGACGATTTATTGCTGGTACCCGTCAGTTCAGTGGTTACACACTTGCACCAATGACCTGCTTCTGCTCTGAAGGCTTGTCCCAGATCGTGAATATTGAGCCAGTTACTTTCAGTTCTAGTCGGAGAGCCATGTGCAACGACAGAACAGAAGATAAATACAGTCATATCATATATATGTAGAGATATATAGCCCACAAGGGCATGTTATCGACTTACTAAAAGTGCAACATGTGGTACTACTAGCCAAAGCTTTCCAGACTCTGCTTCGTCCGATTAATTGCATGTCATGCGTAGAGGACGGAGGGATTGACCAGTTGATGCATGTGGGCGCAGCATTATTAGTAGTATGCAGCAGTAGTGTATGTATAGCATGAACAGTGGTCATCAATTGCTTTTTGCAAGGCCCGATCAGCAACCTGTCCAAGTCTATCGGTCATCCGTGTCAGAGAATGCAGATTCGGGAGTCTATTGGTTGATCGATCCTAGCTAATCGACCGTTGTATAGCATGAGTCTTTCATCAGAGCATACACCCAAGATCAAGATGAGTTTTCACAAAATCAGCCATGCCGTAAAGTATGAGTCCACATTGGCTCATCTGTTTCAATTTCATTGTGCAAGATGACTTTGTTCACTAGCAATCGTTCTCCGAAAAAGGGTCTCTAGCTAATTTGTATGCTGCATGTGATGGTGACGAAGACGTGCCAACGCTCGATCAACCAACTTGTGCAGAATGCTTCAGGTTGAAGCTTCAGCTCGATTGCTCGCCTAGTTGCAGATCCATGGTCTTAGGGTGCCAATAATAATCAGGTCAGTATTCGGTCTTGTTCGGAAGCATTCTGCAACTAATTTTACTGTGAAGGAATCAATATTGGTCAGTAATAGCTAATTTTACACTACTGTCGCAATGCCAAAAGGTGTGACAATGAGAAGTCTACCACTTGATCGAATGTAATTAAGTAGGTTTTGATGTATACATGCAAGTAGGTTGCTCGGAGAGGATGGGCGGGCATTGGTTGATTGGCCAAATTGGTCGCCCAAAGATATCTGATGTGATTTAGCAAACCAAAATGGCAGTGTGTCGTGCAACTGCAGGACTGTTTGGAGCACTGGTAGCCGTTGTTCGTGACGAGAGCAGCTGTGTCCGTCGTTTCCTCCGACGGCGACTCGACCCCGGGACGAACGCAACCACCTGTGTACTCGCTACTGCTCGTCAGCTGTCATCAACTCGCCATCAGTTTTGCGATTAACTAGTAGGTCATTATCTAGCCCCATTACTTATTAGTTATAAGAGAAGATCAGAAGAAGCGGCATTGCTAAATGCTAATGTACGTACCCAGGAAAGGATAGGTTGCCAAGTCATCAATTAACAGATGGAAAACGATTGTACTGAAGCACTACTACTGCTTTTTTAAGACGAATCAGAAGAAGCAAATAAAGGCAGGTATGGCAAAGTCTAATGGGAGGGTTAGCTGCTTTAATTCGGTGTTCAAGTCGCGGACCTGAGAGTCGCTAAAGTCAGCTGTTGTACGAGTAACCGAAAGCAGAGCAGACACGTCCCAACTCCCGGGCCCAGAGGGCTTTTCTGCCACGAGACCATCCTTAACCAGCTCACATATTTGGCTGCAATTTGCAAAACTTGGCATTCGCAAAGTTCCCTTGATAAACATATATATGATTTGCAGTCAGAATAGCAGACAGATCCTTGAATTGAGATAAATGAGTGGGTTAAACTACAGTCCACCGTATTTCTCTAGCTAGAATCCAATTGTCAAAAAGCCTGTGATCGATGAGATGGTAGCTAGATCACAGTGTTTTCATTACTCCACCATGTTAGCTTTGCAGTTTAGAGAGGTTCATCACTTTGTCGTCCCTCTACCTGTGCATAACCGCTTCCCCAATGAACAGCACCAGGCCGGTGGCCGGGACACCGGACACCTATATAAGGTCCGTCCATGCAGCAAGCAGATGGCAGCGGAGGAGAGTCACGGCACCACGCACTTGGCAGAGTGCACACTGAGAGTACTTCCCATTCGGGAGCAAGGGCAGCAGCAGGATGGTGATGACTCGCCATCGTCTCCGTGCGTGGCTGGTGCTTGGCATGGTGGTGGATGTTACAATGCTCCTCCGGCCATCAGCAGCGCAGGCGCAGCCTTCTCCGGGGTACTACCCGAGCGCCATGGTCAGGTCCATGGCCTTCTCGGAGGGCTACACCAACCTGTGGGGTTCGCAGCACCAGAGTGTGTCCCAGGACCAGAAGGCGATCACGCTCTTGATGGACCGCAGCTCAGGTCAGTGGTAGTACCTGAATTGGACCTGCTGTTGTGAAGCTTCAGAGTGTTGTTTCAGTAGTTTCTGAACCTTTCTTTTAGTTTTGCATTGCCCATGCATTTGCCCCGTTACTCTCTGTTTCATTGGAACTTGCTCAGCTCTCCAGCATAACCCTGGAGCTGTGGATTGATTTCATTCAGGCAGCGGTTTCAAGTCGACGCGATCGTACCGGAATGGCTACTTCGGCGTGTCCATCAAGGTCCAGCCGGGCTACACCGCCGGCGTCAACACCGCCTTCTACGTACGTACTGATTCTTTCTTGTTCCACGTCCTGTCCATAATGCTGCAACAAAAGAGAGCTGATCAGTGATTGACGATGCAGCTGTCTAACAACGAGCTTTACCCTGGGAACCACGACGAGATCGACATGGAGCTGCTGGGCACCGTCCCCGGCGAGCCCTACACGCTGCAGACCAACGTGTACGTGCGCGGCACCGGCGACGGCGCCCACCTCGTCGGCCGGGAGATGCGCTTCCACCTCTGGTTCGACCCGGCCGCCGACTTCCACCACTACGCCATCCTCTGGAACCCCGACCAGATCGTCTTCCTCGTCGACGACGTCCCCGTGCGCCGCTACCCCCGCCTCACGTCGTCGGCCTTCTTCCCGGACCGACCCATGTGGGCCTACGGATCCATCTGGGACGCCTCCGACTGGGCCACCGACGGCGGCCGATACAGGGCCGACTACCGCTACCAGCCCTTCGTGGCCCGCTTTCAGGGCTTCAGGATCGCCGGCTGCCAGACCGGCGCGCCGCCGAGCTGCCGACCCGTGCCTGCCTCACCACCCTCACCGGCGGGCACGGAGGGGCTCAGCGCGCAGCAGCGCGACGCCATGCGGTGGGCGCAGCAGAGGTCCATGGTCTACTACTACTGCCAGGATCGCACCAAGGACCATGCGCTATACCCAGAGTGCTAGTCCAGTAGTTCCTCTCATCCGCACCCCCCAATCAAATCACCTACCAGTATTTAATTTATCGTGATTTAATTGCCACTGTAATTACGAGTATATTGAACCACACTGCGTCCAGTGCCTGAGTGAAGCGCCGCCCTTCCATTATAGTTACCGGTTGAGGCGTGTGTAATTATTGTGAGTGAGTTGTTGTAATACTGCCACTGCCTATAGTACTACAAGAGCATATATATGAATGGATGCATATATAGTACTACCGGTTGAGGCTCTGTTATTTTTTGTTTGTTACAAGAGCATATATATGAATGGATTGAGGCGTATTCCGCCCAAATAGTGTCACCCAAGCCAACTTCAAGTTCATTTGCAATCCAGCATTTTAGTTTATGAATTGACTTCATCATCTGGCAGACTGGCACGCAAATGGAAGCACACTCAATTTTGAAGCAAGTTAACTTCTACTGTAGCATCCAAGACAGCTCCTTTCATTAACTCTGTACAAGGCAAAATAATCGTGCATTCCTTCTTTACATGCTTGATGCTTCTGTTAGTTAGCGCTTAACTCGGCTACCAAAAGTGAAACCAAAAAGGCATGCTCCCTCACATGCTACCTAATTCTGAAGACCTGCAACTTTTCCTCGCTTAAGCACCCAAGGTACCTCCCTCCACCACAACTTTCTGCATACCTTAAATCCAGGATTGGCTGCCGGTGGGGCCTAAGATCAGCATGCACAGCGAAAGAAGGCATTTGCCAAGTCCGGACCCCACGCAGAGACTCGTCCCCGTAAGCAAAGAGATGCTCATCATTTCCATAAGGTATGATTGCGGATTTCGACATGCGTATTTCACTCACGCTGGCATAGCATGTCGTGTCTTCAGCAAAGGATGTGTTACTGGTCCTTCTGATAAGGGCATGATGCCCCAGTTTTCCCGAGCCCGAGCGCGTTGGCGTTTGTGATAGATACCCTTGAGATGCGGTGACATCTTCTGATGTTGGAACAACTTTGGGCCGGAAGGAAGCCACCAAAAGATCGCTCGACGGAGGGGCGCAAGCAAGAGAAATGCATATACGTTGATCTTCCACCCCAGTTAGCAAGCCTGGCCTGAAAAGAGGACCCAGAGACTTTAGGAAGAGGGCCAAAAATAACCGATCTAACATATTTCAACACCCTTTCGTGGATCTGTAAAAACACAGATGCAGTTCTACAGAAAATGTCGATGCAAAACACTATGCCGTTCAACTGTTACTGAGAAGATACCTGCTTTGATTGCCATCAACATCCCACATGCAGGGGCCTAGAACAGAAGCTGAAACAACCTTCCTGGAACCATTATTATCGATAACAGAGTGGAGTGTGTGAATCGGATGTGTAGAAAGTCCCTCCATACAACACAAGGGTCTTGCACTTTGACGGATATCAAAGGCCAAAAGCATGCCGTTCTGCAGTATACAGAATAGTTCAAGTAAAACCTTGCAAGGACGTCAATAAATTTAAGATGAGGAGATATTGGAATATTAACCTGTAATCCAGCATAAATAAGATGTGAACCAGATGCATGCGCTGAACATGACCAACCAGGAGCCTGCACGTGATAGTGACAGTAAAGTTAGGCATAATATACAATGTCTGTTCATACTCTCGTCCGGTAATTTTCCATCAAGGTAGAGAACATTTCAATCAATTTTCCAAAATAAACGAGTTCCAAAGTCTTATGGATCTCATGAGAGCCAAACAAATGAAATGGTATGTCTACTCATTTATTGCGCCCGTGACAAAATATTGAGACAAAATAACCAAGTAGCACTGGATCTTTCAGAGAAACTCCAAAAAGGCAAAAAGAAAAACCTATATCAACAACATATTTTACAAGGACCTTTCAGGGATAATATAAAGAACGCAGTGACATTAGATTTGCAAGGTCGGATAATTACCGGCAAATCACATTGAAGAACGATGCTGTCTGTTGCCATGCTGGTTTAAAAGATAAAATATGAGAACCATTAGGACGAATTGAGCCTGAAACAGTGTCAAAACACAACAAAGCAGCAGGAACCACAATTTTTGAGAAATTCAAGACAAACCTAAAGAGTGATAGTCTCCTGCCCAGTGATGTAAAAATAGCTGAGCCGCCTGGCAGGATACACATATCCTTGACAGCTTTGGTATCAGGAGGAAGGGGGACTTTACTTGCTTCGCTGGAGGAAAGCATGCTCATCTGTTGCCATTAAAAGTAACAATATAGCGGACGTTGCAAAATTTAGTGGTGATAAAGTAGAACCAAATTCATTTGGCAAATCAGACATTCAATTTTACCTTAGTAAGAACATGTTCACCACATACACTTGTTGCCCTTCCAGAAGCAAGGATTATTTGGTTTGATGCATCTATGCTCATTACTCTAGCTCCATCCAAAAATAACTCATTCTACAAAACATGTTTAACAACTTGAGACAGTGCCAGTAGTATAACGGGAAAAAAAAGAAGCAAGCATGGTGAACTTTTTTTTGTAAAATCTCAAACAATAAGATTATCCATCGTGGATTGGTTCCACAAAATCTTGAAGGCTCTTTGAGTTCAGTTTAGTCTATCATTTATCATAGTTGCATCCAGATAGCTTAATTACTCTCTACGACCACGAAGTCAAATCTCATATAAGACATGTTCTGATGTTCATTTTGGAGTATTCCATGGTCAAGTGTGATTTTTATTTTCAAAAGTCATGAAACTAAAGACAATAAGCAGCTGCAACAAGTAATTGCTGTGTGCATTACACGTTTTGGCAAATGAATGAAAGGATAAATCACAACGCGCTAATATGAAGCAAATGGTGAAAGTGTTCCTGTCAAGGCTAGATCGATTTCAGTCAACATCTAAATTACAACTAGATAACAAATAAGAGCTCAGTCTAGTAAAATTATTCTTCAGTAGTTCAGTATAAAAAACAAATAGTGATAACAATTTAAAGCATGTTTTACATACCAAATGACTAACTAAAGTTGGGACAGGTTATATCTGATTAGTAAGAGGCATCACAAAAAACTGATTAGTAAAGAATCTCAGGTGGTACTTCAAAGGAAAAGAATTTACCTGTAAGCTAAAATCTATTGTGACTGGTTTCGGTGGATCCAGATGTGCTGCTTCATCCCAAGACTCTATTTTCTTCACATTGGAATCAAATGTTCCCACATGAGCTATGTGTGGCATGTTGTGATGACTGATCACTGAAAATTAACAGGCATTACCTGTCTCTTTGAGCTACCAGCATCTACTATTCTCTGCTCTGCATCACTCAGCCTCTGCAAGCAAGCAGAACATTTATAGTCAAAGTGACAAGTATTTCTGAATTCTGATCGTGTTTAGACAATGGAATATATCACAATACAAGAGATATCCTTGGTTCAAGATGATGAACCTCTCATATCAGATGTCAGAAAAGTAACAACAAACATGTCCATAGATATAACCCTCTCATGAATTACCAGTCGTACATATTTTAGTGACACTACACTCTGACACAATTGCCATGTACTCCGAGTTCTAACAATGGAACAAACGGCGAAATGTTGGTGCACGTACCTTGGTAACATCCGCAAGCAATTTCCCATGGTGCATAACCTTAAAACCAGAAGAAGAAGAAGAAAACGAATTAGGATAGGAAAGTAAGCAATGCTAAGTTCAAAATCTTTTGATTTTTGGGTATACTTCAACCACTGAAATGGAACAGAAGGTTGGAGGCTAAAGGAGATGGCAGATATCATAAGGAGATTGCTTACCGTTTTCTCAAGGGAAACATTTTTCTCCCTTAAATTAGATATTTCCTGCAGAATTGAAACAAGCTTCAGTTTACGGTAAAAGAAATCCAGAGAACACTAAAACAGCCAATCTAACCTTTTCAAGCTCGTTATTTGGAATGGCAACCTCTGGTGCATAGAGATTGATAATGTCCTTTTGTTTATACCTTCTGCCACACTGAGGGCACTGAAATACCGAAAAGGGGAAGCTTAAGATCATGAAGAAGATATCTCACAAGTCACAAGTGTACTCAAACTGGCATACATACCGTTGCACTTCGATTTTGATTCCCACGCTGGGTTAACCACCTCTCTAAGCAAGATCTCCCGTAGACATGACCACACGGGATACAACTAGAGATAATATTACCGCCAAGTTAGTCATTCTGATCCAATCACATTGACAGTTCAAGACAAAGGATAAGCACGTCCTTGGAAGCAGCAATTGAAGGTGAAGAAAACACAATGACAATAGTGCTATTTTGATGTGTAAACTCTCCGTTATTATATGAAAACAATGATATTAGTGTTTACTAGATCAATTAATCGAGCAAGTTATACAGGTCTGTTGTTGCGTATCTCTCCGAAAGGGGAACTACAAACAAACGTGAATCGAGCAAAATCCGATGTCTCCAAGATTGCAGGAAGTAGGAAATAAAACTCCAGAGCTAGTGACGCATTGCAGAATTTGATCTCGATTACCTGATGCGATGAGCGCCTTCGGAAGCCCAGGCCTCCATACAAACGGGGCAGGTGGGAGTGTTTCCCCTCTCCGCCGCGCCGCCGGCAGCCGCAATCTCTGAAACCCTAGGTGCGGCTGACGGCCCGCAATCCTCCTCATCACTCCCCTCCTCCTCCTCCTCGTCTTCGTCCTCGGAGTCGGATCCTTCACTACTCCCTCCTTCCTCCTCCGACGATCCTTCGTCATCACTGCCATCCTGCTCCCCTTCCTCCTGGTCATCTTCGCCGTAGTCAACCTCGGCAACAACTTCTCCGAACAAATCTTCGAGCACCACCGGCTGTATCGCCGCCCGCCGGACGGCGCGGGAGCGCGGCGGCATTGAAAATCTTGGGGAAAGCGCAGGCGAATCAAATGAGGAGCACGAGTGAAAATCGTACTACTACTACGGCCTTTTTCTTTTTTCTTTTTTTTGGTTCGAACCGAAGCGGAAAAGAACCGCACGAGCGAGTGGAAGGCGAAAGGCGCGTCCGGAATTGGGATCGGACACACACAGCAAACTCTGTGGGCCGCCTATCCCGGGACCTCCTATATGCAGGACGTTCTATGGTTAACATACGATAGATTGGCCTAATAGCCCACTAAATCTAAACAGCCCAGCTCAAGTCAGAGCGTCAACATTTTGAAACAGAAGAGTCAACATTTTTGTAGTTCTATTTCAACATTTTTAAAATAAAATCAACATTTTATAAAAAATGTTGACCACAAACAAAAAAAATGTTGACATAGTATAAACAAAATGTTGACATAGTATATTTAAAATGTTGACGAAAATTTTAAATTTTAAAAAATTCAAAAAATATTCATATTGGATCTCATTTTGTAGAATTAATTGTAACAAACACGTAGGTTCAAACGAATTCGAAAACGGACTTACGGTTTAGGAGAAAAATGCGTTTAAAGTTTGAAATTCGTTTCTTTTTCTCCCACCTCCCACCCGCCCCAATCAGAGAACGACACGTGGCAGCTTCTCAGCCATCCCCTTCTCCACCTACGCGAATCTGAGCCGTTGCACGAATCTCAAACACTGTTCTATCAAAACTTAACCATAGCCCGCCCTACATATAGGATCCACCGCCTATTCCAGTACTACCTGATAGGCCCGGTTCTGTTGGCTCATTTTTTAAGCGTATTTATTTTGTAAATAATCTCTGATATTATAGCAATTATTAAACACGCAGCAAAAACTAAATGTGTGTTTGGATGGAGGTATGAAGAGGGTTGGGATGTGGCCGCCACGTTCATTCACGTGTTTGGTTGGGGTCAAGCAGGGGCAGAGCAGTCACCGTGAGAATATTCAGTGAGATTCGGAGGTGCTCCATCCAAAAAAAAAAAAAAACACGAGCAGCTCGTGCGGCCCCGTTGCCTCCGCCCTCCACTGCTCACTGTCTTGCACCTTCTCCTCTCCACCTTAGGCCTCTTTCGGCTCCTCGAGGTTAGTCCTCTAAGAATGATTCAATCCACCTCAGGATTGAGTGGTTCTCTTGCTCTCACTCAAACCCTGTGAGAGATAAATCTCTACCCTTCTCTAATCCATGTTTCCTTAAACCACGTGTTCAGTTGAAATAGGAGATTGTAGCCGTCGATGGTACAACAAGGATACAACCTTATATAAGAGTAGTGCCAAATAGCAAAGCATAATCATTGTACAGACGTCCACTAAGAACTCGTAATATTAGAAGTTATGAGAGCTTGATCACAGCTTGAGAAAAACAATTGTGCATCAACTTGCAGTAATACTACCGAAACTTAAATCCAGTTACAGCTTATGCTAAGCTTATGGCCGTCATAATTTTTTGCTTATGCAAAACACATAAATAACAACATATGGCCACAATACACATTAGCATCACATTGTTTTGTTTCTTGGTCTAGGAGACCCAAATAAATAACAGCGAGTTTCATCTTTATTATTAGCAAGAGTACACAATGGCTAGCCAGTCTTTTCCCAAAGCCCTTGCTAGTTGCTAGGCAAGCTTTTTTTCCTTTTCCCAGCACAGCAACCAACCTGCCAGTAGGTGGAGGACTCGTTATGAAAAGTGCCATACCGCATTTTTTCTTCAAAGACCCCTACTCTTCAGCCCTGCTGCAGTACACCAGCCATGACTAAGCTTTGAGTAAGTTCCTATCTGTATCTGTCAGGCTGTCAATGTAGGGAGGAAGAAGAGCCAGAATGATAAACTGTTACTGTAGAACTGGATTGTGGATCGATCTAGTTTATTCATTGTTGGTTGTTGTCTTGCTAGTTCATAGGCTATGTCGACATGCATTTGATCGTCATAATTGTTGGTTGTTGTCTTGTTAGTGCGTAGGCTATGACATGTGGGAGGGGTACGTAGTCTTTTGATCGTCAGAGTTGCTGCTGCTCGGTATTTGAAAGAAGGATTAGTAGGTTGAATACTTCAACTAGGACATTACGCAGAAAAAGTTATGAGTCACAAGCCTGTGTTAATGAATTTACGTCCGCCGCATCTTAATTTTTTTCGTCCTCTGCCACTTAGTAGATATACCACCTGACACCCCTCTTCTTTGTTTATCACATCCTTCACCTAGTAATAAGTAGAGCAAGCTAGGTAGTACTCTTGTTCGAGCTGCATCCCGTCACAGCCGAAGCAATCTTTAAGAGGAAAAACTATAGCACAAAAAGCATGATGCAAATCCAAAGCACCAAGATCTCACAATATTGCCTGAAACAATAACATACTATAAACTAGCTAGAAACTGCTATTATTATTATTATTGTTGTTGTTGTTGTTGTTGTTGTTAGTTTCTACCAAAAATACCTTACTATTTTTTTAGAAAGTCGGGAGGGGAGACACCTACTTGAATTTAATTACTTAAAAGAGTTTTGTACATGCAACATACATTAACCATGCAGCAAACCGATCAAATCCTGTGAGATCTTCTCCCTCGTCTCTAGCTGCCGCGTGTCATCACATCATCAATTGGTTCTAATTTAATAGTGGAATCCGCCCCGCGCCACACCAAATCTTTCAGGCTCTTCTCACCCCCGGCAACGGCTATAAAAACAGTAGACCCATGACTCAAAGATACCAAGACTTTGAAGTTGATTCAAGAAAGGTGCTTTTGCTGCTTTGCTGTAAGAATTGGTTTTGGTTTGATCACTTCTCTTTTTCTCTTTCCTTCTAAACTCAAATCTGTCTCGTCCCTTATCGTATTGTGTAGGATCATTTCTCCTCAGCACTTGTAAGGATCGTGTGACCGAGAAGGGGGGTGAATCGGTGCACTCTAGAATCTATTTCCAAACACTTACACCCAAGCAACTCCTAGCGAGTGGTTCTAGTAACAAGGTAAAGCACACTAAGGAGTATCCGTAACCTATATAGCTAGTGCATATAGATAACACAATCACACCACACTAGCAACCTAGCACAAGATAGATAGATAGCGGAAGACATAAGCTAGGCAAGGCAAGGTAACAAGATAATTAGAGACAAGGCAACCAAGATACTAGGCACACTAAGTAGAGTCCTTAGAGCTACTAGATAGGCTATAACAAGTAAGCTCACGAGCAAGGCAAACAAGCAAACCTAGTGAAGCTAGTAGGTACCAAGGTAAACACACAAGCAAGATAAGAGCACAACTCAAGTACTACAAGCAATCATATGAAGTGCGATAAGTAAATGCGAGTAGTAAAGGAGAAGGGATAGAGAATGCCATGATGTTTTCCCGTGGTCTCGGAAGGATGGCGCCTTCCCCTACTCCATGTTGGGTCACTCCCGCCGGAGTCTCGACCCCGTCCCTCCGCTCAATGGCGATCCCTCCTAGAGCACACTTCACCCTCCGAATGAAGTCGCGGGCACGTCCCGCCGGGCTCGATCCCGGGTACTCTTCCGGAGGTAAGGCTCCGCACTTGATGCGTGCCAAAGGGAGCTCCACTAGTGATGCTTCTTTCGCACGGAAAGCTCCAAGACCGTGTACAAACTTGTGTCGACTTCCACAATCTCCTTGGACAGCTCAACACCGACGCCTAACCGGTCTAGGCCTTGCCATAGACCAAGAGTAACAGCCCTAGATGACTCTCTCAAGCCCACACTAGCCTAGAGATCAAAGGATGCAACTTGCTACTCTATCAAGCACTAGGATCACTCCAAATCCTTCTCGAGTGCTTCACACTTCTTCCTCTTGGCTTCTTGGCAGCACCTCCCCTCTTTCCTGGGTCCAAGAGCACCTCAAAGAGGTAAACAACCGACTATATATAGGCCTCCAACCTCAAACTAGCCGTTGTCCAAAACTGCCCAGTCTGCGTGATGACCGTACAATAGACCGTACTGTCCGGTCTCCATTCTGACCGTATTGTCCGGTCTTCACCAGACCGGCTTCCAGGGAGTGCTGCTCCTCTTCTCAAAGCAGACCGTATTGTACGGTCTCTAGGACCGTACTGTCCGGTCTCCACTTCTCCTTCAACCAACAGAAACTTCTCCTTCTCTGTTGCTCTTCTCCTGTAAGACCGTACTGTCCGGTCCCTGACCGTATTGTCCGGTCAACTGTCCGGTCTTTATTCTTCAACTTTCAGAAACTTCAGCTTCTCTATATGGAACACTCCAATAGAGACCGTACTGTCCGGTCCCTAGGACCGTACTGTTCGGTCAACTGTCCGGTCTCTATTCTTCAACTTCCAGAAACCTGAGCTCGTCTGTCTGGATTTCCTCTGTAGACCGTATTGTACGGTCTCCATGACCGTACTGTCCGGTCTCTTCTGACTTCGCAGCTTCGATCTTCTTCTTCCAAACTTGAACTTCTTGGTTCCTTCAACTCTCTTCTGCCACCCTAGCCCCTGAGAGACTCACCATGCATCCAATGATCTCAATAACTAGTGTGTACTAAGAGAATCACCTCGAACCCTCTTGATAGTCCGGTTTTTCCTATGGACTCAAGCTAACATCTAACCAAGCAACACTCGCTTGGATCTAGCATGTCCTTAGCCTTGATCCATATCTTCTCCGCGACTCCATCAAGTCCGTTCTTGTGTAGATGAAGGCAACCAATCATCCTTGTCATTTAAGTTCATGGTGTGTTGGCGTTCACCACCAACGGACGGAGCTTTCTTCATATATGACCTATAAGATCTCACATAAAGTGTTAGTCACATTCATGGTTCTCATCCTATCACCAAAACATTCATACCTTGGGGTTTCCCTAGCTCCAATGGTCATGAAGCTTACAATCTCCCCCTTTTTGGTGATGGATGACAACCATGATAAAAATGATCGAGAAGATAAAGAATGTAATGACAAAAGCCAAGATAAAAACGCAACTCGATCAAGACACTAAACAACAAGTATATGATAGAGAGATAGTTACCTTGTTGATTAGGTCGAGGCAAGTCATAGCTCAAAAGAAGTCACAAGTTAGAGCAAAAACTCATATCACAAGTGAAAGAAAGCACATGGAGCTATGACAAGCAAAGGTTGCAAGGGGTTTACCTTCATACTTACTTTGTAGAATTCCGCTCCCCCTTGACAAGTGCACCAATCTCAAGATTGTGTGAAGATCGATCATCTTGATCACTTGATCTTCATTCGCACACACTCCCCCTTGAGACGGCATTGCTTCTTCTTCATCACCTCAAGATTGTGCGAAGATCGATCGTCTTGATCACTTGATCTTCTCTTGTACAAACTCCCCCTTGAGGTGACATCTTCCAACTCATTGTAAGTCCGAACTCTTCTTCCCAAGTTGCTCGATCATTAAGCCCAAAACCTTCTCCCCCTTTGGCATCTATCACTCAAAAAAAATCTACCAAGGAAGAAAGGTTAGTGTAAATGTATGAGACGAGTGGGAAAATGAGTTACTTGATTTGGCGTGAAACTCCCCCTTGATCCGAAATTCTCCATCTCCTCACCAAGTATCCCTACACACATCCTCAAAAGAATATTGTCTTGAAGTACATAGGGGTTAGTTGATGATGATGGAAATGTATGAACCCTTAGATTTTGAGCCGCGCAAGTGGATTTAACCTTGGAGCTCAAAAATCATGGTTCAATGGGCATGAAGCTCATATAGCATTGCTATAAATTCATCATAGGAGGTCATATACTCATATTGTGAATAAGCAACTCCCCCTAGATGGATGCTCGGCGCCGAGACACTTATGCAAGATGCATGATGCGAATGCAAGGAATGATAAGTGTACAATGCATGATGCTATAAGGGTAAAACAAGAGAAAGCTAAGAGCGAAGTTACCAACAACAAGTTTGAGCCCTCCATGAGCTTGATCACAACGAGTCATTCTTCAAAGCCTCGGGAGCCAAGTGCCACCAATCCCAAGCTTAACCCATGCTCATTGCTATCTCAAAGAGGTTAGTCGTCGGTCCTACAAAAACAAGAAGAACACACAAAAACAACACAAACAAAAACAAGCAAAGTATATATACATATATACAAATGTAAGCTCAAGGATATCAAGTGAAGTCGGAGAGGTCGAGAACATTAAGTTCTCCCCGGAGCTTACAAAAGGTCTTCTTGTCAAGTGGCTTGGTGAAGATGTCCGCCAATTGTTCATGAGTCCGAACACCAATCAATTCAATATCCTTCTTGGCCACATGATCTCGAATGAAGTGATGCTTGACTTCAATGTGCTTGGCATGGCCGTGATCACCCTTGTTGAGAGCCATATTGATAGCACTTTCGCTATCACAATAGAGAGGTACTTGCCCATAAGATAATCCATAGTCCAATAGGGTTTGCTTCATGTATAAGAGTTGAGCACAACAAGCACCGGCCGCCAAATATTCCGCCTCCGCCGTAGAGATAGCCACACAATTTTGTTTCTTGGAACTCCATGAGATGAGTGATTGTCCAAGAAATTGGCATCCACCGGAGGTACTCTTTCTACTCACTTTGCATCCGGCGAAGTCCGAGTCCGCATAGCCAACAAGTCCAAAGTCCGAGCCTTTTGGATACCATAGGCCCATTGTAGGAGTGCTCTTGATGTACCTAAGAATTCTTTTCACGGCACTCATATGGGACTCCTTGGGGTTAGCTTGATAACGAGCACAAAGGCACACACTAAACATGATATCCGGTCTAGATGCGGTAAGGTAAAGAAGTGAACCAATCATAGAACGATAGAGTTTAGGATCCACCGGTATACCTTTTACATCCACATCAAGAGGGACACTTGTAGCCATAGGTGTGTCGTAGGATTTGGAGTTTTCCATGCCGAACCTCTTAAGAAGATCCCGAGTGTACTTCTCTTGGTAGATGAACGTGCCCTCCTTCATTTGCTTGACTTGAAAACCGAGGAAGACATGAAGTTCACCTATCATGGACATCTCAAACTCTTTCTTCATAAGAGCACGGAACTCATCATTATAGATTTCGTTAGTGGAGCCATAGATGATATCATCAACATAGATTTGACAAACAAAGAGATCATCACCAATATGCTTAGTAAAGAGAGTGTTGTCGATACTACCGATCTTGTAGCCCTTGGTGATGAGATGATCTCGAAGTCGTTCATACCATGCTCTTGGTGCTTGTTTGAGTCCGTAGAGAGCCTTCTTGAGCTTGTACACATAGTCCGGATGCTCGGGGTCCTCGAAGCCGGGAGGTTGCTCTACATAAACTTCTTCATTGATTAGTCCATTGAGAAATGCACTTTTCACATCCATTTGGTGAAGTTTAAAATCAAAATGAGAAGCATAAACAAGAAGTGTTCTTATAGCCTCAAGACGAGCGACGGGGGCGAAAGTCTCGTCAAAATCGACGCCTTCAACTTGAGAGTAGCCCTTCGCCACAAGTCTTGCCTTGTTCCTCACGATTGCTCCATTCTCATCTTGCTTATTCTTGAAGACCCACTTAGCGCCAATAACATTGGATCGCTTGCGCCGCTTCACCAACTTCCAAACATCATTCCTCTTGAAGTTGTTGAGCTCCTCTTGCATGGATAGCACCCACTTGTGATCTTTCAAGGCTTCCTCGATCGTCTTCGGCTCTAGGGTAGAGACAAAAGAGAAATTCTCAACAATGTTAGCTTCATCAACATAATTAGGTTTATATTGACTTCTCCTAGTCTTTATCCCTTGAGAAGGACTCCCAATGATGAGATCACGTGAATGATCCCGAGCAATGGGTTTGTGCTTCCTTGAAGGTTCTTGTCGAGGAGGAGGAGGAGCCGGCGAAGCGTCTTGCGCATCTCTTGCGGCTTGCTCCCTAGAGATGTGAGTGTCTTGTTGTCGAAGAGGTGAATCCGAGCCATCATCTTGAGTTGAAGTAGATTGTGCTTGTTCTTGATTGCTCGGTGACGCTTGGCTCGTAGATGCATGAGGTAGACTTGATGGCGCTTGTTGCGGTTCATTTGGAGTAGCTTGACTCGAAGATGCTTGTTGCGGATCACTTGAAGGTGTTTGATGTTGTTCACTTGAGGGAGAGCTTGGATTCTCTTGAGATGTGCTCGTAGAAGGTCCACTTGATGAAGTTGTTGGAGGAGGTGTCGGAGGTTCATCTTCACGAGGAATAACTTCACCAATAGGCATGTTCTCCAAAGCTTCCTCCACGGGTTCATCACCTGTAATATGAGAAGAAGGAGGGTCTTCTTGAGACCCGTGAGACTCATCAAATTGCACATCATAGGTTTCTTCAACAAAGCCGGTAGAGGTGTTGTAAACCCGATAAGCCTTGGCCGAGCCCGAGTAACCGACAAGAATGCCCACATCGGTCCTCTTCTCGAACTTGCCAAGTCTTTCCCTCTTCTTGTAGATGTAGCACTTGCAACCAAACACTCGGAAGTAGGCAACATTCGGTCTTCTCCCAACAATCACTTCATATGAGTCTTGTTTAGCAACTTGTGAGGATAGATCCGGTTGGAGGTGTAGCATGCCGTGTTGATAGCTTCCGCCCAAAACTTCTCCGGAGTGTTGTACTCATCAAACATAGCACGAGCAAGAGTGATAAGTGTCTTGTTCTTCCTCTCAACAACACCATTTTGTTGAGGAGTGTATGTAGCCGAGAACTCATGCTTTATGCCAATCTCATCACAATAGTCTTCAACGATAGAGTTTTTGAACTCCGTCCCATTGTCACTCCGAATCTTCTTGATGTGATGTCCATACTCATTTTGTACTCTTCTAGCAAACTTTTTGAATATCCCAATTGCTTGTGCCTTGTTCTCAAGAAAGAATACCCAAGTATATCTTGAGTAGTCGTCCACTACCACCAAGCAATAGAGATTCCCACCAATGCACACATAAGTTGTAGGCCCGAAGAGATCAATGTGTAGGAGCTCAAGAGGTCTTGAAGTTGACAAGAAATTCTTGGATGGATGAGGTGAAGCCACTTGCTTTCCGGCTTGGCATGCACTACATAGCTTGTCCTTCTCAAAGGTGACATCCTTGACTCCCCTCACTAGCTTGTTCTTCATTACATGCTTGAGTTGACCCATACCAATGTGAGCAAGCCTTCGATGCCATAGCCAACCTAGAGCGGACTTAGTGAAGAGACAAGTGCTAGGGGCAACAATGTTAGTCTCAAAATCAACAACATATAAATTATTATGACGAAAGCCCTTGATAGTGAAACCCATAGCATCATTATGAAGAACCACCCCATTAGCATCAAAGTTACAAGAAAAGCCAAGATCACATATTTGAGCAACGGATAGAAGATTGAAGTTTAGGGACTCAACAAGCAATACATTAGAGATAGAGAGGTCATTTGAGATAGCCACCTTACCAAGACCTCTCACCTTGTGCTTGGAGTTGTCCCCAAATGTGACCTTGTCATGATCTTCATTTTCTTCCAAGTTGGTGAAGATGGATGAAGTACCGGTCATGTGTTGAGTGCACCCACTATCCAACACCCAATGTTTGCCACCAATCTTGTAGTTCACCTTGGAAGTAGCCATCAAGCAAAGAGGAGGGTTAGTATCAAAAGAATCAATTGACATGTTATCTACCTCTTTCATGCTTTTGATGCTATTGATGTAGGCCACGGGAACACCATTGAGATAGTCCAAATCCAATGCATCTAAGGCGTCAATCATTGCCTTGGTGACTCCATTGTGTCTCCACTCACTCCGATCATATCCCAAGTGTAGAACATGGTTCCCAAGAGGATAGGCTTGAAATATTCCCACTTCATCACTTCCATTGAAGTACTCAAGAATGTTGTACATTTGATGCTCATAGGATAAGGCAATCAAGATAGCTTCCTTGAAAGGCATCCGATCAATATCATCACCAATATCATTTAGACATAGACCTTCCGATGATAGGGGAGGAGCGACACCATCATCCTTATTGCATGCTCATCACTAACATTATCCTTTCCTTCAAAAGAATTGACTCTTGCAATCAATATGAGAAGCCTCTTCCAACACTCAAGCTAAGTTTCTTCACTCTTCTTGTAGAACTCATCATACATGTCAAGAAGGAGATAGTGAGCACCACCGGCAAGACCCGGTTCATACATGTTGTAGTAATCTTCATAGAAAGAAGGTAAGAGATCACCATCCGGGGGATATTCCTTGATAGGTTTCGGCTCATCATCACTATCACTTGAATAGTCGTCATCACAATAGAAGACGGGAACTCTATCATCTTCTTCTTCTTCCTCATCATCACTTGGGGTCTTGAATGTGTTAGAGAGTAAAGAGCGAGCTCTTCTTCTTGTAATGATCTCAATGACTTGCTCAATTGAATATGACTCAAGCTCAAAGCTCTCAAACTCAATGTGATCACCATACTTGTCCTTCGGAAGAGCATCAAGAAACCTCCTAAGACCTTGACCCTTGGTGACTATCTGAAACTTGTTTTCATTTATCCTCTTGATGAGTGAATCCATTCGAAGAGCAAACTCAACAAGATCTTCATTCGGCTTCATATAGATGTGGTCCAACTCATCACATAGCTTGATATATCCATCTTCTTGATCCCGAGAAGAAGAACCTTCACCAACACGAGATGATGATTGAACTTGAGGTAGAGGTTGAGCTTCAATGTGTTGATCTTCACTTGCATGAGAAATATCCTTGCCCTTCTTGATACCCTCCTCAAGGGAGGAGAGAATAGCAACTACCTCATCATAGGGCATGTTCACAAACTCATCCACTCGAGCAAAAGCAAGAATACCAAACCGCGAGAATGGTAGAGATCGGATAAGCTTCTTCACAACATGCTTGTGCATAATAGATGGATAGCCTCTTGACATGAGTTTCCTAGCAAGAACATACAAGCGAGATGCGAAGTTAGTGATATCCTCATTATCATTCAAAACAAGCTCATCATACTCATCACGCACATCATAGTAGGAAGTACCAATAAGCACACAATCATAAGGCTCAATCAAGGTAGAGGCGATGGAAGTGTTAGAAACGTCATCATGAGTGGACTCCATTTTCCCACACGCAATCCCGTTCACGACTCAAGGCGGTAAAGCCCTAATAATGAGCACTTGGCTCTGATACCACTTGTATGGATCGTGTGACCGAGAGGGGGGGTGAATCGGTGCACTCTAGAATCTATTTCCAAACACTTACACCCAAGCAACTCCTAGCGAGTGGTTCTAGTAACAAGGTAAAGCACACTAAGGAGTATCCTTAACCTATATAGCTAGTGCATATAGATAACACAATCACACCACACTAGCAACCTAGCACAAGATAGATAGATAGCGGAAGCTTTAAGCTAGGCAAGGCAAGGTAACAAGATAACTAGAGATAAGGCAACCAAGATACTAGGCACACTAAGTAGAGTCCTTAGAGCTACTAGATAGGCTATAACAAGTAAGCTCACGAGCAAGGCAAACAAGCAAACCTAGTGAAGCTAGTAGGTACCAAGGTAAACACACAAGCAAGATAAGAGCACAACTCAAGTACTACAAGCAATCATATGAAGTGCGATAAGTAAATGCGAGTAGTAAAGGAGAAGGGATAGAGAATGCTCATGATGTTTTCCCGTGGTCTCGGAAGGATGACGCCTTCCCCTACTCCACGTTGGGTCACTCCCGCCGGAGTCTCGACCCCGTCCCTCCGCTCGATGGCGATCCCTCCTAGAGCACACTTCACCCTCCGAGTGAAGTCGCGGGCACGTCCCGCCGGGCTCGATCCCGGGTACTCTTCCGGAGGTAAGGCTCCGCACTTGATGCGTGCCAAAGGGCGCTCCACTAGTGATGCTTCTTTCGCACGGAAAGCTCCAAGACCGTGTACAAACTTGTGTCGACTTCCACAATCTCCTTGGACAGCTCAACACCGACGCCTAACCGGTCTAGGCCTTGCCATAGACCAAGAGTAACAGCCCTAGATGACTCTCTCAAGCCCACACTAGCCTAGAGATCAAAGGATGCAACTTGCTACTCTCTCAAGCACTAGGATCACTCCAAATCCTTCTCGAGTGCTTCACACTTCTTCCTCTTGGCTTCTTGGCAGCACCTCCCCTCTTTCCTGGGTCCAAGAGCACCTCAAAGAGGTAAACAACCGACTATATATAGGCCTCCAACCTCAAACTAGCCGTTGTCCAAAACTGCCCAGTCTGCGTGATGACCATACAATAGACCGTACTGTCCGGTCTCCATTCTGACCTCACCAGACCGGCTTCCAGGGAGTGCTGCTCCTCTTCTCAAAGCAGACCGTATTGTATGGTCTCTAGGACCGTACTGTCCGGTCTCCACTTCTCCTTCAGCCAACAAAAACTTCTCCTTCTCTGTTTGTAACATCCCGGTTTTCTAGGCCATCATTTTTAAGGAAACCAATTGTTCCTTAACCTAAGCTATGAATTTATAAAATAAATTAGATGAAATTTTCCTAAATAAAACATAACTTGACTCATGTTGGTTTACATAAATAATTTTCATATGGTTTTCATTTTAGATGTTCTTATTTGAGGTTTGAAATTTGGAAGTTGGTTTTCATGTTTGAATTTTATATTTGAGTAATTTCTGGAATTTTCGAACTCATACATGCATGACATTCATATGTGCACATAAACTTTCTGAATTTTCGTGGGAAATTGGCTTTACCAAAAATTCCCCAAAATTCACCATCGTTAGGAATCACAGAAAATTAATTTCTGTGGATTTTTCAGAATTTTTAGATATCGTTTGCATAGGTAGAAAATTTGTAATCTTCTCAGCATGTTTGAAAAAATAGAAAGAATAGTAACTCAGCTTTTGGGCTCGGCCCATTTAGAAAATAAAAGAAAAGAAAAAGGAAACCTTACCTCATACCGGCCCATGCAGCCCACTCCGGCCCAGCCCAACTCACGAACCGCCACACCGTCGCGCGTCGTCTTCTTCCTCCGCTCGTCAACGCCGACGCGCCGTCCAGCCACCACCGCTCTGCCACGCACCTCGCCGTCCTGTGCTGCTGCTGTAGAAGTGCTACGCGGCGTGCCCGACCCCTTCCGCACCTTCTCGCACTCACTCGCGCTGGCGACCTCCCAGCCTTTCTTTTCTTCTCTCTCTCTCTCTCTGACAGGATTGGCCGCCGGCGTTGTATCCGGCCAAAACCGCCTCTACTCTTTATAAAAGGTCGTCTAGGTGTCTCGTCCTCCTTTACTTCCTTTCCTCGTCCTCTAGCATCGATTTTTGGGAACTGAGATGATCCAATTTAGAAGAATTTCTAAATCTCCCCAACTCCGGCCGCCGCCGCCATTGATGAAATTGGAGCTCCTTCAGTGAGATTCTGCTTCACTTTTCCATTCGTATAGCATCTCTATCACTCGTTGAACTCGTTTGATTCCTCTTCCTCCGCAGAAACGAGTCGTAGCCATGCCTACACGGAGAGGTCCCCTGCTCTGCCGCCGCTCACCGCCAAGCCGCGAACTCCGGCCATCTCTAACCTCTCCCTTAGCTCGGTGAGCGTCCTGGTTGCTTGTAGATATTAGAAACGTTTGAAGTCGACGTCGCTGCGCTCTCTTTCCAACAAATTGATGTAGCCTCGCCGTCGCGACACCTAGGTCTTGGTCGCGCCGCCGCTACAGGGGCTCATCGCCGGCGAGACGACCACCGGACGGAAGCCCTTGGGCTCCTGCATCGCGTAGGCCAACACGTCGACGTGCTCCGCCACGGATTCGCCGTCGGCGAGCCGTTCAATCGCCGTGTTTACTGTGCCCAGCCGGTTTTGAATGAATTAAATCTTAAGCCGCCACTTGTCGTCGTCTGATTGGCCAGAAAAAGAATTAACCGTTTTTAGCTCGAAATAGATAGAAAAATAGTGAGGAAAAATTAGGGAAAATATCTAGAAAAATTCCTTATGTTTTTAGGCTTCTTTTTATGTAAAAATATGATATATGAATTTAGAAAAATTCATAGTAGAAAATAAGCTAGCTATGTACTTTGTTTAAAAAAAAAAAAGTATTTGGAGATTTTTGCTTATGGAAAATAAATAAGAATAGATTACTTTATGAACTTTTCAGAATCTATCTCCACTGTAGTTTATATTTGATCATAGGAAAAATTGTTAGGGAAAATAAATATTTAGACTTGTTTTATTTTTTAAGAAACAACATGCTTCTTTGTGAGAATTTAATTGTTATTTGTACAATAGAATTGCATGCCATCACTATAATTAAAATATATAGATTTTGTCCTAGTTGTCACATGTAGTCTTAAAATGGTAGTTTTGTACAAACTCTACCTTTAATGTTAAATTAATTAACCTAAGTAAATAAACTTATTATGTATGCATTGCATATGGATTTATTTACATTCCATGCCATGAATAGATGTTGCACATCATAAGCATGCATGTAACCATACATAAATAATTTAGGTAAGGATGATGAAACATCAGTAATTAAATTTAATTTGAAAACAAACATGTACAATATGTATGCTTTCCATGCATGTAGTGTATATATTCACCCTTCCATGCACTTTCATTCTAATTAAATGTTTAAGTTACCTATGCACATAATATCTGAAACATGTAAAATAAGTCTTTAAGAGCAAGCCACATGTAAATAATTTAATTTAAAAGAAACACATCTTTAACTATGTCATATGTATGCATAAAGGCATAAAAATACTCATAGGAGATAAATTAAGATATTAACACATAGGAATGTTTACATATACATTAGAAGCATGTAACTTCATTTTACATATAATCATTTTAGGAATAATTGCTACGTAAATCTAGTTTATTTATTTGTGTTCTTTTGAATAACCTCATGTTTAATAGTAGAAATAATTATGAATTTCATATAATAGATATGCACGCAATCACTATCAATGAAGCACATGCATTTCGCTATCTTCACCCTAAAGATTTAGAAAATAGATATCTATGCATACCGTCATATTAGCCATGCATTAATTAAACTAAATAACATTCATGCATGTTTTCATTTAAGAGAAAATAAATAATAAATAACTTGTCTAGGTGAATATGGCCTTAATAAGGCCAGGAATATATCTCATAGCAAATAATCACCATAGGGAAAATGGAACCACATGACCCCTAGTTATTTCTTATTTATTTATCAATAGAAGTCAATAACGTGTAGTCCGTTCGTACGAACTCCGAATGCATATTTATTTTCGTGAAACATTCCATGATCATGCTCTTTGGTTTTTATTCGAAATATTTGTATTTATTATTGTAGATTTTATTGGATCTTCTTGGATGACTTTATTTGGATCTTCCGGTGTTTATCGATTGTGGATCAATGCGCACGTGAGTGAATCGTCGAAGAATTACGTCGCGGGAAGATTGACATTTGAAGATCGACATATGAAGTATAAATATAAAGGTGCGAGGCAAGCACACCCCTTGATCATTTTGATCCTATTTTTGCAAGTACATTTAAGTGCTTAATTTGTAGGATAAATTTGTGCATAATTTATATCACTAAAAATGCTCATTTGGGAAATGATAGATACTACCTATTAATTCTACCCATTTGTTGGACCATATTATAATCCCTTGTAACCATAGGTTGGGCTATCATAATGGTTATACGCCCTAAGCTTCACGATATAATTAATTACTAATTAAGCTTGCTAAAAATGAAAGGTTATATTTTGTATAAATGTAAGTACATGTATAATCATTAAATTTACGGATTATGTTGATGGGAAATTATTGTTGATGATATATAATGATAACTTAGATGTTGACGGGTTTTGATGTGATAATGTTAAATTGGATTAATCATTGTTTGATAATCATGATTTTGGAGACCCGTCGCATCGCATAAGGACCGGTACATCGTATTTTGATTTAAGGAAACATCGTGCGACCATGGATGCTGGTATGGGACGGCCATGGCTAAGTAATTAGTTGAATGTTGCCTTGCCTTCTAGAAGTAGAGAATGTGCGGATAATTCCCGATTTTGATGGGTTATTCGAAGGGGCTCCCATTACTATAACGTGTGGGATCAAAGTTTGCTGACACAATGAATTGTACCCTTTTAATTCCTGCCTAACAATCCATGTTTGAAGGAGGGGAAAATTGTACCTCTGGGATGTTAGTTGGTAGGTCGGAGGGATTATTACAATTTAGGGAAGGCAAGGTTAACAAACGGCTAATGAAAACGTCATGCGTGATACCGATGTGCACACTTCGTGAGTGCACGGTGCTTGCAACACCACAGACGGTCACTCTCTGTCCATGGGTACAGCGTACAAACTCTGCAGAGTAATTAATCCATTCGAATGGCCGTGCTTGCGGTCTCAAGCTCCTTAATGATAGGTCTTTGTTTAGAGAATGGTTGGGATTAAAATTGATTATGACTATTATGGCTATTGATATATGAATGCAATAGTTGAAGATTGTTAAAGGAACTTGACATGGAAATCCAGTATCTCACTTTACTCATATGATATTTTACTTGTGCTTATATTTATGCAATTTAGATTCAAGCAATTTAATTTAGTAATTATTTCATTAATCAAGTTTAGATTGCCATTTGCTCATTTATGCAAATTTACCCACATTATACCTTTCCTTCATTTGGCCTTGCATATAATTATGATTTTGTTATTATTCACCCGCATTGCTTGCCTCCGATAACTTGGTTTCAGAGATGACGAGGATCTCGGTGAGGAACGATGCCGTTCTTTCTAGGAGTTCAACTTCCAGTCAATTGCCTGTGGGATGACCACGGGGCACATGCTGGAGATTTGAATTCCTTTGTGGTTATTTCTTAAGGTATTTCGTTGGCCGTTAAGCCAATATTTTGTAAATTTTAAATAAACTTGATAGTTAAATTTTGATATGGTTATGGTTCCACTGTGATTTCCGTGTGTACTTGTCATTGATCCTGGGGCAAGTACGGAAAACACGGAGTTTCGGGTGATTTAATTACCCGGGACGTTGCACTGTTGCTCTTCTCCTGTAAGACCGTACTGTCCGGTCCCTGACCGTATTGTCCGGTCAACTGTCCGGTCTTCATTCTTCAACTTCCAGAAACTTCAGCTTCTCTGTCTGGAACACTCTAATAGAGACCGTACTGTCCGGTCCCTAGGACCGTACTATTCGGTCAACTGTCCGGTCTCTATTCTTCAACTTCCAGAAACCTGAGCTCCTCTGTCTGGATTTCCTCTGTAGACCGTATTGTACGGTCTCCATGACCGTACTGTCCGGTCTCTTCTGACTTCGCAGCTTCGATCTTCTTCTTGATCTTCTTCTTCCAAACTTGAACTTCTTGGTTCCTTCAACTCTCTTCTGCCACCCTAGCCCCTGAGAGACTCACCATGCATCCAATGATCTCTATAACTAGTGTGTACTAAGAGAATCACCTCGAACCCTCTTGATAGTCCGGTTTTTCCTATGGACTCAAGCTAACATCTAACCAAGCAACACTCGCTTGGATCTAGCATGTCCTTAGCCTTGATCCATATCTTCTCCGCGACTCCATCAAGTCCGTTCTTGTGTAGATGAAGGCAACCAATCATTCTTGTCATTTAAGTTCATGGTGTGTTGGCGTTCACCACCAACGGACGGAGCTTTCTTCATATGTGACCTATAAGATCTCACATAGAGTGTTAGTCACATTCATGGTTCTCATCCTATCACCAAAACATTCATACCTTGAGGTTTCCCTAGCTCCAATGGTCATGAAGCTTACAGCAGTCCATGGAGCCGATCGTTGACGGCCTCCCTAAGCACTTGGCTGAAAATGAGTCGGGATTTCCAATGATGCATCATCCGGTGCACGGTCCTTCACCAACGCCGCCACCGTGTCGACCGGTGGACGTGGGTCCGATCGATTACCCGTTCCAAGTTCCCCCAAACTTGGATGATCTCTTCCCTGGCATGAATGAGGTCTCCACGGTACACCTCCCCGAGGTTGACATTCGCTTGTTCGATAATATCATCCTAGCATCAGTTCATCCGTTAGCAGAAGCACCTGGGCCGATTATTAGATGTGCTATTGCTCGCGCTATGACTACCTCCTTTTTTCGTTTGGTGCACTGTTCTCATGCAAATACTCTAGTCATTTTTAGAACTTCTGCCATTGCTCAGGACGCATTGCGTCGACGCAAGATCGACATTCTTTATGACGGCAAAAGCTACACTGTTAATTTAGCTCCGCATGACATCACTGACAATAGGGTGGTCCTTAACAAAGGTTTCCTAGTCAACTTAAATGTCTTTGATTTTCCCATTGTATATTGGCACAAAAAATTCATAGCAGCAGCTTTTTATCCTATGGGAGCGATAGTAGCCATTGAGCCTAATTCCCTGAATGGAGCAGATTTTTCTTGCATTTCTCTAGTGCTGCATGTCCACACTCGTCACATTCCTAGGCGTCTGTTTCTCGTGTCTGCGGGGTTAGGAACCTTTGTTAGGATTGCTTTGATGGGGTTCATTGATTTGGATCCGGTTAACAACCCTCAGCCAACACCACATCCGTCAAACTCTCCAAGCCTCTCATCAAGCAACCCCTCTACTGATTCCGACACTTCAGATTCAGACAACAACTCAAAGCCCACTGAACCTAATCAAAATCTTTCCAAAACCCAATCCAATAGCACACACAACTCATCAGATGATACTCTGCCAAGCTCTAACACAGATCTCAAAGGATCGGAGCTGCTTCTATCCCTCGATTTCCTGCGCCTTTCTCCTATTCACAAGGCAAGCGAGCTCTCTCCTCATAATAATTTGCTGCATTCATTTGCACGTGCATCATTGAACAACTTGGATGACTTTTCTCAGGTTAACAACGACACTGGCATCAACATCGGCTCTCCATCCAACTCCAACCTCGGGGAGACTTTTCTATCTATGGCTATGCTCTCTCCTTCTCTGAACAACCAAATGGTGAGCACACGATCTAATTTAGTTTCGATTTCACTTGAGCCAAAATCATTAAGACTAACTAAAAAATAAAAGCAGGCTAACAACATTGGAGGATCTATATCTCCAATGCTACTTCCATTGAGGCAGCTGGAGCCCTTCAACAACCCGCACCAGAACAATGACACAATGCTTGTTGACTTGGATGCTATCATGGGCCAGGAAAAGCCAAATGGGATGAGCAATGACATGAACATCAAGATGGTGGAGAACGCAATGAACAAGAAAGAAAAGGAGGATGATGGTCAGCAGATGGGAAATGAAGTGAAGATGATTGATACATCCTCCGCCACCCAAGAGCGGCCAACACCAGAGCTATCGGTGGAACGTGCTATCAAGTTTCATAAACCCTCATGATGGCTACTCCTTGACAACCTAGGGGTGCTGCTGTCATGTTTGTTGTTGCATCTAGTTCCTGCATTTCGTGTTGATTGTCGCATTTAGTTTCTGCATCTTTAGTTCAACTAAATTGACAAGCTTGGCTTGTGTGCCTGCATGCATGTGTAAAATCAGTCGAAGAACTGGTTCTAGTTCATATACTTTCAGATAACTAAGTTGAATGTGGTCACCCTTATCACCTGCCGTTGTATTGGTGTATCGATGGATACATAATATGTGTTGGTGTTCTTATCCCAAAAGGTTCAAGTTAATTTGAGTCATGGAAATTCATTTTATGGTGGTAGAGTGACACAATTAATTGACGTGTACCATTGTCCTGCAGAAATGCCTTGTGTCATAATAAAAACTACAATCTAAATGCTGCATTTTAAGGCCATGTTTGGCAGAGATTCTTCGAAAACAACTTTTCTAAAAAGACAACTTCTCTAAAAAAAAAAAACTTCTCTAGAAAAAAATAGATTCTATGCAAGAAGCACTTTTTCAAAGTTTTTGACAAAATAGCTTCATTTGTGAAATGAATGCAAAAATAGGTGGAGAAGTCAAAAGAAGTTACATTTTTTGTGACTTTTAGATTCTAGTACAAAATTAGGAAGTGCTTCTTGATAAGAGCATCTCCAAGAGATTACCAAAAAAATTACCCCATAAACTTGTTTTTAGGGCTAACCAAAAAATTATACGAGGCAATTTTTCTTTCCTCCTTCAACAGTTCCTCCCAAAAAGTGGATCAAAACACTTTTAATTGGCCCACGTGAGCATTTAGGGCCACAAAATCATTAATTCTAGTGAAAGGAGAAGGAATGGGGATCCCAATTCTTCCCCTGTTTGTTGCTACAAATGAGGGGAGTTTAGGGGGTAAAAAAGTTAGGAGTAGTTTTGGGGTGCTGTTGGAGATGATTTTTTTTTATTGAATCCCATTATTTTGATTTAAGGAGAGGTTTTGGGGCTCTTTTGGAGATGCTCTAAGGGAAGCATAATCTGTTTTTGTTTTTAACCTTTTGACAGGCTTCTCAAAAAATCCAGAGCAAAAGCACTTCTAAAACTCAGACCAAGCATACCCTAAAAATGATTTATAGTGTAGACCGAGTGGTGCTCAAGGCTAATCAATAATCATCGCAACCACATAAAAGGATGTCTGACAGTAATAAATACTAATAGAAGTGTCATGTGTCGCTTACAAAAGAAGAAGAAGAAGAAGAAGAGGAGGAGGATAAGTGTCACCGGTATAGATATGTACACGATCGAAATGCAATTACCAGCATCATCGTTCTTTGGGATTGAATGCTCCGCCTTCAGCAACAGTCTTCAGCGCCCTGAAAGAAAGAAATGGAGCATGCTAGTTATTTTTTTTAAAAAAGAGAATGCTAATAAGTTACACCAATAGGGTTGTGCATGGTAAGTTGGCCCAGGCGCCCAGCCAATGAATCGCTTCCTGGTGACTGTAATATACGCGTCACTCGAGGGGTGATGTGTAAACTTTATCAGAGGCTTTCCTTGGTCTTCTTCCTCCAGTCCTTCCCCAACTCCGATTGGAGGTGCTTTATCAAAAAAAAAAAAAAAAAAACTCCGATTGGAGGCGGCGATGGCGAGGAAGGGAGTGTCCTACGTGTCGGCGGCGCAGCTGGTGTCACTGTCCGGCGACTCCCGAGTCGCCATCGTCGATGTAAGGGACGAGGAGAGAAGCTACGACGGCCACATCGCGGGCTCGCACCACTACGCCAGCGACACCTTCGCGGAGCGGATGCCCGACTTGGCCCAGGCCACCGCCGCCAAGGAAACCCTCGTCTTCCACTGCGCCCTCAGCAAGGTCCAGCCTCCGCCATCTTCATCCTTATTAGCTGTGATGTTCTTCTTTCCTTTAGGCATCTTGTCCTTCTAAGAGTTGGTTAGAATTGGATCGATCTCTATGGCTACAAACTACAGAGACAGCTTACTCATTCAGCTAGTTTGTTATACTGATGTGATTACAGACCTCGAATTACTATTCTTTGGCATTGCTTCGAATCGTTCCTTTGCCATTTAGTCCCCTGCTTCTGTGATTAAAAGACCTGGAATTACTGTAGTAGCATCAAGTGGAGGAAAGACAACAAAGAGTGTCACCTACATTTCTGTTAACGTGCTTAGCATGTTCTCAACCGCGGATTCAGGGCTGGTCCAAGCCTGCTTTATGCTGATGATACAGCAACAACAGTGCTAATCCCAAAGGGAAATCAACATACTTGTCGCTCCTCCTGGGCTCTGTGTTCTCCAGTCGCGAATCACCTTTCAGTTTCACAGGTCGTTGTCACTGGTTTTTCTTGTGACCTGTTCACTCAAACTGCAGGTACGGGGCCCCTCTTGTGCACAGATGTTTCATGACTATCTAACGGAAGCCAAGGAAGAGTCTGGGGTGAAGAACATCATGGTCCTTGAGCGTGGATTCAATGGATGGGAGCTTTCCGGCAGGCCTGTTTGCCGCTGCAAGGAAGCTCCTTGCAAGGGTGCATGTTCCTGAGTGGCTGAATATCTCGACTCAAGGCAGCCAGATGCTGATCTGAACGTCTCAAGAACGATATCTATCTACAAGCTCGACATTTGTACTTTATGAATACGGCAGCTGATCAGAATGGCATGCCTCTGTTGGTGGAACATCAACAATGGTGGATCATTCTATTGAATAACAGTTTGTCACTTGAAGGCATGTAAACTGTAAACAGCATTGCCAATGTTGAAAATATTTTGCTTCCTTCAACCTGGGGCATTTACATCTAGCATTTCAGCCGTAGCTATACTAATTCTTCTGCTCTGAATGTTTTCAATCAATTCTAGATTCTGCTCGCATATTTTTTTTCCGGTGCTTTCTCTGACTGAAATACAACAATGCGTATAACTAAACCCAATTGATGTTACGTCGCCTTTGCGCTCTTGTGCTCTTAATGTTTTTCCTCAAATCTGGATTCTGCTCACATAAATCTTGATGTATATCATTAATCTCAAAGAGATACTACATCCTTTGCCTATACTACTATAAGACTGCTGTTGAAAGAAATGTTGGTTTATTTGTCGTTGTTGTACAAGTCCAGCCTATTTGAAAAGAGGGCAGCCCAAAATATGTTGATCTTTTGTTCCCTTAACACATTGATGCTTGTTGTAAAAATGTGAAGAATCTTGCTCATGTTCTAAGATGCTTCGAACAGTGTGTTTTCCGTCATTGTTCAGTCCAGATATTCTGTAACAGGTTACAACCAAGAAAATATTCAGGCGATAAAATGTTGCATTCCATTTCAGATTTTCTGGTCACAATCATCATGCAAAAACCTGAGCACCCTTTCATTTACAAAAGAATTAGTCAAGTAGCAGTTCGAACAGTCTAGCAACTCGAAAGGTGTGCAATCATACTAATGATACATATCTATCCTCGCAAAAAATAAAATAAAATGATACATATCTATCCTATGATACAACGTCTGGTCTTCCTAAAGAAGTGCAGGCGCTTACACTTCTCAGAATAGTGAACAAATGAATAAAAGTTATTCAATGTACAGAGCTTCCCAACTTGCCAAAAGATCTCCAAATGCCCTTAAAAAAGGACCACTATATCCTGTTAGACATCAACCAGCCAATGCAGGCTGACCCGCACCACCCTCATTGGCCAACTGATCAAATGCGAGGACTTGATACTGTAAAATTCCTGGGAATAAGTATCCTTGTTAAAGTAACTGTTAGGCTTGAGTATCGACTCCTGATTGTGTTACTCAGGTCTCAGGTGTCATGTGTATGCCGCATGCCATGGCTGCACAATTGCAAGCCTGCAACAGGCTACACCAATGTATTCACCAATTCACCTCTCTGGTCTCCACCTCCTCCAGGATCCAGCAAATCTACTCCTCTCTGACCGGTCTAACAAAACCTCAAGCTCCCTCAACACTTGCCATGTAGCATCGCCCACTTCCATAGGCCGGTTGAAAACCAGCGCCTTCCGCTTCACTGGGTCCCACAAGTTCTTTTGTATCACTGTTAAGTTAGTAGCCACAACATGGTCAAGCACCATCTCAAGACTAGCAATGTCCTTCTCAGCCACCTGCAATGATATGTCCGGCCATCGAACAACGGAAGGGAATGGGAGGCGTATGTTATCAGCAATTACAACGGGGATGCAGCCGAGGAGGACTGACTCCACAAGCCGAGGACTCCATGGGGCCCATCCCAGCGGACAGAGGCAGAACAACGACCGAGCCATCTCTGATCTGTAGTTGTCGAACCGCTTTCTCTTAAGATAAAACCTTTTATTGCGACCATAGTGCTGTAGTAGCTCAGTCCTCACCTTCCTGTCGTAAAGAGAAGGTAATAAAAAGGAAGATGTAATTCTGGTAAAATGAAGACTAATTTAGTTCACTACTCAAGGTCCTGCTATTCAGGTAGAGCTACTGATGAAATTACAGGTGTTCACTTAGACGACATTGTTCTTCTCTTTCCCTCGAAAGGTAGGTTAAAGAAATGTGTACAAAGCGTAAAAAACAAAGCAAAAAAGAGGAATGTAAGCAACATTACATATTGTTCATGACACTCGTAGAGAAGTGAAAAAGTTTCAGTTGGATTTTAAAATTATTAGGTGTTATGCGAAACCGTGTTAATGCTGATCGACTGTTGAATAGAGTTCTAGAAAGGGGGAATGATCAACAAATTATATAAGTTGTTAGAAGGCACAGCTCAAGTGACGGAAAACAAAGCAAGTGCTTGCAGTATATGCTTACTTGCTGTAGAAATGGCCACTAATGTTCTTGGGGTGAAGCTCCAGTTTCCCTCTGAAGAAGGCAAAAATGTCCCTCTGCGTCTTCTCCGGCTCCGGTAGCTCGCGAGCCACTGCCGGTGGCACGTGAGGTGGGATCACCACATGCTCCACATCCTGGCATACGTGATGGCCAATTACACCAAATGTCTGTAGCAGGATGGACCTCTTGAGGAACTCTGGTATGCCGTCGGCTATAGCTACATCCTCCTGAGAAGGGGAAGGGAATTAAAAAAAAAAGGATTCTTAATAATGAGTATAATTAATGTGCATGACTGGCAAACGGTGTTGAATTAAACTTAAACGAACTGAGCTGCATCGTGACAAGGAATTCTAATACCCCAGGCTGAATTTGGCAAAGAATTAAATGACCTCGGTTTTGGATTCAGAGCTTAGGTAAGCTGGATCCCATCGTGATCACTCCCGATCACGAAAGCTGTTGTATTCCAACAAAAAAAAACTACTAGTACAACAAGACACAAAGCAAGGAACTAGCTTCCTCATTGCAATCTGCTATTTGCACGCAAGAAATTTAGGTACGCTAGAGCCACACGCAACAACTGGAACAAACGAATCCAGAAAAAAGTCGAAGCTTTGCGGTAGACAGCTCACCATGGGATGGAAGCAGGCGCCGAAGTCGTGCGACGCGACGAAGACGTGGTCGGCTCCGGCGGACCGGTTCCAGAACGGCAACTCGGTCCGGACGAGGTCGACGGCGTCGGCGAGCAGGCCGCGCGCGTGCGACAGCGAGGGGAAGCCGTTGGTCGTGGAGAAGTTGCAGGAGACGTAGACGGGCACGAAGAAGAGGTCGGCGTCCTCGGGCCGCGCGGCGCGGCCGGCGTAGCTGAGCAGCGCCTCGTGCACGGCCACCTCCGCGGCGAAGAGGTGGCGCGCGCACCGGGCGTCGGCGGCGACCCAGTCGCGGTTGAAGCGGGCTGGGAGGTCGTAGACGTAGATCCGGACGGGCGGCGCGGTGGTGGCGGAGAGGGCGCTGTGCTTGGGGCGGAGGAAGGCGGAGCGCCGGAGCGGCGCGGCGGCCGGCGGCGTGGCGGAAAGGAAGAGGTAGAGGGATAGGGCGAACCAGAGGAGGATGAGCCACGCGGAGTGCTTTCGGAGCATGCCGGCGAGGCTGGGAGCTGGGTTTCTCCTGGGCTTGGGATCTCTCATGGCGGAGCTGTGGCTAATTTGGCTATGCTCTTGCTTCGCTTTGCTTCGGGGGCATAGTTCGGTTCATCAGCTTCAGCAGGCCTTTCCCCTCCCTTGCTGTATTGTCGCGTGCCTTCAATTTGGAATTCAGTAAAGTACTCTCTTCCTAACTAAAATGTGGAATTTTCTACATTGTGCTGATGTGGAGAGTTACATCATCAAGGCAGCGTTCGGTGACCTCTCTAAAGTTTTTAGAGGGGTCACATCAAAATACCGGCACGATTTATATGTACTAAACAAAGTCAAATTATAAAACTAAGTCCAGGACCCCATCTATTTCGCGAGACGAACGTAATGAGGGTAATTAAGCGGCGATTAGACGATGGTTACTGTAGCATTACTGTGTCAAAATATTGATTAATTAGGCTCGTTAGATTCGTCTCGAAAAATAACACCCGTCTGCAGAAAGGTTTTGTAATTAAATTTTATTTAGTACCCCTAAATAGTAAGATTCTTTTTACTTTAGAGGGGTATAAACTTTAGAGGGTGTTTTAGAGGGCTATCCGAACGGGGCCCAAGAAGACATTGTGCTGATGCGGAGTGTACTACCTTCATGTCAAATTAATTGACGTTTTAAAATTTTGAATAAAACGAGCGGTCAAACGTGATTTTCAAAAATAAAAAACGTTCAAGTAATTTGAAATGAAAGGAGCATATCAACAAGCTTTGGCCAGTGTTTTTTTTTTTCAGATTTGGAATTGCAAGTAACACCTTGGAAGCCAAGGAGTAACATGCTGCTGCAAAGCACACACAAGCAAAAGAAGAAAACAAGCATGCCTCCGTTCTTTGTTCTTCTCTAGCTAAACCTCGTGCTATACTCGCACTACCAAGCTGTTTTCTCCAGCTTATTAATAGGAGGGGACATCAGGCATCTGCAAAGGATGAGAAAAACAGTCAGTTTTTGCGTGTTGATGTAATTTGAAACTCGATGGACAGACCATGTGCCTCACCCCTATATCAATGAAAGTTCAAGTGAAGATACTCAAAAAAAAAAAAAAAGCTGGAGGTGGGGCCATTCGAGGTACGTGCGCGTAGAAGACGAGACTGTCATTTGGGAGGTGGTTTGAGGGGGCGCATATGACACATGGTTCGTTCTTTTTTTATGTTGTAATGCATGTCATAATGTATGTATAGGTGAATTTCGAGTGATGTGGTAATGCATGCATGTAGGAATGTATGTATAGTTGAACGTGTAACCTACTGAAAACTGTTCTCAATGTGCTATAGAAAATGGTGTGAAAATAGGAGGAGATCACGCACAACGCGAGGACAGGAGAAGCCGAGAGAACATCGCTCGATCTCCGCACACGTGGCATGTCCTGACTCCGACCGATGCTCTTAAAAATCCGAACGTGCTTGACTCGTCGCCGTCCGATCGCTTTCACAGAACGGGTCAAAAAGGCTAAACCTGGGGCCCACCCGATTTAGCCAGAGACTGAGCTCCACCTACGGTCCACGTCAAATGTTCCGTGGACTGCGGCCTGTAGACCGTCTCCCGCGGAATCCGTGGGGCCGCGGCCACAGGACACGGCTTAATGGACCAGGTCCACGCACACTGCGAGTGGTCGGTCTCTCATCCTCTCCCGTCCCCCCTCGTCTCCGTCCGTCCTCCGCCCCGCTGCGAGTAGGGCGATCGAGCGAGCTCCAGATATTTTTACCCGCGTTGCCTCCTCGCTGTTCTGCGCGCACCAGCGGGGGGAAGCCATGAACTGCCTCCAGAACCTGCTCAAGTAAGCTCCCTCCCTGATCCGTCTCGACTCGTCCTCCCCCGAACAGTGACTGTAACGTTGATGGATTTGTTTCCTCAGGGAGCCTCCAGTCGTGGGATCCAGGTCGATGAGGCGGCCCACGCCACTCAACCTGGTGATGCCTCGGATCCATTCCTGCGGTTTTTCTTTCCCACGGATTAGTTAAGTCTCTCTGACCTGGCCATTTTTTTTGTTCTTGTTTTGGGTGATCGATCGATTAGGCCATGGTGCGTGGCGGGAGTCGTCGATCAAACACCATCAGAACTGTAAGCATTTATACCACACTCCCTCATGTGATCTCGATGAAACTGTCATACCATTTGCTGTGGATTAAGTGGTGTTATCGTTCTGAAATTATAAATTGTTTTGTTATATGGTTGAAATCGTGATATCTTCCATCACAACGCTGACTGTCAGTCAGGCAGTGTTCTCAATCAGGTGCTCAAGGTTGTGGGTTGCCCGTTGCAGGTACCGGGGGCGTCCACTTCTGGCGCAGAGAGCAGTGCAGTGGAGGCGGGCACTGAGAAATCTGATGTGTACAGCACTAACATGACACAGGCTATGGGTGCAGGTAACAAGAAGGGATCATCATCCGTAACCTCCAACTTATTTACTACTTGTTGGGCCTACTAGTTGGCAACATAATGAACCCTCTGTCAGCTGGGGGAAAAAAGCGAAATTGCGTAACCGCATATAGGTGTCAATCTCAAAGTGTCGTGCTGTTAAGTATTCTTTTTTACTGCTGTCACACTCTACTTGCCATCTGATTGTTATCGTAACATTGTGTACATGCTTAGAGAAACTATTCAAACTAATGTGAGGACTGATGCTAAGCCCAAATTTTCGGAATAGTATTGCATCTCTGACCTTCCTCCCTAGTTCAGTAGAAGAGTGACTTTAGTATGTAAACACTCGTTTCTGAGAACTTCTCCTTTTTGGAAAATCATTTTTAGCGTTGACGTACAGACATGAGCTCGGGATGAATTACAATTTCATACGCCCAGACTTGATTGTCGGCTCCTGCTTACAGGTTCTTTTCGGGACTGTTTCCACGTCAAAATATCATTCACTGCCTTGATCTAATTATCTGAAAATTCATGTGCAGAGCCCACTTGATGTTGATAAGCTTCGGAAGATTGGTGTAAAAACTGTATTCTGCTTGCAACAAGATTCTGACCTTGAGTATCCTTCTTATTTATTATTACTTTTATTGTATTTATTATTGCTAAAATGAACGAATGGCTAAGTGAGCTGTTCGGTACATCAATTTTGACCCTTAAAAAATGTGTGAAATCGAGAAATTATTATACATTGTGAAACAATAATACTAGTCATAACTTTATACAAGAAAGCCTCATAGGAACTAGGTGCTCAAATTCAGATCTGGCTGATGGTACACTCAAGCCTGCAATGAACTGATTTGTTCCTGACCCACAACTTCTTATCCTAACCGCCTTTGGCCTATCCTTGTTAATATATCATCCAACTTTACTGGATATATGATCTCTGATTAACTTGAAAATTACTTGGCCTCTTTCCTTTTCGTGCTGTCCCTGTCAATCTCTATGGAAATGGACTTCTGCCACATTAGTCTATTTTTCTGCAGCATGCACAACGTGAACAAGATGTCATCTAAATAATACATTTTTATGGATACAATAGTGACTTGTTGTTTCAACTGCCATATGATTTTGTTATCCAGTGGATGTTGTGGGCTATGTGATGTTATTCTATCCTTGACTACCTTGTTCAGATATTTTGGTGTTGACATCAAGGCCATTCAGGATTATAGTCTACAATTCAATGATATTGAGCATTGCCGTGCTGAAATTAGGTACCCAAACAGTCAAAATACTGCTACCTTGTATTTGCACTTTGAGACAACAACATTAGCACAAATCAGTGGTGGTGTCTGTATGCAAGTCTCTCACATTTGGTCAGTCTCGTCATTAAAGCTTACAAGAGGCATAGTCTACTGGGGAAGTAGAGTATCACTTGCATTTGGCACATTATGGGAATTTTGTTTTCCCTGCATTGATTGAATTCGTAGCCTTCTTAGTGAGTATCTGAAACTCCGAAACTGATCTGATGTTTAATTACACCAGGGATTTTGATGCTTTTGATTTGCGATTGAGGCTTCCTGCTGTGGTTAGCAAGCTGCACAAGCTTATCAGCCATAACGGTGGTGTTACATATATACATTGCACCGCTGGACTTGGAAGAGCTCCTGCTGTCGCAGTAGGTCTATGTAGCCCTGTTTCATTTTGTTTTCAGTAGCCTTCTGCTGTTGCAGTAGTTTTACATGTCCTTTTTGTTTTCCACGACCTCCTGCTGTTGCAGTAGTTTTCATGTTCTTTTTGTTTCCCAAGTATTTTCTGCATTGTGACATTTTTTTTCTCTTTCTTATTTCTTGTACCCCATTTATCCACACAAAAAAGTTTAAAAAACTGGTTGCATTTTTAACAGAGTACTAGACCACCAACTCATCCAAAATGATCACCTCAATGGAGCTCATGATTCGTAGGAATAAGTTCCATCACATTGTGTCAGTGAATACGATTATGCTATAATAACAATGTGCTCTAGTGCTGTAATAGCATCAAGATGTAACTATGACTTAAAGAGTGTCATTTATCACCCCATATCATGCAACTGAAATTACAAAATTGTACTTACAAGGGAAGAACCACGGTAAACTTTGATTGATCCAAAGCCTTGCGCTTTGATTGTTTGGTAGCCCTCTAATTCGGGTCACGTTTCTGAAATTTCAGTTGGCTTATATGTTCTGGATTCTTGGGTACAGTCTTACTGAAGGACATCAGCTTCTGCAGGTAAAACCTTACGGAGTTCGCATGAGATTAACATTTTACATATGTAGAACGTTCAACAATTTTGATGGGATAAAACTAAATAGATTTATTGTGCACCGTGAGAACTTATTTCTAGTGTTGAGCTGTTTTTGAAACCACGAATATCCCTGATCCCTCTCATTTGTCCTCTATAGTGAATTATTGTTGGTAGCCATTTACCACAGTGCTAGTTAACATGCATCATCAACTTTTCTATCTTTGTTGTTCAAAAAAACTTTTCTATCTTTGATTTCATTTACTTTTATAGAGTAAAAGGGCTTGTTTTCCGAAGTTGGAAGCCATCAAGTTGGCAACTGCTGACATTGTAAGAATATGCTCTGCTTTTCTTGGTGTTAAATTATGAAAGAGAAGAAATATGGTGTGTTACAGATGTTTCTGCTAAGAGATGGCTCTTTTGTTATTTAGCTGACGGGCTTATCAAGAAATTGCATCACTTTGAAGTGGGAAAATGGTAGTTGCTCTTCTGTTGAAATTTCTGGGCTTGACGTCGGCTGGGGACAGGTATATTTTTCTTCAATCATGATATTCATATTAGTTGTTTAAGTGATAAAATCCACTTGATAGACAAAAGAAAACCTTTATCCAAGCTGCTTAATATGGCTATGATAGCGGCGACTCCGTTCTGTTTCAGATTTATTAATGTTTTGGGCTAGCAGTTTATCCTTGTTTGGTTGTTTAGGTGGATTATACATGGCCCTATTTATAAGTGTCAGAAACTATGTCTACAACTTGGAAATCAGAACATAATAGCAGCTTTAAAGTGAAGGAAAATTTCAATAGGCAGAGTGAAGGGAAACTACGCCTCCGTTGATATTGTTCCGTATATGAGCTGCCCTAGCTAATTAGTATTGCCTCTTATTGTATGTCAAGTGACTAAGTGAAGAAAACTACTGACTGGAGTACTAGTTATTGCTTGCTTTTATGGATGTGAACTTGTCAACTATGCAGCAGGTGTCGTTGCAATGAACAATACAAATAATTATTGTTGCAGATATTGTGCATTTTGTTCATTTATTATATGCACTCAATAGTCAACCTTTTAAGTAACAGATTATAATAAAAAGCTAGAAATAATTGTTGGTGGCTTGCATTTTATCATATACGGTGTGATTAGCATGTTTAGCATCAATGATGATGTTTTACATATCCACAAGCAGAAGTAGTTGCAGGCATGCACTACTTTGGTCACATAGTATGATTTGGAATTTTGCATAGCTATCAACAAATAGATCGAAATGCAAATTACATCTAGAGCTCCTGCATGAACTCCTGTGGTGTTTAAGATTGTTGACATGCACAATTTACGTTCGCTTGATTTTACTTTTAGATAATAATCATGTGTAACCCTCTAGTTGACTTGATCTCATCCTTTCAGAGAATTCCTTTGACGTATGATGCAGAGAAGGGAGCTTGGATTCTCGAGAAGGAGTTGCCTGTGAGTACAAAAATATTACACTAGCAGCTGTTTATACTTTAGGTTGTGTGCTGCCTGTTGTATACTTGTATGCTCGGTACTGTAGATGCGGACCAAATAGGTGGATCATTTATAAATCTTGTCATTTCAACAGCATCCTAGGGCATGAGGGTGGGCTCTGATTCCTGAAGATCTTGAACCGTAGTTATTTATGGGCATCCCATCCTGTTTGGTCCTATAGTGATACTGGACTATTGGAGGCAACTGCCAGCCGCTCTGACGTTTGCTAATTATAATAACGTTGTTTTGCCAGATCTGTTACAAAGTTGCGCTTGATTACACAGTAGTTTAAAATTCTACAGTCTACACTGCCTGCATCTGACACCTTTTCTGTTTTGTGTTTCCTGAAGGAAGGAAGGTATGAATACAAATATATAGTGGATGGCAATTGGCTGTGCAATCAAAGTGAGCCGATAACCAAGCCAAATGCTGATGGCCATGTGAATAACTTCGTCCAGGTGAAGGAAGAGCCTTTCCTAAATCTGCGAAACGTGTTGAACATGGTAAGCGGAGCTTAGCTGGCATCTTCCTTGCAGGTCTCCAGGGACGGGACGAGTGACGAAGAGAGAGAATTGAGGGAGCGTTTGACTGGTCCAAACCCGGATCTCACGGACGAGGAAAGGCTGATGATCAGAGAGTACTTGGAACAATATGTTGAGCGTTGAGCGGTGAGTCCAGATCATCCAAATTCTCTCAGTTTCTTTACCAGTGATTGAAATATACTACGAATGAAGTAAGAGCAACCACAATGTTGTAAAAAAGCAGTCCATAGCAAATAAACAAATGGTTCAACCAGTCCATATACATTGCCCAACTGGTCTGTAGGGAAGAAATAGTTCCAGTCGACCTTAGTGTTATGGACTGTCTGTAAGAATTAAAAAATACATTCCTCTCATCTCCCTCGCTTCTCTCACCAGCATGGCTGCCATTCCCACCACCGGATGAAAGATTTTTTATTCTTAACCTGGCTCACCTCTATTGACTACCATTGTGCTATTTACCATCACCTGCTGTAGGGCCCACTCTTATGGACTGCTTTCGGCTGGAGCATTGCTGTTGCCCTAATAGTATGACGTAAACAGGCGAGAAGTTAAGTTCCGGGAATATGCCGTCGATTCGCATTGGCTATGGAACAGGCCGCGGGAATTCCTGTGTGATGAACAGATGAAGGATTGGCTCTCCTGTCAATAGTAGTAGCTTAACCGTTGAATCGGTTGGCTGATGATTTAACTACGGGCCTCCTATCTTCTGTAAACTAACACATTCTGCGTGCTTGTGATACCATTGTAGCCGTATAAAGTAGGTTTTCCATATAGATATAAAGTAATAATAAGGGTTGTAAGCTCACCGTTCAAATAATGTATGTTCCTGAATAGAAGTAAGTAATTTTCTTGTTCCACTGTGAGAGCTTATTTTTGCTTTGACCGACGAAGTTCTTTATCATTTTACCTCCGGGCCCTTCCCGTTTAATTAAGGTCATCTCCCCTGCACTGCAATACAGTATTGCAGAGAGGAGCACCGAAAGTGAAGAGGGAGACGCGTCATGCGGTGGAAGTCAACTGTCAAAGTCGTGCGTGGAAGTCAAAGTCGGCTGGCTGCTTTCATCTGCGCCAGTCTTTCACATTCCCCACCCTGGTTCTTTCTGCACCAGGGGCAGGGGCAGGGGTGGGTTGTGACCCACCGAGGCCAAACCCTTGCTTGTCACATTGCAAGCAAAGTTCCCCATTGCTCAATTTGAATGGAACTGCAACAGTAGTATAAGAAGAAAGAATTTCATTTCATTATGTGATAATCTTACAGAGGGAGCGTAAACAGAGTATGACTAGAACTTTAATTTACACAAGACGAGCAGATTTGCTTTGTACTCCTACACTACTTTGTAGTAGCAAGGAACTAGTAGTAATAAGGATCCTAAGTAGAAGAAAGAAACAGGAACTGAAACTGGTTGTTTGATTCTTTTAGTACTCCACATCAGAAGACGTGTGCAAGCTAAGCTAAGAGAGGAATCGGATCAAGCTTCGACTGGCACGCCATCGAGCTTGCGCTGCTGCCTGGCGGAGCGGCGGCGCTTGTCGCCCTGGCCCTGCTGCGACGGGTGGGGGCGGAAGATGCGCTCCAGCTCGTCGAGGCGGAGGCTGAGGAGGGGCACGTCCCCCTGAGCCTGTTGTTGGAAGAGGCGTTTCTTGCAGGGCGGCGGCGGTGCCTTCCTGGGCGCCGGCGGGCAAGTGGTGGGCTCCCGGAGGTAGCTGATCCCGCTGCCCGTCGGCGTCCGGCAGCTGTTATACAAGTCCTCCTCGTCGGTCACGGCGAGGAGGGGGGCTCGGAGCGGCGAGCCGCAGGGCGAGAAGGCCGGCGCGGAGGGCTTGTAGAACTCGGGCGACGCGGCCATCTCTCACTCAAGAAGCTACCAGTTACTGGTTGTGCTGTATGTAGGTAGGCGGCGGATTTCAGAGAGCAAGGGAGAGCTGAGCAGAGCTAGACGAGTGAGCAAATTAGCTGCTGGTGCGATGGGTGTATATATGTAGAGCCGAGGAGCAAGGGAGGCGGCGGCCGTGGGCTTGTGTGAAACGGAGAAGACGCGTGCGCAAGAAGGAACTCTCTTCTTCGCTCTGGAGCAAGGAAGGAGATGGGAAAGAGAGCTTTGCTTTGCTTGCGATGCGCTCTCTCTCTCTCTCTCTTCTTCCTCACTAGAGTAGTTTGGCTGCAATGGATGGGACCGACTGACAGTGGCTGCTGGCGATGGGGCTCCAGTGGAGCTCGGATAAGCTTTAGCTTAAGGACCCCAATCATCAGTTACGAGCCTCTGTCTGCTCTCTTTTATCATTCATTTCTGCACATTGTATGCGTGCCACTCGCTTCCAGTTTTCTCTTATCTTTTTTATTTTTCGACTGGTGTGTGCCTCCTGGCACACCAAGTTGATTCCACCACGTTCCTTCCCTCAAGATAAGGGTACGTACGTACGTTTCAGTTGCAGAGATGAAAAAGAATGTGCTCGAGATTGGGGATTGATTTCAAATGCTAATCTAATCTCCTGCTGATTACCCCTATCTTTCGGCCTCTCCTTTTCTAAAAGGAACTAGAGAGAGGGGGAAAAAAAAACCTTTATTGCCCGTGTGCTGACGGAAAGCTCAACGCACCACCGACGTTATAATATAATTGCTCAAAAAAACAAATCCTCATTCATCGCTAGTTAGTGGACGAAACATCCTCGTCGTATACCAGGGGAGGGGACGAGGGAAGGCGGAGCCGACACACACGAGTTGGTGCGGTGGTTCATGTGATGTGCCAACCACCACTCCCAAATTGCTCCTCTAGTATAGTACAATCAATCAACCAAGGACACTCTAGATAATTCAGAATGCTTTTCTCGAAACTAAACCGGCTCCTGGCTCTCTTTCATTACTCTGTTCAAACTTAGCAGGAGGCATCGGATTCATCAGACGACGACCGCTTGCTGAATGCTGACCTGACCACACTCGCCCAGCATCGGATACGCTAGCTCTCCAGCGAGTAAACAATTGGTTCATCCACCTCAGCCAAGCCAAGCACAGAGGAGGAGAAACGTCATGTCATGTCACCATCACCGCCACCACCTCTCCCCCTCCCTCCCGACCCACGTCTCTTCGTCATCTCATCTTTCTGTGCCTTCACAACCAGGATTTATTTATTTATCTTCTTCTTTATTTACAAAACGGAATGAGAGGTGATCCGGCACACGACGTGCCGCCAACCTCAGATGTGTTCATGCACTAATGTAAACAAATGGAAAAGCACAACCTGCTTAGCTGCTTGACGAGACGTGCAAGGAGATCTAGAGGTTTGACAACCACAAGTAGTAGTCCGTAATCATTCCACATTGCCACAGCCAGCATATTCCTCACGACGACATACTAGTACTGGACTGAGACGCAGCAGCCACATGTCTGAGGAGCGCCTGCCCTGACTGCTGCGCGAAATGCTTCTGCCTCAGCTGCACATACGGGTAGCACACAGTTGACAGGATGTGTGCCGGCTTTGAGAAGGACAGCACCTCGTACCACACGCGATCCTCCTCGTCCAGCTGCACCGAGAACCTCTCCTCCCCGGCCTGAACAACAACACGCCATTGTTAGTACTAATTCCAACCGGAATAATCTCAGTTCAAGCACTAAATAAAAGCTACTGTACTGAAAACATGTCATGTGTTCGCAACAACCATAACCACATTCTGAAATCACACATCTGTTTTCAGTTGTTGTCCAAAAGGAGTAAATACCAGCAGATGGCCTTGTAGAGTGCCGCTGCCAAAGGCGAACATGCTGCCCTTGGCGCAGTCTGTGGGTTTGCCATTGCCATCGCTCGCATAGGCGATCTGGAGCGGCAGCATCACCCAAGGGATCAGCTCCTTGTAACAGATGCAAAACCTTGTTCCAGCCTTCACCGGCGTCTCAGGTTCCACATTCGCCCAGCCAAGTGCCAAGTGCCTGCAAACCAGTTCCTGAAACACTCGACCAGGGAATATACAGGACAGGGATGATAGATCTCGATTATAAGGCTCAGGATTTAATTTTTACCTCCAGGAGAGGAGGGCAGACTTTGCATGGACGAAGGTAGCAGCGCCCGAGCCGAGCAGAACACGCGATCGGTTCACAAAGAAACCACGCTCCATAAGTGATTTATCACTTGTTTCAGCAGCTAATGATTTTGGGCGTGAGGCACCATGCAGAGCTGCGTCGTAGTTGAAGCCACCAGCAGCGGCAAGGCAGGACTTCTGCTGTTCCTGTGTTGGGCGGCCAAAGCTCAAGAAGAGACCTCCCCATGCCATGGATTCTGGCTGCAGTGCCTTATCCTGAAAGAATGTTGAGCAGGCAGGAGTAAATAATTCGTCACATTGCAGGGGGGAAACAGGTTATATTTCATCCAACACACGCATAATAACCGCTAAAAAAAACACGCATAATAAAGCTGTGTGAGGGTGTGAGGTTATCACGATGAAATAAGTTATCAGAAAATGGAGCCCTCTTTTTATGATGGACCTTGGTTGCATTCAGATGGAAAATTGCAAGTTCAAACATAAAAGAGGGTTGGTTCTGACTTCAGATGCTATAAATCATACTTGTTGTATACACTGTTAGGCATCAATACAAGGCGGTTTTAGTGTGCTGTACTTTGATTCAAAAATACAACGTGTGCAACAAAATCTGAGGTTTCATCTGTATTTACATTTTTCATATTACCTGGAGTAGATTTAAGATCCGAGCTGGCTACAAATAATGATGAATCGTGGCACCGTATTCTTATGGAGACGTGCCTGCCACTGCTTGGCGCAAATTTTCTTTTGAAGAAACACAGATTAGATAACCACGAGTCCACGAATCATCTTCTAGTCACGACGAGACTAGGAAAGGAATGGGGATCGGATGGACAGCACAGTACCTGGAATCGGAAGGGCGGGGAACGAGCCTTGGTGTGTTGCGGGAGCGGAGACTCCCAGCAGTTGGCGCGCAGCGAGAGAGGCGCGAGCAGAGGAGTGCAGCGCCGCCGCCGCCGCCGCCGCCGCCGTCGTCGTCGTGGAGAGTGGCTCACCTCTTCCTCCCCTCACTCCAATGGGGGGCGGTTGCAGCTGAGGCACACAGTGCTTGCTTTTTCTTTTTCTTTTTTTTTTTTGAGCAATAGGCACACAGTGCTTGCTACAAGACAGTGGGCCGAGTTTGGATACGTGGGCCTTATGATGTGAGGATTGGCCTCGGTTGGAACACAGACCTGGGCTGTATGGGCCTTGTTCTCACTTTTGTATCACTGGCAGTTGGCCTGATCGCCATGTCAAATCGGAGCGTGGCGGCCCATAAGAGCGCCGTCCTTCCATCAGTCCATCTCCATCGATTCCTCAAAAAAAAAAAAGCTAGTTGTTGGTGATCATCGGAAGGCCATGGTCGATGCTCAAAAGAAAAGTAAAATAAAAATCGGAATGCCATGGTCGAGGTGACACAGGGAAGAAGGCCAAAGCCAGTTGTTCAACAACGGAATGCCCGGATGTGATCTTCAATCATGACGGGATGCACAGAATAGGCAGATAAATCAATCGATGAATTCGACCCTTCCTGTGCGTATATTACTTTATCTTTTATTTAATTGCATCTTTTCTGAGAGAGTGGTTGGGATCAGCTAGTAGCCTAGTTGCACTCCATATCTGAACTTTACTTTCTGACTGCATATCTGAATGTCTGTTTCAGTGACTCCAGAAGAAGCGAATGCAGACGTACAAAACGAAGGATGGTGTTAAAAACCAATCCCATGGATCCCTTATTTCGTTATTACATTACAACTGGATTCTAAATCTCTGTTTCTACATAAGTGGTAACATCAGCACGGAGGCTGCAGAAACAAGTGCACAAGGCTGATTCATCATCTTGTGCGGTTGCTGCAGGCAAAACTGGAACTCAAAACATCCAGAGTCAAATTAACCCCCCTCTCCTCTAACTTCTATCTAGGTTCCTCCTGTTACATTATGCAGTAAGCTCGGATCACCTCAACTATAGGCGCACGGCACAGTGGACATTTGCCGACCCCGTGGAGCAGCTCACTTGCGCACTTTGAACACGTGCACATATGACCACATCTGATGCAAAATAGCAAACAGTGGAAGATGTTACTGCCATTGCGTCCCTGAAACTTTTAACTAAAAATGTGTGGACCGATAAGTGGGTAGCTGACAGACCTGTAAAGAAGCGAGTCAATTTGGTTGTCACAGCAGATGCAGCAGGTTCCTTTCCTTGCCAGCTTCCATTGTGCTACATCCTCCGACATTTCTTCATCTGTTATGAGTTTTAGATGCTATTAGCCTCTATTATCAGACAAGGCCATATCATACTAGCATACCATGAGACCAGAAATGTGGGGGGAAGAGTAACGTACCTCGCGTAGGTGAAGAGCGATTCAGAGCAGCAGAAACTTCTTGTTTGATGGATCGCTGCAACTCTATCTGCATCTCCATGCACGCTTCCAGCATCTGCTGCATGCTCGTCATTCCTCTCTGCACTCCCGTCAGCTCATCTCGCAGAACATGGATGGCGTCCCAGTCCTGCCAAGCAGATTTGGATTTCAGATTAGAGAAGATGACGCATGGACATCTTTAACCGACACACTTTGCACGAGCAGCAGGGGACAGATTACTCACAAGTTCAGAGCGATGCATGGTTTGTTGACTCCAGTTAGGATGGGGCAATTCATTCTGCCATTGCCGCTGCTCCTGGAGAAGTGTCTGATCAGAGAACTCTGCTGAAGGTTGAGGTGCGGCGTCATGCTCAGCTTGGTAGTGTTCTTCGATCCTTTGTTCGACAGGATCTTCGTTGTGTAAACTGGATGTTGGTCTCTGCTCCTCGAAGCCCCAATCATGAGGATCGTGTTCTTGTCTTTGAACATAAGACTGAATGAGCTGGTCCAGACTTCGTCGGAAGCCGCTGCGAAGAAGATTTGAAACGCTACGCCTGCAAACCAAAACCTCCTTAAGCCTTCAACAGAATGAAAAAAAAAAGAATTACATTTAATGATTTTGGCAAAGAAGTACCTGCTCAAAAGTTCTCTGAGCTCAACTCCATAGACATCATCATCCGGTGGAGTAAACCTGTTAGCATTTCTGTTAGAAGAGAAACTTTCACCTGATTCAGACTCAATAACATGCCATTCCTCATCTGTATGCATGAAGGCTCTGTCATGTACATCCTCACGACCAGATATAACCCAATCAGTTTGTTGTCCATAAGTTTCTGCTTCTTGTTGCATGCTGCTGCTGCTAGATGCAGTAGAAGAGGCTGAGGCAGACTGTTCATTGACTTGTTCCGAGGATCCTGAATCTGAATAATCTTCAGGTTGGTCTAATTGTTCTTGATCAGACTCATTCAGCAGAACCTCATTACCATCAGGCACGGATTCATGTTCCATTGGTTGATGTGTCTGGATTTCAGAAGCATGCGTTGCATTCTCTGTGATGTGATGGTTATCATCACTTAAAACCTGAGGCACTATACTACCATGCTCATTATCGGCAGAACTGTTTTCAGCAGTTTGATCGCTTGTCATACTTTCTGTTTGAAAGCGAAGTTCTTCCCTAGTCAAGAACAATGTATTGTCAGCAATCAAACATCTATAACATCGAGTTCTTCTCAATCATACTGGATTCTCATTTAGCAACTTGATCAATTTTTTTCTAGTTCCCTATTGGATGACTAAATAGCAATCACTTATGTATAGACAACAGTGCTGATGAAACCCACAAATCGTTAAATATCTCTGAATGTAAAAGCCATGATCGACAACAGGAGAGCGAACACTAGGCAAATTGAAGGAAGACATACCTCAATCTAGAGACAGGATGACTCTGTCTAAGCTGTCCTATTTCTCCGGCTGCCATAGAAATGGGTCTCTCATCGTTCATAGGCCTTCCACTAGGAAAGAATCTACCTCGTAGAAAGGACTGGAAAAACAGTAACTTATCAATCCCATGTAATAGAACATCTATTTGTCAGCTAATATAAGAAGTGAAACAAATGATTACTGCAAAATGGTTGGTGTTTATTCCAGAGGATATTTTCGGACAAGGTTATCTAGAAGCCTGGCAGTCGTCAGGAACATACAGTAAAATAATGATGTCGATCCTGTCTGTTAACGTTGTTGTGTTTCATAATGAATGTTGTAGATACATTAGCTCCTTAGCCAGTCTCATCCTGTCTACAGTATAGCCATACGTGGATGCACGGATCGATGCAACACGAACAAACTAATAAGTACACTGCAATCCCAGTACTGGTAAACGTGCCTGTACATATATGATGCAAAACTACGCTGTATTTTCAGTACTGCTAAACTACTCCGTATATGATGTAAAGCTGCGTACACTGTATTTTCAGTATCACTAAGCTTGGCTGTACATGATGCGACAGAACAAGCTACAATTTTTATTTTTTTAACGAAGGAAAACGAACTACATTTTCAGTAAGCCGTCTCTGCCGACAGTCATGACATGTACAGAAGCAAGCAACACACGGGTACTGTGTTCTTAATTAGTATTCGCAATGCAATTGCACCTAGTGATCTTCCAACTGACAAGGACCATGAGCATGCATGCATGAAAACCAACCCCCTTTTGCATGCATGCTTTGCTGGAACAAAATTTTCCTTTTGTTTTGAAAAGCAAATTGAGTGATCGAGTTCGTTGAGACGGAGAACAATACAGAAACATATGTGAAGGGAGGTATTGGTTTTGGTTTTGACCTGGATGCGGCCGCGGTGTGCGAAGGAGGAGACGGCGCGTTGCTCGGAGAGGCCCTGCAGCTCTCGCTGGCGCTCCATGGCCATGCGCGTCACCACCACGCCGCTGGTGTACTGGTGGTGCTCCGCCGCCATGCGGACGCGCTCCCGCACGGAGCGCACCCGCTGCCGCTCGGTCTCGCCCATCCACTCCTCGCCTCGCCCCCGCGCCGCCGCTGGGTTCTCGCCGCCATTGCCACGGCGGGCCCACTCCCTCGCGATCCGCCGGACGAACGCGCGCTCCGGCGACCTCGCGCGCCGTCGTCCTACCTCCCCGCCGTGATCGCCGCGGAGGAAGGAGGCGTCGAGCATGGACACGGCGTGGAGCCGCGCGAGCGCGAGGAGCTCCGACTCGCGGTCGCGGCGGTCGAGCGTGGTGAGCACCATCTGCTCGCACGCCTGGCGGCGCCGCCAGTGCGCGATGATCCTGGACGTCTCGCCGGAGCACTTATTGGCGTCCAGCATGCCCAAGGTGCTCGACGCATTGCCGGACCGAGTTCGACTCACTAATGTTGAACGCTGCATATGCCACTACTGTTGGTAGGTGTATTAGCTAGCTAGCTAGTGTGGTGGTCACTGTCTGTCACTGGTCAAGGCGGGAAGGAGAGGGAAGGGTATAAGTAGAGGCGGAGGAGGAGAGGGAGCATTGGCTGCTGAATGGCGGGAGAGCAGAGGAGGAAGCTAGACGACGACTACGCGGCGCGCTTGGGCGCGAGTGCAAGCCAGAGGAGATGGAATTGGGCGACCAAATCCCGAGGCGGGGGAGGAAGAAGAACTCGGTCGATCAACAACTGAATGTGGGAACTAATAGTTGATCTAGGGGAGAACAACGATAACGATGGGTGTGGCTCACAAAACTCCTGATACTGTATGATGGCGAGTTCTTGATTTTGAACCGCCCGATCGTATGATCTGCCAGATCAAACAGTCCGTTTGTTCAAAAAAGTCCCAAACTTGCTAATAAGGATTCATTTAATTTGAATAATGCAGGAAGCTAGATACAAGGGCAAGATGGCTTTGCCATATACTTCCTCCGTCTAAAAATATAAGAATTTTTTTTGTGGGTAAAATAAATATATAAGAATTTGTTGACTTTCAGCCAACTCGTTTGACCACTCGTCTTATTCAAAAAATTTGTGCAAATTTGACAACTCCTTATATTTGTGAACGGAGGAAGTAATCATCATCTGATTCTAAGCTACGATGTACTTTCCACTAGCGAGAGTGGAAATAATTTGATTAGAGGTAGAAAGTGCAAAGTCACAATAATTATTTGACCCTAAAATAAATATTTCTACCACCAGTAGTCTAGCTAGCTAGAGGCCAGAATACATGGATAACTATTTTATGCCCGATGCATGGATGGCTTGTGGGGATGGAGTTCTTGGAAGACGAAGGTCGAGCACACAAATCTATATGGAGTATGTTCCCCGCGCGTAGAAGATTGACAAATGGTGAGCTGCGATTTGTCTGCTTCTCTCTCTGCACATGATCCGATCGATCCCAGCAAATATCCTCGATAGCCGACTTCACTAGTGGAAGAATGCATCTATTATATATATGTATGGGCAGGTTGGGAGCTCGTAGATCCTTGCATGGCACGACGTACGGCGGCTTATCATTGGCATGCGTCGTCGATCTCCATGCATGCATGTGCTTCTAGCTCGTCCCTGAACAAGGAGGCATATATGCATGTTCTTCGTCCAGCGATCCCGCGCGTGAATTCACTTGAGCAAGGCTGCTGCTGCATGCACGCATGTCTGTCGATTTTCTGCCTCCAATCGATCGTTGTGGCGTACTACTAGCGATCGGCACTAACCGCCAAATCCACGAGTATTCTCGAATGTCTCTGCCTCCTTGTTGCTTACCTCCAATGGCTGATTCCTAGCTAGCTATAGTAGAGAGAGCCATGCATATATGGGATGGGCCATGCATCATGTTCACTGCCTGCCTGCCTGATCATCCTCCCTCCTATATACCCACTTGCATTTTTATTAATTATACACTATACTGATGATGATGCGTCACACTTGTTGACTGTTACGGCTCGATCATCCATTGTCTCCTTCCTTCATCTCTCACCCCCCTGTTTCATCTCCCTTTCTGAAACGGTTCCAATTAAGTACGTAGTAGCGGTTTCCTTCATGAATGTTTCTCGACATGATCGAATTAATCACTACTCGTTTCCTACAGTCGTGACTGAATAAATTTGTTTCTTAATGCATTTTTCCTATCACGTCACGTCAGAATCAACGTGCGCTGTTCCATGCTGGCCGACGCGTACGCGATCCATCCAATAATTAACATGCATCGTGCTCCTTGCACAATGTACTTGATGTACTACTACTATGTATACATCCTCTGCGACTGCGAGATCGAGCCCATTGCTATCTGATGCAGGATCCAGGAAACATTCATCATCTACGGGCTTCAGCCATATCGTATCTATCTTCCTTGTCGTTTCTTCAGCTTTTGTCCTTTGCGAATGTACTCTGTATCAGTTGCGCCATTATTTGGTATCCAATGTTGTGTCAATTACACTGTCTTTTTCTTTCGTGGCCTGCCAACTAGTTAATCACTTCACATCTCAAAATTATCAAAGCAATTTAATTTGTGACAGCATATCTAGAGCAGTGAATTCGCACCATGAAATCCTCCTATTCGTCTGAAGCAAGAAAAAATAGAACGCGCAGGCAGACATGCAGGAGGGAACAATGGGAGAGGGAGGCTGCTGTCCCCCTGGCCACCTTACACGCCCTACGATTTCAGGGACAATATATCGATCCCAAGTTCCGAGGACTGAGATACTAACGCCATAAAAATCAAATCAAATCAGATGATGACACGATCCATGGAATCATCTCGATCAACCCTCTGTTTCAGTGACACTCGAGGCCAAGCCAACCGTTTGTTCACTGTCACTCCACACTCCATCCGGAGAGAGATGATTAATTCTTCACCACGCATATACATGCAACTGTGCTTGCTTGGCAGAACGTAAAGTGTGCGGTGGTGAGTGATCCAAGAGTAGTTACAGACTGCACAGATCGGGCTCTTCTTCTGGACCACCTGCTACTAGTACTGACTAGTTCGCTTTGCTCGTCTTGTAATTGGCAGTGAGTATTATCTTCCATTCCATTCCAGGTGATGGTTGTCTGGAGAAGTCGGTTACGTGTCAACAAACACGACAGGCGCACAATGGCGATCGTCTGGAAATAAATCCCCATTCCCCAGACTCCAATACAAGTGGATGCAATCATCATGCAGCCTGGGAGATGTGAATGGTTCTCTTCACCTAGCTTGTTCACCGCCTGCTGCAATTCAGCAGCTACAGTGTTCATAATTATTTCTTCAGTATCCACTACAGTGTTCACACTTGAACACTACAGTGTTCACAGTTATTTCTCCAGCATCCGTTACAGCCCACCAGGTGCTCTGGATCCTTCGGTTTTACACACTTATGAAAAGGACTTTTTTTTTCTTTGAGAATCTTATGAAAAGGACAGTTCGGACAACCCGATTAGTATTCTTTAATATGAAATGCATCTGTACTCGCCTTGTCATATAAAGTGTACTATACTCAACAAGCAATTAAAGGAAGCCTCGTTATTGTGCATACTAGCATTCGCTGGAAAAATAGTCAGTCTTACAGGACGCATCAAACTACAACAATGTATAGTAACGACTGTACTACTAATTCAGCCCCCTCTTCTTCACTGGTCTCACAAAAAAAATACTCTACTACATTTATCCACAGTTAAATAACGTTGACTCTGCTGCCTTGGATGTATCATGTAAACGGAGGGTGATCCGAGTACAGTACAATATGAACAACTGACGATCACCCACCCAGTCAGTTCAGAAACTGGTATACTGGCATGGCATTACAAATAAATAACAATCAGTTCACATGGGATCATCATAGTGAGGCTCATAGCTGTGGGGACGCATCCCCAAAGGGTAGTCACAGGCTCACAGTTCACCGCATCACAGAGACTTTACTGGTGGTGTCTTGGTGCGCATCCTCCAGCGCCAGCTAGCAAGTCCAGTGCACATCACGGTTGGCTCTGCTCTAGCTTGTTCTCACATGATATAATCTGACATAAATGTCATATTGTCACCGGCAAGGCTTGATGATGATCATCTGCGACACCAGAAGTTTTTTCAGGCTATTCATAACAACCGGGATCCTTTTGATTGCAACTTTTGAACAGTTTAGCCCAGAATTTGGCCGTTCAAAATATCACTCAAAATTGGGCCCAACCAGTGTGGTGAGAAAATAAACTAAGTACCTGTGTTGTCACTCTCATGTTTATGTCAGACAATAGTTCTTCATCACACTAAAACCATCGCCCTTTCTTGGCAGCTTTAAGCTCCATTACTAATCGCTCCCTCTGAGCCTCTACCTCTGCATACTGCAAGCTCATGTTGAGTAACCGTTCCTTCATATCCCTTAGTTCTCCCTCCAGTTGCAAGACCCGGTCCGTACTTCCCTCCTTGCCATCTCCACCAGCAGACTGCCCCTCAGGCATGGGACTGTAGATAAAAAAAGGTAAAGAAATTATGATCTCCTTAGTTAAAGACTGATGAAATATGCAAGACTAGCTCTTGTGGGCTCTGTTCTCCAAGTTCAGTAGTAGTATGGATAATATGCCAAACCAATAAAATGAACTAGTAGTATCAGAAAATAGTGGTAATTAACTGATTCCAAGATTTCTGTTAGCTTCCAATGTGTCATAAAACTTGACAAATGAAACCCAATCAAGTTTCTCCTCCTTGCGATATGTACTGCAAATTTCAGATCAACTAAGCAACAGTAGGGGCTTCCCTTAGTGTAATTGCCCTCAAAAAAGAAAAAAATCAGACCAACTCGTAAGGTCTAACTCACATGAATCAGTTCTCCTAAGAATCTATAGCAATGCTTAACGGATTACACAAGCTTGCATCAATAAAGTAAATAAAAGCACTCGTCTATGAATTGGCATAATGAAACAATGAATCTTTACTGGCACACTCACTACCTACTCAACTTTATGGCCTACATATATTGCTGAATGCTGCTGCCTTGCAGGATTTGCCAAATTTTAATTTAAAACCTAGTAGCTAAATGTGAATTCCATATAAAGAAAAAGCACAAAAGTTATGTATGAGGAGTTGCGAATGCTATGGTTGATTCTAGATCGAGTCACCAGACATAACAAAAACAGAACAGAGTAGCTACTTAGCATTTATACATTAAGAATCTCAAACAACATATTTAGGCCTGTAATGGAGGGGTACCTCTTTTGTTGAGCCCTGTACATCCTATTTTCTTCCAATGCTTCTGCAAGCTTGCTTTCCAGTGATTGAATTTTTGACTGAATGGCATCATGATTGTCTCCTCCAGTGTCCTACAAAAACAATGAAAAGACAAGGCCCAAGAAGATAGGAACATCAGCAAGGTGGGATTGTTTAATCATAACAGTAAGTATTTTATATGGCTAACCTGTTCTCCAAGGTTCTCTTCTTTGATATGGGACATTTGCTCAAACCCCTTCTCCATAAGTTGAATTCTCCTGGAGAGATCCTCATTTTCCTGCTCGAAAGATTGTATTTTCCGCTGGTATTCGCTATTTGATCTCTTGATTCTACTAAGTTCGTTCTTCAGTTCTGCTTCATGTACATGTGACGCTTCCGATGCTGACAGGTCACTCTCTAATCTCACGAGCTTCGCCTGCATAGCTATTCTGCTTCGCCTTTCTTCTTCACCATTCCTCAAATTCTCTTGCATGTCGGAAACTTTATCTGTTAGCATAGCATTCTGTGCTTTTAGTTCCTCACATTCCTCAGTCACCGAACGCAGAAGCTCCTCCAATTTTCCTTTCTCAAACTTAACCTCATCAAGAGAGCTTTGAAGTTTGGAAACTTCATCTTGAAGATTCATTATTTTCTGGAGCTGCAATTTCAGACCAGATACTTCTTCAAGCATTTCCTGTTTCTCATAATCACTGGACTTAAGCTTCAATTCTAGTTCATTAGAAGTCTTCCTTAGCAGATCTTCGTTGGACTTAGCAGCTTCCATCAACTTTTTCATGTGTTCAGCATCTGCTGTCAACATTTCCTCACTCTGTTTGGAGGCATTAAGGGAATCAACCAGTCCTTTAATTTTAGTTTTAGACTCCTTACGAAGGTCTTCCAACTGAGACTCATAATGTCTCAATTGTGCACTGACATCTTGGAGGCTGGCCTCAAGTTTAGCCTTGGCTGCTCGGAGGACAGATACCTCGCGAATGGCATCCAGAGAGGCATTTTCCCGCTCCTCATGTGTGGAGGAGACTTGTGCAGTAAGGCTCACGACCTCTCTCTCAAGATTCTCTACCTCGAGAGCCTTTTCTGTCTCGATCTTATTCAGCAAGAAATGCGCACGATTTATTCTTTCTTCATGCTCCATGTGCTCCTGGAATATACTCTCCAGTTCTGACAATAAAGATTGCTCTTTTGAAGAAATGTCCTTCTGTAGTGAAGAAAGCTTTGCCTCGAGGAATTCCACTGTTTTGCTAAAATCAAAGTTCCTTTTCTTTGACTCATCCAATTCCTGCTCTGTTTGCGTAAGATGACCATGCAATTCCAACTTCTGCTTCTTCAGATCAGCAGTTAGATTCTGAAGAGAACTGCACTCTTCAATAAGGCTCTCAATGGTAGATTGTAGTTTAGAATTGGATCTTCTCAGAACTTCAGAATCATCCTGTGCTTCTGACAATTTCCTTTGAGCTTCTTGTTGTTTTTGTTTAAATTCGAGCCTTTGTGTTTCCATCTCTGACTGTTGCCGCTCTATTTTATCTTTGAGATTGGTGATAAGTGATCTGGACTCATGCATCTGCAGCTCGCTTGACTCCTTTTCATTCGTCAGGTAAGACAATTGAGCTTCCAGTCCAGATATCTGTTCTGACAACTCTACGTTTTCCTGTTCCAGCTCTGATACATGCAACTCTAGTTCAGCTTTGCAGCTCTCTAGCTCAACTATTTTTTTCTCAAGAACCTTATTGGCTGACACATGAGAATCTATACTGCTGGAAAGGACAAGGATATCTTGCCGCACTTCATCCAAGCATTTCGAAGTGATGCTACTTTCTTTAAGTGATGCTGATAGGCGTTCCTCAAGCTGACTCTTCTCTAACTGAATTTTAGAAATAAAGTCCTCCATTTCAGCTTTGGAACGCCGTAGCTCATCATTTTCCTGATGTTGCAGTTCAAATCTAGCCTTCAGCACATCTGTCTCAGGATCAGTATCTTCTAGATCTGCTCTTCTATACTGGTTTTTTCTTGCACCACCAGATTCGCCACCTTCCAGTTCTGTAGAATGGATACTGTCAATCTTCTGTCTCAGCTCAGATAACTCTCGGTTTCTCTCTTCTAGATCCACTTGACTTTTTCGGAACTTTTCTTCTAGCTCACGGGTTTGGGACCTAAAACTTAGCAGGTTTAGCTCAAGGTCAGCACACTTTCTCTGTAATTCGTCTGCATTGGACATTGATGGGCCCGCAAAACTGCCATTTTGTAACCCTTCCTTATTCCTGAGTTTCTCCTCCAGTTCATGTATCTGTGATGTAAGCTTTTCAATTTGCAGTTCACTGTTGTTTGAAATACCAGGAACCTGACCTTTTGTCAGCCCAATTTCTTTCAGCTTATATATAAGCTCTAGATTTTCATCTGTTAGCTCAGAACAGTCCTTCTCAAGCTCTAGTACTTTAGCTCTTAAAAGTTCATTTTCTTTCTCCAATTCAACATCGGAGCCTGTGTTTTCAATGTTGCGTGCACGGTTCAATTTTTCTCTCAGCATTGTGATTTCGTCCTCTTTCATTGACAGTTTCCTGGCCCACTCGGTCTCTTCTTTGTCTAGTGACCCATTTTCAAAACCAGAGGCAGCCTTGACCTTAGAAATTTTAGATATTTCTTGTCTCTGTTCTTCTATGGTTTCCTCAAGTTCTTGAAGAATCGAGAGAAGCTCTATATTTGCATCTTGAGTCTTGTTTAGTTGTACAGTTAAGTTTACATTTGATTCTTTCAGAAACTTAACCTCATCTTCAAGTTCCTTCTGCAGGTCTACCCAGCCCCCACGTCTAGGGGTTCCTGTATTTGTTTGTCGTGGGGATATATCTTGTGCAGATGACTTCAGTTCTTCAATTTCTTGTCTATAGGAATCTCGTTCAGCTTGTGCAGCAGACAGTTCAACTGCTAGCTCAGCTTGTTGCTTTGATTTTTCAGCACATTCCTTCTTCAGCATCTCTAAATCAGCCTTCAACTTGCGAGAATGACGTTCCCACATTTTTGCCTCATCACGGAGTTCCTCAATAGTTTCTTCAGCAGCTTCAAGAAGATCTCTAGATGAGTCAGATGTCCCCATCGATAACTGAGAAAGACCATTTGCAAATGCTTTTGGAGTACTCCCTTGGAGCACATTTGGGCCTGAGGTCCGAGAACTAAAGGATGAATTGTTGGATCTAAACCCATCATCACCACGGCCAGCACTAACATAACTCGCATGGGAACTCGCAGAATCCTGCCTTCCCACATATGCTCCCCCATTAGAGTTGTCTCTAGGAGAGAAGTTGGCTCTATCCGCAGTACTATCTCCAGAATTAGAACTTCGGTGGGATCCTGACGCTGAGAAACTAGTGTCCTGAAGAGAAAAAGAAGGCCCAAGGAATCAGCATGAGCACATAATACCCTGATGAGCATGGCACATAACCAAAGATATTTTCGCTTGTTGGTTGTGAATGTGTGGTCCATGTATAAAGTATATATGTCATAGAGGTCGTTACTCGTTAAGAGTTCCCATGCAAAATGGTTTTACTACCCCCCAAAAAAAAACTTGGGTTAGAGGTGTTCTTGAAGGGTACCCTGTGGATCCATATGTATATGCAGGTCATGTAGCATGGAGAAAACTCTGTCGAGGTTGTGATCATCTGTGCATAGCTGTCCTATGTGCCTTCTAAGACTAAGTGGCCTGCTAATCGGTAGAGAATTTTGTATGTAATTTCAAGATTTATGAATAGGTCAGTGAACAGAGTTCTATATGGTAGCTTAAATGAGAGATACAAACATCCCCTTGTTAGTAAAGGAAAAGATTTTTGGGCAATGACCAAGCAATGGATGGAAGGAAAGTTTCAACAGTGGCATACCTTGTTCCCAGGTTCATCTTGATAAGCTCCACCCAATTGACTTTCCGATGAAGAACGAACACCCCTGTTGAACATGCTATCGGAGGCATCTGACCTGTTGTCCACATCATCGTTGGTTGGAGTTGGACTACGATCCTCATGACGGGGAGGCATGTCCCTCAGTGATCTCACACCACTGTGTAGAAATGGGAGAGACTCAAGATTTAGAATAAGCAAAAACCAAATGAACGTCCCCAAGAATGAAATACCGACGCTTCAGTTTAGCTACCTTAGCTTAGACTTTGTGCCAAGACATTGAACCTTAAGCTGCACAGGAGTAAAAAGAAATGTCAATACAAGCCACGAGCATACCATGAGATTTCCTGATACTTAGAAAGCATGAAACAGGCATGCATATGACAGTAGGTCGGAAGCAGTGGGTGCCACCATATATACAACGCAACAACAACAAAAAGATAATGTCATTAGTATGGGTGTGCAAATGATGTATGAAATGCGCAGATGTTACTCAGAAAGGAAAATGCATGAGTAATTCAATTCACCTGTAAAACTGTTCCAGAGTTGCATCTCTTCAGTGGCAAAGAGATAGCAGTTGGATCCACCAAATTTAAAAAATTTGCCAGATTTAGGAAAATTTCCCCAAGGACGCCCGTTTTTGTTGATCCCTGCAACATCAGAGTTGTTAGAAGTGATACAATGGCATATCTCAGTGACAGGAACAGGACAGACTAGTTCACGTATACATGAAGATTGAATCAGAAAACTCCATGAGAATACAGCTAAGCAGGTAAAGACCCATACCACGGAAACAACAATCTTGTACTGGCACTCTTCAAATTCTTTTGAGACTTCGTCTTTGGAAAACCATATTGGTTCCAATATGGTGTCCGGCCATTGGCAGATTCCACTTCGAGAAGCTGCTTTACTGGACTTTGCAATTGTCTTGCCAGTATCCACAGAGATTATTGAAAGGAAGAGCCTGTCTGATACTGCAGGGACCTATCAAAACACAAATCGACCAGAGATAAATAAGCTTAAAAGATGCATCTGAACTCAGAATGTGAAGCCACAAGGAGAGCAACTAGTCACACACTTTATCCAGTGCTAGATTCCCCTTTATTAGGGCACGCTTAGAACGAACAGGGAGTACAGTATTTTCATCGGAAAAATGGCATTAGCATGTGAGGTACACGGCAAGAACAAGGGGTGAAGTGGGACGAGTACAGGTGATGAAAAGGAATGAGAAAACTCATAATCCTAGAGTTAGCTCGACTAAAAAGGAGGCCCTTTCCATGACGTCTCAACTCAATGTGCGTGTGTCATCTAACGAGATGACCATGGCGCCTGCAACAAGGAGCTACTAAAGTTTACCCTTTTCAAGACGGGCCGAGGTTCCTTGGCGTGCCTAGCAACGAAGAAGGCATGTCGAATATTGATTATCATCCGGCATTTTTTTAATCCGATCAGAAGTCCCGTTTCATGAGCGAGCCCCAGGTCAATCCAATGAGCCAAGTCATGATTTCTCGAACAAGGTATGCACGTTACTAGCGCAAAGCAAACAAATTTTTGCTACTTGTGGGGAGGTCCTTAGTAATCGAACTGAGCAGTACAGAGGAATGGAGTCCCCAAAGCAGGCAGCTTTACAGCATCAGGCGCACGTTTTGACGAAGCGGAGGCAAGACCAGAGGGAAGGGGAGGAGCAGACCTGGACGGCGCGGAAGTTGGAGAACCTGAAGTCGTAGCGCTCGCCGGGCCGGTCCGACGAGCGGTGGCGGTGCAGCTTGAACATCCCCCTGGTGGCGGCGCCGGCGCCGGCGCCGGAATCTGCTCCTGTGGGGGCGTCAAGGGGAAGGGCGCCGATTGGAGGGCGGCGCTGCAGGTGGTGGTGACCTCCGCCGTACGGCGCAAATCATTGCTGCAAAAGGAGAGGAATCTTAGGAAGCGGAGAAGCCATCGTCTCCGCCTCTCCTCGCCTCGGCGAAAGGGAATGGGGATGGTGGATCTCTTTTTTCAAGAGTTTTTTCTTGCTGCTGCCTTAATTAACTAGAGAATTAGTATTAAGCATAGGTGGTTGCTGGCTAGAGTAAACAGCAGCAGCAGAGAAGGCTTTGGAGATTTCTAATAAGGCGACTCCATTTGTCCAGTCCGGAACGATAATAAAAGAAGAAAAAAAATCAGGGACGAAGAGGTGGTGGTGGCATAATGGAGCATTTCCCGGCCAAAAAAAAGAAAAAGAAAAAAAAGTATACGCGGCGATGGCTGCAGCATTGTGGTCGCCGCCCGCTGCCGGCTTCCTTGGCTGCTTGCGTGCTCTTTTGCCGTTGGAGTCATCGTCGTCGTCTTCCGTTTTTACTTGCTATTGCCTTTTTGGTTTACTTTGAACCATGGACGGATGATGTCGTAGTGGTAACTCTACTGCATGCTAAACATAATGAACTGAACTTAGCATGGAGCACAAAATGGACAGTGATTAGTATACTACTCGCTAGCATCAAGGAAGGCGTATTAGGTGAGGTGTGCAGCAGGTTATTACATAATGAAGCGAAGCGTTTGGTGAGAGGGACTGATTTGGACACACCGGAGCGACCAGGGTTTTGTTTCGGTTTGGTTGCATCTGCTACTACTAGTTTCAGCTGTCGGACACACAGGGTTGTTGGGTTGCCAATCCACAGCACACGCAGTGCAGCTTCACCTGGTCACCAATGCGTTTCCATTAGTTCAGGTGAGAATTGTTTTTCTTTGTTCGAATGACCGTTCGGGTGAGAATTGAGATGAAGCGATAAATCTATCTTACTCCATTCTACCGCGTGTGCTCGTTTGGCTACATTCCCTTGTTTGAAAACGCAATTAGCTGGAGTAGTTCCATGTGCATGTGCTTCCATCCATTTGCACGCACCTGAAATTTATACTACTACTAACAGATGATGTGTCTATCCCCAAGTGATGCCGCATGTGTCTCATGTAGTGCTAGCAGCAGGTTGGTTTCCCGCACAACCAGCTAATCAATTCTCAGCAACCTGTGGCTGCATCAGTCGACGCTGATTATTATAGATCGTCCAGTGTGATATGCGAGTCGTCCAAGATTTGGAGAGTCTGATTTACTAGAGATGACGAGGTGACCACAATGCAAGTGGATGGACTGGGAAATTAACGAGAGTAGTACTACGCTTGGTTGGGCACATACAGTCAATCCAACGATGGATCTGGGCCCGATCGATTGATGTACTCCGTACCGTGTTTGTACACTTGTTGTCACATGCCTGCCTGCCTCTCTTGCGGTAGCGGTACTACATTTTTTGATCTCGTGAAGAAAAGGCAGCATGTTTTGACAAACATTCTTTTTTTTTGACAGGGAACATATAGATTTACCACCAGTTGGTGCCTGTCTCTGAAAGGTGAAAAAAGTAAGGAGAAAATGTTGTGTTAGAAAGTGCCACATGTAAGATGTTGAGTGAAGAAGATGATCCGATCCTGCCGACTGATTGTGCTAAAGAAAACTGAGCTGGGCACAAAGGAAGTCCACTTTGTTTTGTGGAAAAGCTCCTCCCTTTATGCCAACCAAAATAGAGCACGCTGCAAAGGGAAAGAAAGACGCTGGATTTTTACGTGGATCCTAAATCGATCGACCCAGAAAAGCGTTGTTTCAGAAAGCCAAGGGTTGTCGCAGAGAAGCTTATATGCAGGCTTTAGTTTAGTTGGCTGATGCACATGCAGAAAAATAAAGCAGAGCACGTGGAATGGAAAGGAGCAATGCAACCGGGTACAAGGCTCGAACACCCCATGGATTTTCTCGAGATGAACTGCATGTTCATCGTCCTTCTGATCCGTTGGGCTGTCTATGTCACCCAACCGACGCATCATCATTCTCCCAAGGAAAGGAAGCCCCCTTTTGTTGATTGTTTGGACTTCACTTGGATGGTCAGACCAACTACTTCATATCAGAATTAGGTACAACGATTCGGATGAGGTATACATGCATACTATATTCTTCTAGTCTACGGTACGTATATACGCTTGTCATAATGCGTCACGTTACATGTGTTATATTAGTGAAAAGAACGCTTAATTGTAAGGTTTTGGCCGCTCCATTCTCAGGAATCACAAATGCATGGATTTGCTTTACCTCTCTCTAACACACAAAAAAAAAAATACATGGAGTTCGGTTACCTCAAAAAAAAGAAGAAAAAAAGACAAGTACACAAAGCATAAGTTCTTATCTATGGCCCAATTACTTGCGCTGCGATGGTAATGGGCTATAGATCCAAACGGCCGGTCCCCCTCTCCAGTCCGAAAAAGGCCCAGCCTGACTACCCTTTCTTTTAGCAACCGGCCCGACAATCTGTTGCGTTTTCTTTACCATTTCCTTGCTGACGACCGACTAACCACATAAGTCACGTCACAAATAACAAAAAGAAACGTTGCTGTCCAAGTCTGGTAAGGAGATCTTGATTAAAGCCATTGTGCAGGCTATCCCTACATATGCCATGTCATGCTTTGATCTCACAAAAACATTATGTGATGATATTAGTGCCATGATTTGCAAATATTGGTGGTCTGCTCAGGATAAGGAAAACAAAGTGCACTGGCTATCGAGGGAAACTTTGTGTAAACGAAAGAAAAAAGGAGGTTTGGGGTACCGGGACCTGCACTTGTTTAACCTAGCTATGTTGGCAAGACAGGCGTGGAGGCTGGTGCTCTTCCCGGATTCGTTATGTGCCAGAGTCCTTCGAGCCAAGTATTTCAGGAATGGGGATATTCTGAATGTAACTGAAACCTCGGGGATTTCATACTCATGGAGAAGCATTGTCCGTGGCATTCAGGCTCTGAAAGAAGGACTAATTTGGAGAGTTGGCAATGGTGAAAGTATTAACATTTGGCTAGATCCTTGGATCCCCACCGGAGTGACTAGAAGGCCAATTACACCAAGAGGCCAGACATTGTTGTCGAGGGTCAGTGAGCTGATTGATCCGTATACTGGAGACTGGGACAAGGAGCTTGTACAGACAGTGTTCTGGGAGGAAGACGTGCATAATATTCTGGCTACCCCAGTTCACAGAAACAGGGAAGACCTACTGGCATGGCACTTTGATCCTAAGGGCCAGTTTTCAGTCAAGTCAGCATACCATACTCTTGAGGATAATGCGGAACGCAATACAAAGAAACAGAAGGGAGAATCATCAGTTGGCACCACTATTGATGAGTTTAGATGGGATCAGATTTGGAAGTCGGAGGGAATACCAAAACTGAAACAATTCATGTGGCGTTTGGCTCATGACAGTCTCCCGTTGAAACTGAACATTCAGAGAAGGGGCATGGATACTGACACAAGATGTCCAGTGTGTTGGCGTTTAGATGAGGATGGTGGACACTGCTTCCTCAGTTGCAAGTTTGTCAAGAAAGCATGGCAAGAAGCTGACCTCGAGGAGCAGAGGCTGACTTTGCTACAGGCGGGATCAGCGAGAAAAGTGGTATCTACCATTATGCAGATGAAGCCGGACATGAAGCTGAGAATCATGGCTTTTCTGTGGACATGGTGGAATGCTCGAAATAAAGCGAATGCTGGGGAACGCATGCAGTCAGCACCTGAAGTGGTACGTTCAGCCACTGTCCTAGCTATGGAGACCATGGGCCTGAGAGGTGACAAACCTCTGAAACTAAAGACGAATGCTCGTTGGGAATCACCACCGACTGATGTGCTAAAAGCAAATTGCGATGGTGCTTTCTTGGAGAAGGAGAAGAGAGGAGGATGGGGCTTTGTTGTGAGAGACCATGATGGCCGTGCGGTTATGGCGGGGCCGGTAACTTGTCTGCAGTGCACGACGCAGCTTGTGCTGAAGCGCAAGCCTGCCTGGCTGCCCTACAGGCAATGGCACAACAAGGAATGAGCACTGTCCAGCTTGAGTCCGACTCCACAAACCTCGTGAAGGCTCTACAAACTGAAGATTTTGATCTGTCTATGGGTGGCATGCTCTACAAGGAAGCCAGGGCGCTCATACAATCCCATTTTTCATCGGTTGTGGTCATGTATGCTCCTCGATCATGTAATACATGTGCGCACGAACTTGCAAGGTCTAGCTTAAGTTGGGACCCGGATCAGTCACTCGTTTGGCTAGATCCCCTCCCTGTCTTTGTAACAAACTTATTGGTTCGCGATGTCGCTGAACCCAACTGTCATGAATAAATAGAGCAAGTTTGAGGATAAAAAAAAAAATAACAAAAAGAAACGTGTTTTCCAAAAGACAAATTGTGGGGTTATAAAAGAAAATGTTGGTCCTCCTCACGGGGCGGAAAGAAAACCTCTATCCAATGACGGAACTCATCTATCTACACAGCTCCAAAATCGACACAGTGATCCGCTATGTAATGTAACAATAGAAGCTAGCTAAGCTAAGCTAAATGATCCATCGCATCAATCAATTCGATCGGGTCGTCGATCCAGCCGCGGAATGGAAGCACCTGAATGATTTCGTCGGGCTACAAATTCAACAAAAGAACCAAGTAGCTAGCTTCAGTCGTTCGAGATTGACGGCCCACCAAACCTTAACACAATACTCCTATATAGGATGATGCATCGATCCATTCCCCGTCGTCTATCTCTTGTTAACTGTGCTGTGCTGTGCTGTGCTTGCATGCATAAGGCTCAACTACTTTCCCTCTGCTTGTCTGCTTCACATCTCAAAGCGTTCAAGTACATATATCATTATATCAAGCAAAGATATATATACATACCTGCTCGATCTTTATTATTAGTATATAAAAAAACTCTTCGCTCTTGATTAAAAGGCAACGTACACCGCTGGCACTGGTGAATGCGCGCGTAAACACTTGGCATGGCAACGGGCTTATATTATTACGATCGAGGAGCGTCAGATCAAACATGCATCAGGGCTCGATCTCCTGAGTGAAAATAAGGAGCGTCGAAGCATTTTAATGTCGGTGGTCAGATCATCAAAAAGAAGATCCGTGCATGCCATTGTCACTGCATGATGTGATTCTTATTCCCTTCTCCACGCTAACAATCTTTTTACCTAACAAAACATGCACGACCTAGCTATATACCACACCTTTGTTCAACAAAACAAAAGCACCTGCACTAATGAATATATAGCCCGCAGTAAACGACTCCAACTTACTAGTGTCACACCTTCGACGAATATTGATTGAATAGAGAACAGCTATGTAAATGCGCTTATATGTATCGAAACGACATGGCTAAATAAAGGATGCCCTAGCTAGGCGATCGATCTCCTACTTTCTTTTTCCGAAACAGCAAGGCGTGAGACAGGGGGGGAAAAAAGAAAAGAAAAGGTGCTCGATCTAGCTAGCTAAATCGTGACGATGCAGCTAGAAAGACGGGATCCATCCATCCATCCATCTACCCTGCTTGCTGGATGGCTGCTAGCTCGTGAAGAATAAGTAGTGACGATGGAATTGATCGAACATACAAGAGGCCAGCCAGTCCGTTTCAGATTAAAAAGTGGGCAAACAGCATTAACCTGTGGCCAGGCCTGACAGCATATACGCCACATGTTGTTTTGCTAGCCTTTAGAAAAAAAAAAAGAGTCATGCTAGCTAGGAGAGCAAGTTCTGCATCCCTGCTTTATTTGTCTGTCCAAACGCATATATATAGCTAGGGGTTTCTTCAGTCGAGCAGTAGCACATGCCTGGATCAGAGCGATTCAAATGGTTGTAGCGCTACTAACTTGACTACCGTCCAATTCGTAACAACAACTCTTTTCGCGCGCGGCCACATGTTTGGGTTTACGACATGATGATCAGTGTGTTGATTATTCGATCGATCGGTAAGTCATGAAATGTTCAATCGAGTTTGGCTGGATCGATCAGATGTTCTGATCTGTTTGTTGGGCATGCATGTTCAACACTAACAAAGGCTTAATTTTCTCCTTCCAGTAAAATATCGGCAGCTAGCTATATAGGCTAGTATTTTTGGTAGGATGACCCCCCCACACACAGTTCCACAACTGTGTCCAGTGCCAGCCAATGGTTAGCTAAAGCATGCTAAAACGCAAAAAAAATAAAAAAATAATACTTGCACTAATTAATCGAAACCTGTTAAACAATACATCAGGCGCCAAGAACATATATAGATCGATCGTCCATGTATTCACATGCACTGTTAACTAAGGACAAACAAACTCATGTGATCCATTCGGATAATAGCTACATGCGTATCTTTCAATCCATACATCATTGCGGTCACGTCTCAAGTGACAAATTATCGTTCTCTCTTTTTAATTTTGAATTATATAAAGTAAATCTTAGTAATTTACATGTAACATATGGGTCAAAGATTAAAAGGGGGTTGGGGGATAAACTATGTGATGTCAGCGCAAATATGTTCTCTGCATCCCTATGCGCTTTTGCACATGTTGGCATGTTGCATGTCCCTAATTGTTAAACTGGCAATTTGTTAACAAACTATTGAAAATAACCAGTTCTTTTTACTTAATCAGTACCTGCCACTACTTTAGCGTTGTTTCTTTTTTTTTTCTTTTTGCGATTCAAGGCTAGCTACTGGCAAAATCGATCATAGAGTTACTTTATATCGACAGTCAATAGCGCATTGGCGAACCCGAATTGACACATTGAATCACGGCATAGCAAGCACCGGTACGTTGTGCATATGCTTGTGCGCTAATATCTGGCCGGCATCTGGAATATTTTATGAAGTAGTTGTTAATAGCTCTACTTGTTGGATATTTTTACCACCTAATAACTTCTTCACATAAATGAATTAAGAAGCATCCGTCCAAGTGTATTAAGATAATATTAGCACTCAAAAAGCCAAACGCCCTTAGCTAGTGGTATTGAACTGGAGTAGGTGCGTTTGATGTTGATGCTAACAATTAACATCAGCTCCAATCAAAGGATTAGTCAGATATGGAAAGAGGATTGTGTGGAGATGAAAATACTGCGCTTTTGGTCTTGAGCCTGTGGATCATGTGGTGCCACCGTTCACGCATACTACTTCTAGCATACAAGGATTGAATGGTAATCTTGGTGTACATCTAGGCATATCCAGATTTTTTTCTTCCATATTCAAATAATTAATCAGCAGTGCCAATAAAATGCTCACATATATTCATGCCATGTGGAGGAGAAAGTTACCTGGACGTGAACTCTGAGACTCAAAAGTCGTGTTGCGCTTGTCCAATTGGGAAGCAATAAGCTAGGGACTGAAAGAGGAATTTGGTAGTATTATTTATATAACACAGTTGACTTTTTTATTGAACTTTGACCAATAATATATAATTATATAATTAGTTACTTAACGTGAAATCAATATCATTAGATCTATCATCAAAAGCACTTTAAAGTTAACCTATATATTTAGCTGTTTACACAAATATTTGTAGATAAGACGAATGGTCAAAGTAACGAAAAAAGTCAACTACGTCATATAAATAAAAACAGATGGAGTACTATATATCTTTACACTCGCATGCGTCATGGAGAGAGCGCGACTTTCCATGCTTCTCCCTCATGGATCATGTCACGGCCGCTATGAATTGAAATGTTGCAGCTTGCTAGGATTGAGAAGGCCATTAAGGGTGGCGGATGGATCGACACATCAGTCTAGTTTATTCCGCGGCAGATGTTGCTGGGCCAATCGCCACCAAGTACCGGCTGTTACCTATAGGGTGGCCGCCTGACAATCATCAAGGCGTTAATAACATAGTAATCTAACTAAAAATGGCGAAAGGTTGAAGCTGACAGTAGCTTCCGAAAATAATCAACAACTTGATATGTGGTGCGTAACAAGAAAGTGGCAATGACAATGGTCATTTGTTTAATAAATCGAGCATAACTGCTCCATACATTGTATATTCATGTTCTTGCATACGTGTTTCAGTGATCGAGCTCGACCGACCTCCTAACAAACTACTAGAGTTACCACTGGTAAATAACTAACACCGGCAGGCGCTTCTCACTGGTGCTTCAACACAGTAACTACTAATGGCATTCTTCCATGGCGTTCACCGGCAGTAAGGGCTTGCTCGATCGGTTTTTGCCCATGTCAGCCCCGACGTAAAGTTTCGGGCGAGGCAAAATTCTGGCAAGAAATTAAACTATGTTTTTGCCCAACTGATCAGTACGCCAAGAGCCAGTAGCAATCCAAACACATTGGGAGCATATGCGGGGTTAAACGTGTTAGCAGCATGGATGCATGAGTACCTACCAGCAGAGCATGCTAGCGTCCTTGTTTGTTCAATAGTCCTGGCTAGTTTGCATTGTTGTCGACGCGCGAGCCGTTGGATGTAATGGCATGACGCGGATGTGCGATTGCCATCGTCTCAGCTTCGTCTTCGCCACCAGCTGGATGGGCAGGATTGCCGTCGTCTCAGCTTTGCCACCTGCAGGTAAAGTATCAATCTGCCTAAATGTTATTTACAAGGAGCTTTTGGGCCAATAATATCCAACTGCATGCGTTAGCGAGTGACGGCTGCAGGAGCACCTTACTTTACATTACCCTCAATATGGTGATGTAATTCTGCCAATTTGACTCTTAATTAGGCCTTGTTGGAAATTAAACCCTACATGACGTATGTAGACGACATCTCCATCCATGGACGATCCGGTACTGCTATTTATAGCCGCGACGGAGGAGGCCTCCCCAGCCCGTCCGCAGCTAGCAGCACTCGATCAAGCTAATAAGCAAGTGTGCCTAGCTAAGAGAGTGAGCTCTATATATATCATCTCCAGTAGGATTGTAAGATCGAGAGATCGATCGTAGAGGAAGAAATTAACGTACAATCTCGATCGATCACTAGCTAGTAATCAAGAGCTAGAGATGGCTCTTGCGTCTTTGTCCAAGGTGGTGCTGGGTTCGGTGGCGTTCGGGGTGTTCTGGATGCTGGCGGTGTTCCCGTCGGTGCCCTTCATGCCCATCGGCCGGACCGCCGGCGCCCTGCTCAGCGCCGTTCTGATGATCATCTTCCACGTCATCAGCCCGGACGACGCGTACGCCTCCGTGGACCTGCCCATCCTGGGCCTGCTCTTCGCCACCATGGTCGTCGGCGGCTACCTCAAGAACGCCGGCATGTTCAAGCACCTGGGCACGCTGCTGGCGTGGAAGAGCCAGGGCGGGCGCGACCTGCTGTGCCGCGTCTGCGTGGTCACCGCGCTCGCCTCCGCGCTCTTCACCAACGACACCTGCTGCGTCGTGCTCACCGAGTTCGTGCTGGAGCTCGCCGCCGAGCGCAACCTCCCCGCCAAGCCCTTCCTGCTGGCGCTCGCGTCCAGCGCCAACATCGGCTCCAGCGCCACGCCCATCGGCAACCCGCAGAACCTGGTGATCGCCTTCAACAGCAAGATCCCCTTCCCCAAGTTCCTCCTCGGCATCCTGCCCGCCATGCTCGCCGGCATGGCCGTCAACATGGTCATGCTCCTCTGCATGTACTGGAAGGACCTCGAGGGCACCAGTCCTGAGCTAGTCGCCGACGGCAAGCAGATGGAGGCCGTCGAGGAGGGCCAGGTTGTCGTGTCGGCGACGCCCTCCCCGTTCAAGAGCCCATTGATGACGGAGAACATCTCCACCAAGCACCCCTGGTTCATGCAGTGCACGGAGCAGCGCCGCAAGCTCTTCCTCAAGAGCTTCGCCTACATCGTCACCATCGGCATGGTCATCGCCTACATGGTGGGCCTCAACATGTCGTGGACCGCCATCACCACTGCCATCGCCCTGGTCGTCGTCGACTTCCGCGACGCCGAGCCGTGCCTCGACAAGGTGTCCTACTCGCTGCTCGTCTTCTTCTCGGGCATGTTCATCACCGTCAGCGGCTTCAACAAGACGGGGCTCCCGGGGGCCATCTGGAACTTCATGGCGCCATACTCAAAGGTCAACAGCGTCGGCGGCATCTCCGTCCTCTCCATCATCATCCTCCTCCTCTCCAACCTCGCCTCCAACGTCCCAACAGGTTGGTATATATACGTCCTTCAATTCGATCGTCTACCTACACATGTTCTTCTATATATTCTACGTACGTACGTTGGTAGCCGGCAGCATGGATCATTTGTTGTCCCATTAATTCGTCTATATATATATGAGAGAGTCAAATTAAGCAAGTAGTGCGCATGCCACTAGCTAGGAATGAAAAAAGTAATAAGGCTGATCGATGCTGCTGCTTGCATGGATCGTTCTTTAATGCTAAGAAGAATCTTACTATATATACTAAGAGCAAGCTAGGTAGCTAGATGGGCACTACACTAGTTTTATTTTGACAATTAATTAATGCTAGATCATCATCGGCAGTACATGTAAAGTATATTTTTGTTTCTCAAGAAATAGTAAGAGTCGTATATGATTGGATGTGACGACATACCCGGCCGTCCTCACGTACGTGACTTAATTTGTTGGTGCAGTGCTGCTGATGGGCGGCGAGGTGGCCACCGCGGCGGCGCTGATCTCTCCGGCGGCCGTGATCAAGTCGTGGCTGCTGCTTGCATGGGTGAGCACGGTGGCCGGCAACCTGTCGCTGCTGGGGTCGGCGGCGAACCTGATCGTGTGCGAGCAGGCTCGCCGGGCGCAGCGCAACGCCTACGACCTCACCTTCTGGAACCACCTCGTCTTCGGCGTCCCCTCCACCCTCATCGTCACCGCCGTCGGCATCCCGCTCATCGGAAAGATCAACGTCTAGCTACCTGCCACCATATATATCGATCGATCAGCATGCATGCATGCTTCAACCTGCAACAGGCCGTATACCATCCATCTGCGTCAACCTGCGGCAACGTATAGTATAACTGTACCGTATGTCGTGTATGTCTTAAGTTAAAGAACTCATTTATCCCTCTCGATCCAAAAAATATTAATTGCTACTCTGGGCTCTGGAGCGAGGAGGTAATTAACGATCGATGATGACCAGCATGCATGCAGTTAAATCAACTACTAATATAATACCGCGGAAAAAGGGAAGATGGTGTTCAAAGCAGTGAGTGCACTGTCGTCTGCTGCTTGATGAATTGCTACGCATGTGGTCTAAAGTATAAATATACTAGCTGGTTGCACAAAAAGAAAATGTCATGCGGCTGTCAGCTTCTGTCCCTTGATTGGTTGGATAATGTCAGCAATCTAATCACTCCATATATATACTACTTCAGGAAGTATGGTTCAAATAAACTATACTGCACACTTGTTCTCCTTGATTGGAGGCAGTTGGAGTTTCAAACCTAGAAGCCTGGAACCAGTCCTCTCTCGTATTGAGAATTAATATTCCATATGATTGCATCACTTTCTCAATCGCACTAGCTACCCTTCAATTCAGTAAATTTAGACCGTTCGTCTTGGGGCACAGAGGCTTCCAAGCGCACTAGGAAAATGCAAGTGGGACCTTGTATGGGTCAATTCTGATGCCTTATCTAATGACGTACTATGTTGCTTCCATTGATCGTTAGACCCATGTTTCACTAAACGCTAATCCCTACCATCTAAACAGTCCACAAAAATTAGTAGTTACTCCATTTCGATACCTAACAAAAGTAGAAGCAGAGATGACAAAGCATATAAAGCACACCGCTTTCAAGTCGTATATGAATGTCATTCAATTAAAAGCAGCTTATGAGAGATGATATGCTATCTACCAGTTGGTCTCCTGAAAGTCGATGGTAATTAGTGTACAAGAAGACTACGATCGACTGGCTGTTTATATACGTGACAGGATTATAACAGCCTAATGTGAATAACTAGAGCAAATGACAGTTTTATCGAATTAACGGATACAGAGCAATGCAACCCTTTTTTTCCCCACAAAATTCGTATATTCTAAGGAGACTCCAATTTGCAGGGGGCAGGTGTCGTACAGGGCTCTAAAATAAGTCCCTTATGTAACATTATTGAGTGTTTTCTGACTTCTGAACCTATTCATGACAAAAAAGTTGACGTCTCTTGAGAAGAAACCATGGCAGCATATCGTTATGTATATGTTGGCCTGTTAGAAATATCTTGTTACCTGTGCCCAGTCTCTGTTTCAGTTCAGAAGTCTTGCGTTTTCTTTTTCGCAAAAGGACGTTCCAAAATAAAAGGTCTAGAGCACATGAGAAATATCTCCTAAGCATATGCTTCTCACTAGCAGTAGCGACATTAAATTAAGAACCCTTCTTGAAACGAAATTCCTAACCAATCCAATGTTACTTTCTCCTATATATCTTGATATCTTCCTAACTACCCCTCTTCTGTAATTCATAGGATGATGCAATGCTATACCTTCTACTCCAATGGCCATCCGACAACACATTTTTTAAATTTGAGCTATACTTTCAAGGATGATGCATGCAACCTTGCGATACTGCTATTGAAATGGGCTCCCTGCGCCCGACGAACACATTTCTCCACTGCTTAAATATTTGCATGATACCTTTCACATTCCCATCACATTTTAAAGATGATGTGGCAGTGGCCTTGTGCATCCGACAACACATTTTGCCAATGTATAGATATTTGCACAATATAGTACTAGCAAATGATGACAGAGGAAACTCACCAGCCAATCCCATCAGGAGACAACTAACTGCACCACCATAAAACTACCAAGGCAGGCACCAAAGTATGCATTTGCAGACCAGGCCTCAGAGAGTCTCCAGCAGTCACCTAGGTCAAGAATGACCTGCACCATTGTCACTGCAAAGACTAAGTTAACGCATGATCTACCAAGATAAGATATCTACAAGAGTCACTCGACAGTTGAAAATATCCAAGAGGAATGAATACTATGTAACCTTCCTAATATTATCCTTCTAAGTGATTATACATCTACTATTTTCCAAGCATTTTACAGGAGATTATCAGTATCTTGCTTTACATGCGATCATTAGTAGCTTATGAAGATGCATGAAGATTACGTAGTTTTAAGCAAACTATAAATATCCTGATTGATCCGACTTTCACCCATCCACACATATAAAACTCTACTTTCAGCTTTGAACTTCTGTTACAATGTAGCGTTGGTGATGAACTATTTACAGTTCAGCACGGCAAAGGAAAAAGGGAAAAAAAACTGATATATACAAAAAGATGACGTTTAGGGATGCATGGAGTCCATTTTTATAAGCTCTAGCCACTAATATACACAAAAAGCATTAAGATTTGTCACAGGGAAGTGGTATTAATAGATTTATCATGAAAAATACTTCCATGAATATAACAATTTTCAAGAAAACATTAATGGTCAACATACGTCGAAAACCGTGTCTGTCCTAAATGTCAGGCGAAAACAAAAGATGCAGTAGAAAACAAACATAAATATATATAAAAAAAGAAAAAGTGGATAAACGAAACAAAAACAAAATCGAAACAAAATAAAAAACAGGAACTAGATGTTAGAACTTGGGACAATATATTCTCAGGTGCAATCAACAGTGATCCAAACGATAGCGTAAACCCCTTTCATGTTACTGAATGTGTTCCATGTTAATCCTCACATTATTCAAATGTTCTAGCATAGTGTAGTGCTGCATCTGTAGCTTATGCGACATTATCTTAACTAATATAACCTGAAAAAGCATTGTAGGCTTGGACAATTTTTTTTTTGGAGGAATAGCTTGGACAACTGTAAATCATGAATCATGGAGGGGGAAACTTGACAAGTCGAAATCCATAGAAGTAAAATGGCCCGGACACCAAACTTCAACAAGATTAATTATTAAAGTTAGCCTTGCACAATACAGCAGTTTATGAGGATTGTTACATAATAGTCGCAACTTGTACTCACAAGATGGACAGTTGATGAAACAGTGTAGATCTCAACCAAAAGTAAAATATAGCAAGTGACTATATATTCATTTATTGTGATTCAAATACAAAATACTGATAATCAAGCCTCTAAATGCATCGCAAAACTACTTACAGTATAGCCCTTCAACATCCGGCAAATCTTCCTACTGATTCACTTTTGGTGTAATCAGTGGCATCAGGAACTGAAATTCCAATATGGCTTTCACCTATAGCATCATGATCAAGAAATTCGTACCAAACCATTGCACAAAGACAGCCGAAGTTACTTAGTCAAGATAGCAAAAGGCTAATCAAGAACTTTTTGCATGAATGTCCTTTGCCAGGCGGGATACATATGGTAAGATAAGAGCTGGCAAGAGATCTGAAATCCCATTGATGTTAAATGATCATCTCTGTTGTTACGAGCTAACTCAAACAATGAATGAGCAGGCGACACATCAATGCCTAGTTTTCCAAGCTTTCGACAAACTTGCTTTGTGGTCGACAATGGGCTTTCTGACAGAAAATACATCCGATGGAGACATGCTTATTATTTTACTAGGGCAATTGACGATAGCTGAAATCTCAAAATAAGAAAGGCACACAGCATATCACCTCTGAGAACTCTTATATCTAAACCCAAATCGATAAGGCTATCAACAGCATTAACGCTATCATTTCTAAGGTCATCTCTGTAAAGGCAGAAGTGCAATAAACTCCCAACATGAGTCTACCTGCACGAAAATAATAAAAAATCAAATGATATAGGTCGTAACTTTGCAGGTCGCAGCGTGCTAATGGCAAATTCCAACCTGATGCCCTACAGCTATGGCCTGATATCCATCAAGAGCAAGCTTATCCATTATCACTCTTATTCTCTCTTTAACTGCTTTGCTGCAGCCACATTGATGAGCAACTTATAGCATGAAAAAAAATATGACCAATAAAGAAGCTCTACAAACAAAACACATGCAAGTTTCTGTGGGATATGTGTTATTGTCTGTCTGTCTGAGAGTATTGCCATATGTCCGGCATTGCAACGGTGACTTGCCTTTGCAGGATCACCTTTGAATACACAGCACTTGAAGCCGTTGGTATTGATGTATGTGGTTAGAAACATCACCTTCGATGCAACAAAGAAGCGGGCATGGTGCTCTAAGACCTGAATACCTGATGTTGCCTGCAAAATCAACATGTATGTCCTGTTTAATAAACAGAAGTGCACGGAGGGATTAAGAAGGCAACTTGATAAAAGAACATGAACATGTTCTGGATCATCTAGGAGACTTAGAATATCCGCATCAACTGGTTCAATGTACAACTCATGTTGGGATCCTGATGCCCTTGCAGCTAAAATAATGGCATGGTCTTTATTGGCAACATCTGCGAGCAACTCAATCTTGTCCGGGGCAAAACAGGGTCAATTGCATGTTAAAGTACCAGTCATGTTGAAGAGCATCACATCCATACCGGCCAGATCATCAAGTGCAACTGTTCCACGACTAGCAATTCCAAGAAAAAGAAACCTGAGAGATATCAACGCCAATGCCAGGTACAGGAAAACAGGCATTGCCATTGGAATTCCACCAATCAATGGCATAAAATGGCTACTGCACAGCTTGTCCTTGCAATTTTGGTTTTCGATGAGAAAACATAAGACTACCTGAGCAATGATGCCAACAAGTATCAGGGAAAAGCACAAGAAGCCAGCAATCATGACACCCTCCTTAAGTTGGCCGAGACAAGCATAGCGTCGTTGGTAGAGTCGCAGTGTGCTTCTAGGGATGCCGCTGCCAGTTGTAATGACTACAGCAGTTCCTTGGCCACAAGATACAGTCGAAGCATAGTATATGAGGAAGCCATGCACACAGTCAAAGATCTTTTGGCCCAGCAAGTCATTGTGTCATTTTTTTCAAAACTGAGGACAGGGGCATTTGCTGCTGGACGACGTCCCAACCTTGAAAAATATGATATACCCAGGGACCAGAGTTTCTCCATGTACATCTCACCACCTCCCATCCCTTAGAACCTTAGCCTTTGGCGCGTACGCTTTGGCCTCCAGTGGAGCCTTAGCATACTTCAAAACAAGCTTTGCAGTAAAGCATGCTATGAGGCTTTTATTAGCTAGTAAGAAAATGATGACGGACAGTTTGCTTGATCTCTGGGCAGCTGAGGTGATGGCAAGAGATGCAACAGTGGTTAGAACTGTAATCCATGACATGGAGCTAAGTATGATGCGGACGATGATGTTGTACTTAGGGAAGACATGATCCCATCCCCAGAGAAAGAGGTTTGCCATCAGGAAGTGTCGAAGCGTGCTGTCCTCCTATATACAGCAGCATTTTCAATTTTGATCCAAAGCTTCTTTTATATATAAACTAATAAGACAAATCTAAATAATCATGATAAAGCCTTTGTTGAAACTATGTAGCAGTTGCATCAGAATACTAAACAGTTGGTAACAGCACGCATATGAAGAAAACTTGAAGATTATGGTGTGGCAGTTTCTTGTTACATGCACAATAATTTAGTGGTCCGGACAGCTATTCACCACTTGAGCTAATAAGCATTTATATTTGCCTAATTGTTTGTATTTTAAAAAAAAATGTTAATTGTTGTGAACCTACAAGAAATGGAACTACTACTTCTGAAAAATCATCCATGTTTCCTCAAAAAAGAAAAATCACCATAAAAGGTGAATACGGCAATAGAGTCATGCTGAGGGAGAGGAACAACAGTATAGCCAGTTGCAGTGGTTGAATCGACAAAATGGCGGAGAATCTATGGACAATTAATTATTGGGACGGAGGATGGAGACGCACGTGGTGGGAGAGGACGACGACGTTGGGGCCGTGGAGGCGGAGGCGCCTCCCGGCCTCCTTCTCGGTGAGCCCCGCTTCCTCCGCCGTGACGAGCCGCCGCAGCACCTCCTCCACCGTCTCCTGCATTGCAACGGCACAAACGCCGGCACCAGGATCACAATCACATCGAAATGAAACGGGGGAGGGGGATAAGCCTGAGGTAGGGCGGCGGCGGAGCGGAAGGTACTCACCAGCTCCGCCATGGCATTGTCCTCCGGCGACGCCATCAATCATTCCCGGCGGCGCCTCCTCCGGCGTCTCTCTGTTCGTAACAAGACAAGGCGCAGTAACACAAAGGGGCCCATGGGCGGGAATGGGATCTTCGCAAACGCCGAATCGGCCCAAAAAGCAGGTTACTTGTATGGAGCCTGGCCCACGGTTCCATTCCAAGTAGGGGGGAATGGGCCCAAGGCCCGACTGGCAAATTTGCGAGATAGATAAGGAGGAGTGGACCAGGCAGAAGAGAGAAACCGCAGGCGTACGCCTACCAACCAAAAAACCACACCTTTCCTCGCCGTCGCCTCGCCGCCGGCGCCGGAGCCTCCCCCATCGGAGGGGCTTCGCGCCTCTCTCCCTTCTCGCCCGACCCAGGTACGACACGCGGCCAATCCCTTCCTGCTTTCGCGCCCGGTGGCCTCGAGGTTAGGGTTTTGGGTGTCTGGGTCGGCCTATCGATTGGTAGGACGCGCAATCTGACCAGGGTTTGCCCCCGCCGTTCAACCTCTGTTCAGGTTTAATTCCATTTCGCTGCTCAGGCCTGTGATTACGTGCCCTCTTGCTAACGCCGCTCACGACTCCTCGCTGACAGGTGGGGTAAGGTTGTCAGGGTTCAGGTTACTTGAAACATACGGGCGCCCTATTTCCGGCGATTAGGGGACGAGAATTCTGTTCTTTGACGATACCTGTTTCCCCGGCCTTTTCTCATGTTTAGGATCATCTGTCATGATGAAACTCTGCAACTATTAGGTCTCTATCCTTTTTTCCCCCCTTTTGTAATTACTGCAGAACAAGTTTACTTCTTTTGATGAGTTTAACAATGCCCTTCTGATACAAATGAGCTAGCATTGTTCGACATTTTGCCAACCGGCTACTTCTAGGTCAATGTACCATAGGGTGCACACAGTATCTATTTTTAAGGTTGGCGTTTTGTCCATCCACATCCTGTGATTATTATAACTTGCATCTTCAATACTTGTAGTGTGCGTGAAATTTCTGCTCAAAAGTAGCTGTTGCGTGGTTTTGGTTGCTTCTTCTTACATATTTTGCTCCCATTTGGCCTGACTGTTTCGTTGTGATTATGTATATAATGGTTCCCCTTTGTTTATGCATCTCGCGTTCTTCTTTCTGTGTTGTATAATGGAACTGTGTTGTTGAAGCCAATGTTTATCCATTCATCCAATCTGCAAATAAGCCTTATTTTCTTGATCTTGAGACAAACAAGATAATTATGTGATGCCCTGCTTTGTTATGCAGGACAAAATTGTTCACTTACTTGCTGGACATTGAACTGCCTGCTGATGGTATACCCTGAACGGAGTTTCTTGTAAACTTTTCCTCCGCATTCAACTCTGTTGTCATCATTCTTTTATCTGTTTGGCAACAATGTCGGAGAGCGAATTAGCAGTGATAAAACCAGAGGTATTCCCACTGTGCATATAATATATTAACTGCAACTCTTTTTTTTTTTTGGCTGTTAACTCTAGAGAAAGAGCTACTTTCCTGTCTTTTCATGATTTATTTCAGCTTATCTTGAGCTTATTCGTGAAATCCAACAGGTGTTGAAAACTTATATTTGGCTTCAGTGCTTTGATGGATCCATTCAGCAAGTGGAGGAGGAGGTTGCAATGTTCTGTCCTATGATATGCCGGGAAATTATGAAAAATGGCACGGGGTCCTCCAAAAATCATGCCATTGTTCTCCCAGAAAGAGTCAATCCATCAAGTTTGAGTTTGATTCTTGACTACTGTAGGTTTCACCAGATTGCTGGCCGCTCAAACAAGGTCTGCTGCGCTCTAGGATTTGCTTGTGTATTTTATTTTCCTTGTCTACATCCACATATCTTAGTAGTATTTATTTTTTTGTTTAATTTTGTAGGAGCGGAAGTCATTTGACGAAAAGTTTGTTAAGATAGACACGGAAAGACTGTGTGAATTGACTTCTGCAGCTGACAGCTTACAGTTGAAGCCACTTGTTGATCTTACTAGCCGAGCACTTGCTCGGATTATTGAAGGAAAGACGCCTGAGGAAATTCGTGATATTTTCCATTTACCTGATGACTTAACAGAGGTAAGGGTGCCATTTGTAGCTTTAGACATCGACACATTCAATACTTATTATCGACACTTACATGCACTCAGGAAGAGAAATTGGAGCCCCTAAAAAATATAAATGATGATCCTAGGATTCGTTTATTGAACCGACTGTATGCAAAGAAGCGGAAAGAACTCCAGGAACGACAGAAACTAAAGGTAATATGATTATTTGATGTATTTAGTTGAATGAAATTCTACAAGTCCGGTCAGCTGTGTTGTTCATGTATTGTGTTACCTTCTGAAGTTCTCCATATTTCAGGATATTAAAGCACAAGAAGAGCAAAAAGATGAGAGGTCTTTGGATGAGATACTATGTTTTATAAATGGAGATGGAGGTATAATTACAGTGAGTTATATAACTTGTGTCATTCAGTTCCCCGTTTGAGGTCTGGCCATTAAATTTTGTGGTGCTGCTTTATACCGGGCAATCGTATGAATGCAATGAAACTGTTTGCATCGAACCACTCTTATCTGCCAAGGATGACCCCGATAACTACTTCTTTTTATAGTGTATCTGATTATTTGTTCGATAGATTATCTTAACATTCGTGTCTTGGGAGTTTAAAAAAGAGTTAATATCTCATGTGCTGTTGTAGCTTCAGGGTTTTTTGTGGATTTGTCTTTTTATCTTTTTTTTATATTGTTTAGTTGGTTACACATGAAGGTTCTTTTTTCCTTCGATGTTTAGCTTCTTGAGATTCTGTTATATTGTAATATTGGCTAGCTGTTAGTTTATTTTGCATACGGTTTCCAGTTGGTTAAACCAATCCCACAAGCTGCCAACGCACAACTGAAGAACTTGCTCCATGAGTTCATTTTTATATTTTAAAAATATCCTTTCCATGTAACTGTTTGATAGGTTCTGGAGGTGGGAAAGGTGCTAAGGGTAAGAAAAAGAATAAAAGAAGAAAGGACCAAACTAAGAATCTTCCAAAAGCTAACCCAGAACCTGTAAATATGGTTAGTTTTCCTAACTGTTGTTATATATTCTGTATAGTTAACAGTTGTTATATATTCTATATATTCCTAAGGATCTTTACATGATCTTTGTGTGGCTTTAGGAGGGAGCTGCTGGTATGATTCCGTGTAAGGTGGCTAATGGTAGCATTTCTAGACCTCCTTGCCAAGGTCCAGATGTGCAAGATGATGTTGAGTACCCCTTTGAAGATGCTGACCTCGATGATGGACTTGATCCTGCCATGAAAGAGGAGCTTGATAGGTGAGCATATGAGATAGTGCATGTAGGCTCTTAGCTTATTATTGGTTTTGTGGTGTACTCATTCTGACCTTTGGATTAAGATGAGGTCTCTGTTTCATTCTTATTAGTCTATTTCCCAATTAAAAATTATGGTGTATCCCTGCAATAGTAAATCTTTAAAGTTTTTATAATAAGATGCCAAGAATTTATTTCGATTCCAATATTGAGTTATAGGAAATTATTAGTGTAATATATGGAACACAATTTCAGCTAGTACTTGGATTTGCCGATTGTGCTCGTCATTTTCTCTAGGTTGTGTTCAGAAAGTTTTTCAAGATTTTCTATTTACATGCCTGTGGCATAGTGCCCTGTTGGAAATGATGACAAGCCTTGTTTTCTGCATGCAGAGAAGTGGAGGATTTTGCAAGGAGGTTGAATTCAGTTTGGCCTGAAAGAATGCACTTGGGACAGGACAGAAGGATTGAGTCACATATTGGTGATAATGGTTCTATGCAGAGACTCTCTGGTATGTTCTTCCTGCAGATAAATTTATTTTTTTTCCCCTATTAGAGCAGTGACACCCTGTAGTGAAGGATTTTAGCCGAGATTTGTCTTTCCGGTGAGAATTAGCAGCTACTGGTATTTTGTTGGGAATTGTTTGGCTTGATGACCAGATCCTCGACAAATGTACCGTCTGAGCATCGTCACTGCTTAAACTGATTAGGAGGGAAGACTGGCAATAGACCATGAATCGTGCATTTTCTTTCATGAATTGTTCTCCAAAGTAGCGTAGTGAAGACTGATTTGGCTGCATAATTTTTCATGGTTAGATATCTCTAAACTCGTTTAGGACCAGGGAAGTAGTTACATTAAACCTTGTTTACATCTCTGCAGGGCTGAATCACCGGTGATTGGTAGGGTCGTGCGGCAGAAGCTGGGGAACTTTGGGCCCATACATACAAGTTGGAAGAGAGCTAAAGACCGAACTGGCCACACCTGGCCCTTGAGTGGCTGCTTGCCGAAACGCCTTGAGAACCCCGAAACATTTTCGGTGATCCCCTAGTTGGTTGGCATGAAAGCCTAGTGAGGTTTAGGTCCAGGGAAAAGAAATTTTCACTTTGTTTCTCTGGGAAGCGTCAGAGGTCTGTAGTCGGTTTTCCTTTGCTGTGTCGCCAGTTTCCCTGGTGATGAATAGAGTCGTGGTGGCGGTTGGAGGTGTTACAGATGTGACTCGTTGAAGAAATTCTCTTCATTAACTCGCGAATTTGGCGTTTGTTCAACGCAGTTATCGGGTATGGCTGGCATGCTTGAAATGGAGACATGTTCATTCTCAATGATTGAGCATCGTACCCCCAGCAAAAACACAGGAGCATGTTGGGCCCAATGTAGCTCGGCCTCTATTTCAGGCCCATCCCGTAAGGCATAAGGACCAAAACTCAGATAGCCCAATCCAGCAACCTCCTGGCTTCTTTCTTCTTCTTTTTTAGAAAAAGAATTCTCTCTGTGTAAAAAAAAAAAGAAAAAAAGGAGGAGGAGGAGGAATGGAAAGAAACAATCCTCCGGCAAAGATCGACCACTCCGGCAAAGCCTGGTTGCGCGCGAACAACGCTCTGCATGCGGCGATGTTGGCGGTGTGCCCTCCCTCTGTCGCTGCCCTTTTGCGTATAAATTAGTGCTAGCCGAATCATCCATCCATCCATCGCAATTACAGCAAGCTGGTAACCTGCAGGAAATCCATATATACAATGGCGACGTACTTGTCGGCGGCGCTGCTGCTTGCGATGGTGGGCGGCGCCTTGTGCGAGCTCGGCGACAAGCCCGGGCCGAACATCACGGCGACGTACGGCGGCAAGTGGCAGGACGCGATGGCCACCTTCTACGGCAGCGACCCCCGCGGCGCGGCGCCCGACGACCACGGCGGCGCCTGCGGCTACAAGGACGTGGACAAGCCTCCCTTCGACGGCATGACGGGCTGCGGCAACGAGCCTATCTTCAAGGACGGCCTGGGCTGCGGCTCCTGCTACGAGCTGAGGTGCACCAAGCCCGTGGAGTGCTCCGGCGAGCCCATCCAGATCAAGATCACCGACAAGAACTACGAGCACATTGCCCCCTACCACTTCGACCTCTCCGGCAAGGCGTTCGGCTCCATGGCCAAGAAAGGGCTGGAGGACAAGCTGCGCAAGGCCGGCGAGCTGCAGCTGCAGTTCCGCCGCGTCAAGTGCAAGCTGCCGTCCGGCACCAAGATCGCCTTCCACGTGGAGAAGGGCTCCAACGACATGTACCTGGCGCTGCTGGTCAAGTTCGTCTCCGGCGACGGCAACGTCGTGGCGGTGGACATCAAGCCCAAGGGCTCCGACGAGTTCCTCCCCATGAAGGTGTCGTGGGGCGCCATCTGGAGGATCGACCCCAAGAAGCCGCTCAAGGGACCCTTCTCCATCCGCCTCACCACCGAAAGCGGCGGCCACCTCGTCCAGGACGACGTCATCCCGGCCGACTGGAAGCCAAACACTGTCTACAACTCCAAGCTCCAGTTCTGATCTGATCTGATCCTTCAACCATGCATGCATCGATCGTCCATGCATATGCTCATCAACTAATTTTCTCTATTAATTGCACATCCATCTCTCCTGTCTGGAGAGCTTAATTTTGAGACGCAATCATCAAATAAGATTTGTGGAGAAGCGTAAACAGCACAAGGAAGAAATTTGTGCGTTCGCTCTCCCGTGCCCAAGGTATATATGTAATCGGCTGCTTGCATGGTTTATCAAGCTAGGCTACCATGCATTGTAAAAGATCGGTTGAATTTATTCATTTCTCTTACATATATAATGACATTTTACTTATCAAGCCCAATGTCTCCTGTCCACTTCGATCTGCACATTAATTAATTTTCTGGGAATCGTAACAATTCTTTGTATGTTTTGAAAACCATCCACTTTGTTTCTGTATACTCAAACATAATTGTATCTACAAAAGACAGCCTTGTTATATAGAATGTTAGTTACTACTCATCTCTTGAAGATACAAGCAACGACTATTGGCCGTGGTGAATTCAGACTTCAGTGTTGCTTGTACGTTCAGAGTGGCTGATCGATTAGGGGCCAAACAGACGAGCATAGATGAGTGCAGCATCAGTAGCAGATGCACAAACTAGGGTTGCCTGCACATTGCCTTCCAAGAAAATACTCTTCTTCTGTCATTCAATCAGTTGTGTAACTGAAATATAATGGTCGTTAGCTTCAGACCCGCATCGTAAAATCCATTTCGTGGCTATATACGCTATATATTGTGCAGAACTTGATGCTCACATCAGGTTAATTAAGAACCCGGCCGACAAATTCAGCCAGGAAGTGTTATTTACTTTAACCTGTATGTACTTTAATTTGTTCTTTTTCTTTCTTTCCATGTACTGAAGTAAGCCGAATGCAGACATGCATGCAGTAGGTCGCAAAGCCAAACTAGTGTCACTGAATATACTGAAACGCATTTGGGTGTTGTTGCCTCAACATTTCCGGGGAAGAATTATACTGTTCACTGTTCTCGCCTGGGCATTAATGTAAAATATAATTGTGGGGAGAATAATGCATTTGGCAATCAGATTTAAACTTGAGGCCTAATGCCGTCATAGCAAAATTCAGTCAGATGACCACTCGACTAAGTGATCAGGTCCTAAACTTTGAGATAAAAGTTTTTTTTTTCTCTCGAATAGGCAGGAGAATTGATATTATAGGGAAAAGAATTGATCCATACAAGACCCCTACGATGAGCAGCAATAGTCCTGTTGTTTCCAATCAACACTCCCCAGGAGCAAAGCAACCTGGAGGAGGAGTCGAAGAAGTGAACTGACAAACCTTCCCCGCACGACGCAACGCATGGCCAGACAACAGTTCCTCGTCGCAACCTGGCCATCTGCCATGGCTTGCAGCTCCAAAGGCTCTGACGAGGACCGATCTCAGCCCAAGTTAGGGTTGAGTTTTGCTTAGACTATTCTGTCAAGAACAGTTTCGCCGTTCATCGGTTTGTGAGACCCCAACTTGTTATCTTAATTCAGATTTCAGCAATTTTGGTTGCATTCTTCTTTGTTCTTGCTTGTGTTCTTCGATTCGCAGGCAAGGATAAGCCTTCTTGACGAGGTCGACCGTGCGTCGCCGGTCGATAACCTGAGGAGACGTGGTGCTGCGATTGCGGGGTTCAGAACGTGTTGTTCGGAAGCCGGATCGATTTGTGTCAATTCTCCGCCAAATCGTTGTTTGTATGAACCTTTCGGAAGATCGGAAACCTTACTCCACATCACAAACAGCCCGCGCGCGGGTTGTTGACGCCTCCCACCCAGGAAATCAAGCCTGGTTCTCTTTGCACCCTCTACGAAAAGTCCATGCGCAGCAGGTGGATAGTTGCTAGAAATTGTGATGTGCGCAAATTAAGGATCGAGGTGGGGTTGATAGTCAAATGCAAGAGCTAGCTAGAGCACATCCATTATAATTAATTAATATATATTCAGCAATAGGACACATGAGGAGATATCCAAATCCATGTAACAAACAAATATATATAATTTTGAACGAAAAATTCTTCCTCCTGCTGTCGGTTTGCCCTTCTCCTTATAATTGGAGGAGCTAGCGCCTCACAAAACTTATTGTCTCTCACCAAAATTCAAAACTCTCCACATACATTGAGCTGCGGAGAAGATCGATATCGATCGATCGATGCAGTAGGGGGAAAAAAACGAATGGACGATGCATGGTCGTCGATCGGATCGGAGCTCGCTAGCTCATTCGAACTGGATCTTGGAGTCGTAGACCTTCTCTGGCTTCCAGTCTTCGGGGATGACGTCGTCCTGGACGAGGTGGCCGCCGCTCTCGGTGGTGAGGCGGATGGAGAAGGGCCCCTTGAGCGGCTTCTTGGGGTCGATCCTCCAGATGGCGCCCCAGGACTGCTTCATGGAGAGGAACTCGTCGGAGCCGCTGGGCTTGATGTCCACGCCCACCACGTCGCCGTCGCCGGCCACGTACTTGACCAGCAGTGCCAGGTACATGTCGCTGGACCCCTTCTCCACGTGGAAGGCGATCTTGGTGCCCGACGGGTACTCGCACTTGACGCGACGGAACTGCAGCGTCAGCTCGCCGGCCTTGCGCAGCTTGTCCTCCTCGCCCTTCTTGGCCATGGCGCCGAACGCCTTCCCCGACAGGTCGAAGTGGTAGGGGGCGATGTGCTCGTAGTTCTTGTCGGTGATCTTCACCAGCACCGGCTCGCCGGAGCACTCGGCGGGCTCCTTGCACTTGATCTCGTAGCAGGAGCCGCAGCCCAGCCCGTCCTTGAAGATCGGCTCGTTGCCGCAGGCCGTCATGCCGTCGAAGGGGGCCTTGTCCACGTCCTTGTACCCGCACGCGCCGCCGTGGTCGTCGGGAGCCGCGCCGCGGGGGTCGCTGCCGTAGAAGGTGGCCTTGGCGTCCAGCCACTTGTCGCCGTACGTCGCGGTGATGTTGGGCCCGGGCTTGTCGCCCATCTCGCAAACCGCGCAGCCCACCATCGCAAGCACCACCACCAGCAGCAGCTTATCCTTCGCCATTTCTGCAGATTTTTCTTGGTTAGTTGCCTTCTTCGATCGATCCCCTTGTTGATTTGTGTACGTACTGCTCGATCGGAAGTGACATATTTATACGCAACAGAAGAGAGCCAGAGGCAAAACGCTGGGCGCAGCGACAACGTCGCCGCGTCCATGGTCGAGCTTGTTCATCAGGTAGCATGCGGCTGAGCGTCATCTGAGGACGGACGCACCGACGATCAGGCAGATTTCCTCCTCTGGGTTTATAATCTGTTGGACTCGATCCATCAGCTTTTTTGCGTTTTCGAACCTGTTTTTTGTTGGGCTTTAACTTGGGCTCAGCGGCTTGCTTCGGTTTCAAACAAATCTGGCCTCAGATCAAAGAATATCCGCGATGAATCTGTTCATGTGTGCGTGTTTAACATGCACCGACTACGAACCCGTCATTTTTTTTTCTTCTTTCTAGAACGACTACGAACCGAAAGTTCTTTAGAAGGTGCCACAGATCGAATCTGATAATGTCAAACTTATGACTATTAACGACGGTGTTGCTGCTAGAATCATACGTCGTCCCCCCCTCTTAATTTAACTCGCCAGTGCTACTAGTTTCTTTACACCATCTCTTATCAGGATATTGAGGTCATGTTCTTGTCCTCGGAGTAATTTAACTTTTTGACGAATACTCAGAGTAATTTAGTTAGCTAGCCCTTAATTGCTTCACCATGCAGGTAGCCCTAATCTCTGCTCTATTTTTTTTTAGAATCCGGAATATATTTCACATGCACATGGCGAGATTGATTCATTTCCCCCCTCTCCTGATCATATTCTTCGTTTTGAGAGTTGCATTATTTCCGAAAACAAAATATGTTAATTAGTGGTAGTTAGGCAATAATTCCAGTGATGACTTGACTTTGCTTTTGGAGTCGTCCCGCGAGCTGCTCTGATTAAGTGCCAGAGATCGAATCTGACCATTTAAACAACGTTTACGCGGTCTGACACATCATCCTTTATTTATTTATTTTTATTTTTTATAATTTTTTTCTTATTTTTTTTCAAACTATAGAAGAGCGAAGCGTTTCTGTATATATTTTTAAGTATATATGGGGTTAAGACAATATGCTTTAATATCAATGGAATTTCCTTTTCGCAAAAAAGGTTATTCCCACGTCTTGGTTACACACCGCTTTTATTAGTTTAGTTTGCCCATGCAGATCATGCATGGCTTCATTATTTACATCCGTAAACGCACTGTTTAGTTTTTTAGTGCGAATGAGGAAGATGCGCGCTCTAGTTAAGTGAAAAGAAAGAAAAAAAAAGTCGATGTTTGCCAGCCAAGGCATAATCACGCATACTGTTTTGCCACGGAAAACACGTTAATACACAATCGCGGCTCTATATAAACGCCCTGCTGTTTTCCATCCATTCCAAGGTGAGATCGATCGACTCGACAAGATCGAGAAAGCCAGCCAGCTAGCTTTGAGTAGAGTTTCACCATCCATACGAGACAGATCGATGGCTCAGAATGGCGTCCATGCTGCGACGACCATGCCAGAGGTACGTACTACCACCTTGTTATATAGCTGCAACCATCTTTTACGTACTCTCTCCGTTTTTTAATATATGACGTCGTTGACTTTTTTAGTTACGTTTGACCATTCGTCTTATTCAAAATATTTGTGTAAATAGCTAAGTGCATAGGTTAATCTTAAAGTGCTTTTGATGATGAATCCAATGATATCTATTTCACATTCAGAAAATAATTATTTAAATGTATATTGTTGGTCAAAGTTCAACGAAAAAGTCAACGGCATCATATAATAAAAAACGGAGAGAGTACAATTTATGCTGCAATTCTTAGCACATGGATGTTTTTCTCCTTACTGATTAGCATTGCCAGTACAGAGATTGATGTCTTAAAGAAAGACTGTATTTTTTTCTCAAAAAAGGAGAAATTTAATATACACATGATATAAATTTGATATTAATTAATATTTTTTGGAATTATGTGCACATGATATCACTTTAGCTTGTACCAAAGTCATTATTAGAAAAGAAAAACCACAAGGCTCTTTCGCCCAAATAAAAAGAAAAATGAACAAAGTGCTAAACTCTACAATTTGGAGCCCATAGGGCATAGGCCATAGCCATTCTTCGGCCCACGATCCAGAACTGTACTGCGGACCCTGAATGTCAGAGAAACTGTTTGTTGGCCCAGAATCATCTTGGGACCACGTAGTCAGAAACACGTTGCGACGGCGGCTTTGAGACAGACCGCTCGACATTGACCGCCGCGGCGCCGCCGCCTTCCTTGTCTGCTTGAGCTACGGCTAGCGAAGGAGGAAATGGAGCTCGGCATCGCCGCCTTCCGCGGCGCAATACGTCCCGCTCCACCGCTCGCCGGCATGCTGCCGCGGCCTCCCCCCGCGTCGCTTCAGGTCCTTTTGTTTGACAACTCGCGGTAGCATGTTGTTCCTTTCTTTTTTCTTTTTCCCCCGGCTATATATGCGTTTGACTTTGGATTAGTGAATGAGGGGCCTAGCAAGTTCAGTTCGATTACAACTTGCTATTGTCGTTTTCGGCTCCTTCATACAGTACTCGCGTGGAAAGCGATCGACACATGTGGATGTTCAGAAACTGCCACCACAGTATGGCATGCTGAAAAGGACAGCGTTGAGCAGAAATGACCACAGCCCATGGGATTCGTGGCAAGCGTTATACAGTACTGTAATAATAGGCTGTCCCTCGTGTTTTTTCCGCTGACGCTGAGGAATCTACAATTTGATTGCTGCTGTTTCATTACTTCAAATGTGTATCTACCTTGCCTTTCATATTTGTGACCTGAGAAAAGGTTTTATGTTTTCCTTTTGCAGGTCCAGAACCACATTTATTCGATGCCAACTCTCTCTTACAAGGTTCCTACTATGACAACATGCCATAGTTCTCTAGCAACGAACTACGTGTATGTCATTCTGCACTACAAGCTCTAGTTTGGTACATATGTAACTTCGAAGCAGTGATGTATTCATGATTCTCGTCATTGTTATGGCGGTATAACTCTTTGCAGGGGAACATCTGAGGTGGCTGATTTGGACTGGGAAAACCTTGGCTTTGGCCTCGTGCACACTGATTTCATGTATGTTGCAAAATGTGGTGCTGATGGAATCTTTTCCAAAGGTGAAATGCAGCCATTTGGACCCATCTCATTGAGCCCATCCGCTGGAGTCTTGAATTATGGACAGGTTAGTAAAGGAGCCGGAGGCCTTGTTTCTTAGCTCTAACGGGCTGGGAATTCAGAACGACAATTATAACCTGAGAATTAGGTATTTTTGAAGGCCTTCGAGTATTGAGTGTGCTTAGACAACAGCGTTTCTGCTGTGCAGGGATTGTTTGAAGGCCTAAAAGCATATAGGAAAACTGATGGATCCATCCTGTTATTTCGTCCGGCGGATAATGCTGTGAGGATGATAGCTGGTGCAGAGAGGATGTGCATGCCTGCTCCAACTATCGAGCAATTCGTTGATGCTGTAAAACAAACTGTTTTGGCAAATAAAAGATGGGTTAGTAACTTTATTTTCATATGGCTATCATAGTAAGCTATGTATTCAATAAACTTGCTAGGTTCTTTGATTTCTGACTAATATATCATATTTATAGGTGCCTCCTACCGGTAAAGGTTCCTTGTATATCAGGCCATTACTATTGGGCAGCGGGGCTGTTCTTGGTCTTGCACCTGCTCCTGAATATACGTTTATCATTTTTGTGTCCCCTGTTGGAAATTATTTCAAGGTTTGTATCAATTTTTTACTTGAAACACCACCAAACTCTGTAGATTATCGTCCAAAATAAAGAATCGCTGTCATAGGGTAAATCACTATAACCAGGTATAGCATAGCTGAATCATAGCGACGTCAAAATCAAATTTTGTCGTGATACCATCTAGAATATAAAATTGTTTTCCTAGTTATTAAAAAGGAGTAATTTCTTCCAAAGTAAACGTTGATAATTTTTTAATAACTTTATTCTGCAGGAAGGTCTGTCTCCAATAAATTTAATTGTTGAAGACCAATTTCACCGTGCTAGCCCTGGTGGTACTGGAGGCGTGAAAACAATTGGGAACTATGCCTCGGTAACCTTTTGAAACAGCATTTACAGAAACTATACTTTCTATAGCTTCAATTGGTTCTTAACTGAATATCGCCATCAACTTGTAGGTGTTGAAAGCACAGAAGATTGCGAAGGGGAAAGGATATTCTGACGTCCTTTATCTGGATGCTGTTCACAACAAATATCTTGAAGAAGTCTCTTCGTGCAATATTTTTGTTGTGAAAGTATGCCCTTCACTTATGTATAAAGCCGGAGTATCTTCGTTATTTTTCGTAGCATATCTCCACCATGGCTACAGTTAGGAATAAATTTTAGCGCTCAAAACTAACAGTAATGTTCCTGTTACTGTCGAACAGTTCCAATTTACAACAAAAGAAGATATTGTTGAGTCTTTGATGAGTTGATGGATTTATTTTCTTGCCGTTTTGCACCAGGGAAACGTTATTTCTACTCCCGCAATCAAAGGAACAATACTCCCCGGTATAACAAGGAAAAGTATCATTGAGGTTGCTCAGAGCCAAGGCTTCAAGGTAAATTACTCATCAATCTCATGTGTTCAAAGTAACTGAGGAAAAGGCTGCTTGAACAGTGCGTTCAACTGCAATTTTAAGGTGGCCATATATAGTTTCACACATTAGTCACTTTGTATCCGTAAATTGTTAGCATATAGATGTAGTAGGGTTGTGTTAGGTTTAGCGAACCAACGTAAAAACCAGCCACTCTACATGGATGACTTGAAGGAGTGGAATATCTCCAAGGAGTTAGCTATGGATAGGAGCGCTTGGAGATTCGCAATCAACGTGCCTGAACCATGATCTCTTCTTTTCTTCTCTTTTCATCTCCTTTTTATTGCCTTGTGCCTCTCTTGTGCTTCTTGTGGTTTCATCTCTAGCCTACCCCAACTTGCTTGGGACAAAAGGCTATGTTGTTGTTGTTGTTGTTATAGATGTAGTAGGGTCTGTGAAGTAAGCTTTTAGCTAAGCTATTAAGTGGATCCGTTTTTTTATTACACCTGCCAAGCTAAAGGACTATTGGTCAGTTATAGGGTGATTGATTAGAGGAAATTAAGCTGTTCTCTAAACATGTCAGAGCCACATGCTGCCTCCAATTTTATGCGGTCTTAACTAAATCATTTGGCTTCTTGTAAGGTTGAGGAGCGCCTGGTGTCAGTAGATGAGTTGCTTGACGCTGATGAAGTTTTCTGCACGGGAACTGCTGTTGTGGTGTCACCTGTGGGCAGCATTACATATGTGGGGAAAAGGTGACAGTTCTTCCTTGCTTGCAAGTCACGCTGATAAATTACTGAACAAAACTGTGTTGGCCCAATGAACAGTGAACCCTGCACGAGTTGTTCTGATAATTTTACTATGCTTCTGTGACTCTTTCTTGCAATAAGTTCTTTTCTATGCCTGAAGTGCTCATTTTTCTATTTCTTGGAAAGTGATGTTTTATGGTGGTTGGTATCTCGATTTGACCTCCCATCATCTCTTCCTGATATGATTGTTAGTTGCTTTACTGCATTCCTTCAACACAGCACCGAATGTCATGAACCAGTCATTTGGACCAAAGGTTCCCCTGCTCACGTTTTATTGACAACTCCAGAATTTTCTAGTTTGATCACTTTGATGCACATGCTTGTACATTCAATCCCGTTGCTACATGCAAATTAAGGAACCTTTTCTGTTCTTGTCACATTGTTGATCTGCAGAAAGTGATAAAACATTCGTCAGATAGTAATGTGGCCATGCTGAGTCTCTTACCCTCTATGGTTTTGGGTTTGTAGGGTAGAATATGGCAACCAAGGAGTCGGAGTTGTATCGCAGCAGCTATACAAGTCACTTACAGGTCTCCAAATGGGTCACATGGAGGACTGCATGGGTTGGACCGTGCAGTTGAATCAGTAGCAGGCCACAGTTTTTTCAGATTGCTTCAGATCGATCAGTGCGATCATTTACCCGTTAGTTTTTCTGTAACTCTTGAATTGGCTTCCTGTTGTATATTGCAGATGCTTTCGATCCCCCTAATGATGTACTACTTTTGTTTTGTTTTGGGTCAGTAGAGAATGTTTTGTGTTCAGTGTACTGCTTATTGTTCCCGTGCTCCTGACCCCAAGAACAGTCTGTCGTAGTGTGCTCGATCTGTTGATCTAAAGGAATAAAATGGTTGCGTCATGTCATGTTTCAGTTTCATTCTTTGCTGGTGTGTGATATCTGAAGGGGAGGTAGAGAAGAAGCTTTTAGGCATCAAAAACTGTTTCAGCTGTAACATCTGTTTGCTTAACACTAACAGGGTGTACTATCTGTTTGCTTTGGCTCGGCGCAACGCAATGGTTTGAGTTTGGTTCCTTTCAATGTCCCAGTTTCAGTAGTACTACTATAAATACAAAGTAGTACAAATTGAACATTTTATTACGTGATTTGATTTTTTTCACTTCTTTTCAGTGACTTATGTGCAGGTTCAGGAAACAAATCCAGACGTTTGTTTTCAAGGGACCCAGGTGTCAGTGCCCTACGGAAGTAGAACACGTCACGTGGGGCCTCATTTTCAGTCGCGGGCGCACACGGGACCACATGGCAGTGTGGGAGAAAGAGGAATTAAAGGTGGTTTGGGGGCAGCTAGGCAGAGAGCAGCAGAAAATTCAAATTTGCAACGCCTCCCCTCTCTCTCTCTCTCACTCACCGGCGACCACCACCACGCCGCCGCCTCCCCGGGAAGAGGCGATGAAGCTTAAGATCAACAAGGCCTGCGACCTGGGCTCCATTTCCGTCCTCCCTCCCCGGTTCGTCAAATCCTCCCACCTCCCCGCCCAATTCCGCCCCGTCACACCGCTCGCTGCTCCGCTTTCTGAATTCTGACATGCGCTCGATTCGTGACGCTTTTGTGATGTTCTAGTAGGACCGGAGGGAGCGGTGGCGCAGGTGCGTCGGGTTCGTCGGCCGCTGCGGCGGTAGGGTCGCAGCCGCATCAGCAGCGGTCGCAGACGCTGTCGCAGCAGTCATTCTCGCAGGTCGGTGGGGGGAGCGGCGGCGGGTCGTCGCTCCTGCACTCGCAGTCGCAGCTCTCGCAGGGATCCCTCGACGAGAACCTCCTCACCCTCCACCTCGCTTCGCCCCCGCGCGATCAGGTCTGCTCTTCATCCATTCCTCCTCCCCATCTCCCTCCATCCATGTGTGGTGATTGATGATGCGATTCTCTATTCGTTTCCCACTCGCTGGTTTGATCAGCCGAACTGGTGGTTTTGCGGGACCAGTGGTCAGTGGAGGGAGTTAGTGGTTCTGGGATTTTCCTTGAGTGCAGCAGGCTCATCGTTTTGGAATAGGTGAACTCAGTTGTGCTAAATTGGTGTGTGTTGGGAACAAATTGCTGCAGTGACCATCTAGCTGCAGAGGTTGTGAGGAATTATTCAGTTGCAGCAGGTTCATCATTTTGAACAAGCTACCTCAAATGAACTCAATCGTGCTTGATTGGCGCGTGTTAAGAACAAATTGCTGTCGTGACCACCTAATTGTTGATGTATTTTTAAAATGTATATACTGCCTGAGAAAATTTTCAGTTTATCGGGCGTCGGCCTTGGTTGCATGAATTTGTAGGATGCAGAACCACACCGTGCAGACTGTCCAATTTCTCTCTGTGATTAATTAGGCGCATTCTAATATGTGATTTCCTTACGTTATTTTCTGGACCTCACAAATGACCTCTGCTTTATCTTAATAAAGTGGGACCGTAAGTGAACGCCCAAATTAAGTGTTTATTTGCTCCTATTGTTTCCGTCAGGACACCTTTGTTTCTAGTGATAGCTAGCTAGTTTCAGATGTGCATAACTAGGGCTTGTTGCACAATTGTGACCTCTGTTTTTGTCTAATTGGTTACAGAGGTTCGGGCTGCATGATGGCTCCTCAAAGAAGATGCCTTCGTTGCCTGTCACTTCAGCTTCTGGTGTGCCAGAAGAATCTCAGCTGCAACTGGCAAAAATATCAACTAATCCTGTTCATCGTTGGAACCCCTCTCTTCCAGACAGTAGATGTAAATTCTCATCCTCCTATGTTTTGCATATTTCCCATTTCATTCTCACCAGCATAAGAGTAGCACTTCTTTTTTTTAAAAAAAAAATGTGAGGAGCAAGTGAGTAGTACTCAGAAAAACTTCAGTAGTTGATTTTTAATAGATTTCTACTCCCTATATCGTTTACTAAACATGTAGGCTGGTATATTGCATGTTTTAATAAGAAATAGAAAAGGTGAATCCCTCTGTTTCTAAACTAAACAATCATTAAGCTACCATTATGTAATGGCATCTCTATTTTGATTGTTGTGCCTTACAGGGTAATATTTTAACAGGTCAGGTTCCTAATGAGGATGTTGAGCGTAAATTTCAGCATCTGGCAAGTTCAGTTCATAAGATGGGAATGGTAATAGACTCGGTGCAAAATGATTGTATGCAGTTAAACAGAGCCATGAAGGAAGCATCATTAGACTGTAAGTTAACCTAATTAGTACCTAATTAGTACTTTACTGTCAACCTCAAACACATCTAATTATGTTCTTACTCAACAACTGGTGCATCACTGAAAGCATGTATTTGTCATGTTCAGCTGGCAGCATACAGCAAAAGGTTGTTCTCCTAGACAACTCAATCCAGAAAATTGTAAGGATAACTGATACTACATTCCTTTCCCCTATTTTTTTTCCCACAGACAACAAAGCTTTATTTATTCACATATAAAAACAAAGCTTCATTTATTCATATAAAAACAAAGCTTCATTTATTTTTCTCATTCTATCACAGCTTAAGGAGCAAGGTGATCTCAAAGCACTTGTTGAGAGCAACACCAAAAGCAATTCTGATCTTCTGGAAGTTTTGAACTCCCACTCCAGCAAACTGGACGTGATGTCTTCTGCCCTTTCAATCTGGCCAAAACAAATGCAAGCAGATTTAAGGCAACAAAAGAGTGACATCTTCAGAATTTTCACAAAAGAGATGGAGGTAGCTCTTAAGTTTCTTGTGCTATGATTCATCCGTACTTATGATACAGTTCAAGTAGTTTTATTTGTCTTTTGGCTCTTTCCAATGGCTGGCATATGCACACAAGTTATCTGGCCCATTTGGTAGTTTCGATTTATGGAGTTCTCTGTTATGACATTGCATGTTGGTTCAGTTTTATGTGACCGTATATAAGTTATGACTAATTTGGTGATGGAATAAAATATTGGTTCAATCCTGTATGTCATTTTGCATTCTCGACCCATGTCACTACTGTTTGCTCCTAACTGGCTGATCCTTGCCTTTGTACAGGGGGTTGTTAGAGCTATCAGATCTCTCAACGGTAGGCCTTCTGCAACGCAAATGCCGACAGTATGTATTCTTTACCAAAAGCAAAGCAATCTAAGTCAAATTTCATCAGTATCATCTTCCCTTAGTTTTATTCCATTTATTTGGCTGAAGGACCAGAGCTGCACAACCCGTGAAAGGCCCCTGATGAACCTGCAACCAGCTTCAAATGAAAGGCCGCTGATGCGCCTACAACCAGCTGCAAATGAAAGGCCCCAGACCCAGATGAGCCAAACGCCGATGGCAACCCTGGTAGCTCAAACACCAGCAAATGGAAGACCCCTGGTGACCCAAACACCAATAGCAAACGGAAGATCCCTGACGAGCCAAATGCCAGCTGCAAATGCAAAAGCCCTGATGAGCCAAACACCAGTAGAGAATGGAAGACCTCTGATGTTTCAATTACCAGCAGCAAATGGACAATCTCAGACGAACCAGGAACCAATAGCAAGTGGAAGGCGCCGCACGAACCAAGTACCAGCACCAAAAGTGTAATATTCTAGCCTCAGTTTCTTAGAACCCCAGTTATTAGCTAACTTTGGATTCTTTAAGCATGGAGCATTTAACTGGAATTCTTTCTGCTTAATCATAGTGCCAACTTAGCGATCAAATCTTGATATCCTATAAATAACGTTTATATATTGTTACATGCTGAAATCTGGTTAACATTCGTCATTGGACGCATGATCCTTTGATGGGCTGCTTCTGTTTTTCCTTTTTTCGTTATATCTGCGAAAGGCAGCGGTTTGGGTGAATGGATGGGTGTTATAAGGCTGCTGCCGTTGAATGTTGGTTCTATTCTATTTTTTCTCTCGATAAGAGTAAGTTGGTTTTTTCTGCCAGTTTTATTTTCTGTATGACCCCCACTTTGTGAATTTCTACTAGCACATATTTTTCTTTTCTGTGTGTTAGCCTCATTATTCGTTAAACTCTGGGAGTCTGGGTCCATGTAGCACGGGGCATCGAACAGAGAATTTGAAATCAAATGACAACTGAATAGCCAACTTTTGAATCTTTAAAGATGAGTTTAGAATTTTTAAATGCTTTTCAGAAAGCTGGAGAAAAGGCTATGTTGTTGTTATTGTTTTCAGAAAGCTGAATAAACATATTCATCCGTAGAAGCATGAACCTGTGATAGGCTGCTTCTTTTTGCCTCTTCTTAATAGTGGCGGTTCAGGTCTTTAAATGGTGAAATATTATTACGCTCTTGCTGTAAGTATTTGCCCTGTTTTTCCCCTTCTTCTCAACACAATTATGTTGATGTTCTTCAGTTGTATCCATAGTATGGCTGCCATTTTCTGGCTACATGCTTTGCACTGCATTTTAGCCTGAGTCTTTAGTCCATGTGGTATGGATCGGTGAACTGGGAGTTTGGAATCAAATTGAAACTGTAACGCCAAATCTTGAACCCTCAAAGACAACCTTTGGAATTTTTTACATAATTTCAGGGTTGCTAAGAAGAATAGACACATGATAAGCTGTTTATTTTCTACTGCATCTGATTAGTGGCTGCGATTAGAGTCTTGAAATGGTAGCGTAGTAGTGCTATTGCATATGATTCTGTGCCCTTTTGTTTTCTGTCAACAAAGATTATATTGTTGTTATGCAATTTGTCACTTACTTGCACTGAATTTCCTTTCTCTGCGCCCTAGTTTGATTTTGTAGTCTGACTAGGCTTGCCTATTGATGCCAGGAATGCAGCATCTTTGGCTTGCCCTGCAAAGGTGGCAGATCCGATGCTGAAAACAGAACAGGGAAAGACGAAAGCACTTCCCCAAAAGTTGACTGGTTCTGGAACCAGGGTGATACCAAAACAGGAAGAGGTGTCGAAACGAAAGGTCACCGGGCAAGGGGCAACTAAGAAGGTAACCTGCATTTCTTGCTTTTAACTGATCAAGAAAAAACGCTCTTCCGAAATTGAGTCATCAGTAGTCTTGCTTAGATCATGAATGCTTTTGATAAAAATCTGTTATTAAGTAGCCTAGCTATAGCTTTGTGTGTATTTTTGCCACGGCTATAGCTTTGTACGTATGTTGGCAAACAAAGCAAGTGGTAGTGAGTAGAAACAATAGGCTGCAGAGTTGCACTTGCCTTGTGATATTTTCATCAGTGAGTGATGATGGTTGCTTGTGAATGCAAAGCGCAGGCACCACCAGTCATGATAATCATCGATTCAGACGATGACAGCGACGGCCGTGCGACTTGCGTGATCCTGAAGACACAAAAAGGTAGCTACCGACCGACCTGTGTTCCTTATGTTGGATACCCAAAATGAATCAAGACAAGGAGATGAGAGGAAGAATGTGCGTGCAGGTGCAGGAGGTGAGGAGGAGAGCCTGGAGATGATGAAGCAAGCGACGGAGGAGAGCCAGCAGATCCTGCGGCGGGCAAGGAAGAGGAGGAGGAGAGAAATGCAGGCCATTGTGCCCACCACTTAATAAGGTTAATTAACTGGTGTCTTAAGTGTTTTATTACTGCTCCTGCAGGAAGAGATGAAAGTTAATAAGACGGTACTTAGTTCATGTCGATAGTGTTGTGTTATGTGGCCCGTACCCTTATAAAGTCGTGTGTAAGGTAAGGTACTCACGCAGGAGGCCAAAGAACCTTTATTTACTTCATTCATCCATCAATTCAGCAAGGACTGCATTATTGGTTCCTGAACAATCAGTCGGATGATGACATCCTGGTTCTATCCAGTTGCTGTTTTCACTGCAGCCTTTTACATACAGATATGATTATCTCTTTCCTATGATTTGTGCGGACCCGATGAAGGAAAATGAAGTGTCATATGATGCCTGGCTGGCTGGCTGATGCCTTTTAGTTTGAGCAATGCAGCAGCGTGAAGAAAGGAAGCCGGGCAGGGTGGGGGCGGACCTGTGCTAAAAGGTTGGGGAAGACTGGAATGGAAGCGCGCTTTTACGCTGGCATCGTTCTTGGTTTTGGTTTGGAGATGCTTGCCTGATGAGTAGCTGCTAGTTCATGAATCATGATCGATTCCTTCCTAAATTAACTGCTCTTCTTGCATTTCCTCGCTTCATCATGCTTGGGTCAGGACCCAGGATTCCGCACACGTATGTTGCCTTGGTAGCTATCATCAGTGTATGACCCGGCCCTCCTTTAATCGGATTGCATCATGTAAATATTGGTTACTTCAAACTTAAATTTCAACTTAACGATTCATCACTACTGACTGTTAGCACACTAATGCTTTGCTCTGCTGCCTTGATTCGACAGCTTAACTAAATAGGCTTTTTCTATATAGCTGCTAGAGGAATCTGAGCTTATCTCAGTTGATTAGGTGGTGGAGGATGTGAGCCACAGCCACCCAGGTTCGAGTCTCATTGCTCGAGCTGCCAGATGGTTTAACAAATGGGTCATGGAGGAGATGAGAGACAAGACCGTTATTCCGCCGCAGAAATCACGTTGGCGAGCCGATGCAACTGATTTTAGAGTCCACACGACTCGCTGTGATCTCGACTGCATCATTTTCTTTTTCTAAACAAATAATAGTGCATAAAATTGGAGACCTGTCTCTATGGTATGTACACATGTCTTGGGTCGAGACAAGAACTGAATCCTGTGGCACATGGGCATCATCATTCTAGGTTCCTACTGATGCATGCATGGACGTGGACGAGCAATATATCATGGCGTTGGTACCCCTGCATGGCACGACTGCAAGCGTGCATTAGTTTTCTCCATTTCCGTACCATCGTGCATTAGTGCTCGCCGGCCTCAGATTTATCGCCCGTGAATGGCCTAGCAAGATAGATGGTGATGAAGCATACAGTACGAAATTTAATATCGACCACCGTATATGATGATAACGCCCACGCTGGTTGCTTCAGTATTGTCAGCATATAATATACATGACCGATCGAATAGCAGATCGAGTTAGCATGCCGACCACTACCCAGGTAACGTTACAATCATGAATCAAATGGATATAGGACAACCTTAAAAAAAAATGGATATAGGACAAAAAGAGACCATATATGTCCAGAGAGAGACCCAGTCCAGAAAGAATGGGACAAGCGTCGACAAGCGTCGCTGGTTGTTTACTTGAGAGGGTCGATGATATATGTGGTATTGATCACTAGGCCTGCAGAGCAGGTGCATGCCACCCACCATTACATACATGGTAAATATTTCTAATCCAACAAGAACCCAACGGACCACACATGGCTTAAGTAAAGATTGGTAGTAGTAACAAACTAATGATCGGCATCTCTTCTGATTTGGTCCAAAAGGCGCGTGCAGCAACGCTAGTGGTTTTGGTAGGAAATGAAGGCCAACCAATTCCAGGATAAATGTGATCAACCATACCAGCTCGCGGTTTTCTCTTCAAAATCGTCATCGAAAGTTGAAGAAAGGAAATGGACAAATTGGTCGTAGTCGTACTCATGGCACCATTCCGTGGAACGGACGGGAGGTGGCGTAGCCACAGACTTCTTGTGCTCTCTCCGGTGCGGTGCAGTGCACAGAAGGCAAGACAAGGTGCGAGTCGTGACTTTGCACGCCACTAGAATCGCTACATCCACACACTACTTGAATCTCCCTAGCTCCTGTTAAAAACTCTATTTCGAGTAAAATGAAATAATACTACCATCTTCATAATCAGAAGCAAAGAAAGCTCATTACTATTTTTTTACATATCCTTCGTTAATACCAGAAACCCACATATTGTTCAGATCACAAGGGTATAACTATTACTGCAATATGAGTGAAAAAAAAATAAATGAAAACTGAAACTGCCTCCAGGAAATGACATGCACTTTCACATGAGCTAAACCCCATCTATTTCCACACTTTACACTAAATAAAAGGACAAAAATCTTGCACTCGTACATTTCCTAGGCGTCGTCGGATAACTCTGTCCGTAGCCAAGAAATGTTGGATCCGTGCACATCTAGCATTTGACAACGGAATGGACCTGTCTTTTGGACTTTCTCAGCAGAGCCATACAAAAACCTACTGCTCATGTATGCATGGATATCTTCAGGTCATGCCCGGGGATGGATGTGGTGCGCCGAGACCCAGACAGAGATAACCAACACCTCAACAAGATTCTACCATTGCCTACACTGCTTAGCACGCAATTACCAAAGCTCTGGATCGCCTTTTGCTTGTCTGCCGGCCACTTTTTGCTGCAGGCAGGTGCCAGGTGGGGAAAAAGCTAGCGTGCGTGGGGGGACGGCACAGCAGCACACTGCCTGCCGAAAGCAAGAGCATTGCTTGTGCATGGCATGTGGTGCTTGTGCTGGTAGGGGTGCTACAGCACAGCGCCCCATCCGCTCCGCTGCCTCCAGTTGAGTCTTCTTTCTCCGGAAGGGAGGGAGAGAAAGAGTTCTGACCGACGAGGCTGCTAACTTGTGCAGGACTCTTTGCGATTCCTTCCGTCGTCGTCACCTGTTCCAAAAGGAGCACAGCTCAGAGCTCCAGGTCCTCCTAGCTAGCATCTCTTCTCTTCACGCGTCCGGCCGACAACAGCTCAGGTCTTGAACAAGAAGAAGAGCAGCTCTGATAGATATGCCGGTTGCCCTCCTCTCTGGCATATTGGCTCAAAGCGGCGAGTGTTGAGGTTTCCCGTTGTCTTCAGTTTTCAAGTAAGCGAGTTTTGCATGAATAACTCTTAGTTGCTTGGTTTCCTTCTTGATATGCACCTTTTACCGTTGCTTGCAATCGAGTTTGTTCAAGGGCAACACTTGCAGTTGTATATATGGTCCTTGCAACCTGTTGAGCTCGCACGATTTAGCGATCTGAAGCTAACTATATGACCAGAATAATAGAGGAAGTAAACAAACTGTAATATACAGGGTCCCTAAAATTTGTATAGATGGGTATCAAACACAATGTGAAAGTGGTTTCACTGGATCTGTCCTTCACTTCTATGTCAACAAGAGAAAATATTAATTCAAATATCTTCTGTCTTTCAACAGTTCATTAAATTATATGAGAATGGTTTTTCACATTACTGTTTGCTCGCATTTACCTTGTCTTGGTTGTTGCAAAGCCTCGGGTTTTTTTTTCCTGCTCTTTGTGCTTCAAATGCTTGTTGCAAAAAACACCAATTCCTCCCTTCTGCAACAGAAATTCAGAATGCGGTCATTGCATCAGCTTTGAGTGTTGATCTAATGCAGATCTCTCAGGGACGACACTTGCTGCAAAAGGACTAGCAAGATGAATTAATAAGTCAAGAGGAAATAAGGGGTGATATTTCAACTGCAGAGTGGACAGATTTTTCCCTCTAAAGATGGGGAAAAGAAGTCAAAGACTGCCACGACGTCAGGAGAATAATGTAGGCTGCATGTCAGGCCTCATCCGCATGTTCTATTCCCGCCATGACGCCAAGCTGCTGTTGGACAGGAAGCAAGGAAGCAGAAGGCACACTTTCGGCGCATTTGCTGGTAATTCTCTTCAGAGGGGTCAAAGTTTCTGTAGTGATATAACCACAAAGTTACGAAAGGATATCAGCTATTTTGCTTCTGTCAATTTACCCAAAGAAATATCCTTATCGTGATATTGCTGACCAGAGCCATAAGAGACGACAATTGGTCTTTGTTTATGTAAAAATAGGCATCTTGAGCAAATTGATCGCTCAGGTATACAAATATAGGTGATGCATGAGTTTAATCTATGGCATTCTCAGATGTCACCAACTATCAACAAATCCCTCTAATTTATTCTAAGGACCACCTTGCACCTGCCAAAAATCATGATCTTTGAAGAAACATCACATTTGTGAACTTAGTTCCTGTTGTTTGGGTTTTCTTTTTGACTTAGTTAGTTAGTTTCTTCTTGTCTGCTTTCGCTAGTTTTCTTCTTTTGCCGTAAGGCTTCTTTGTTTCTTCACTAGTTTAGGTCTCTTTGCTTCCTGCTTGTACAGTCTTTTGGTTTATTTTAATAAAACGCAGTGGGAGCCTCTCCTACTGTAATTACGTCAAAAAAAAAAGTTCCTGGAGTTTGTATTGTCGCTCATGCACCCTATATGACTGCAGGAAGAGGACATTCAAGAAAGAGTTCCAGGGACTTTGAGGAAATAGATGAAGATGAGGATGTGAGTTCCTTCTTACTACAGTCTGCTAAATAACTTTGTTAGCATTACAAAGACGTAGCAGTTCCTGACTAAGAAATTTCTATGACCTGTTGAAAAACTGGCATTAATACCATCAGACGTTACTTCAGGCATTTGTACTTTATTATAAGTGTGTAAATATTGGAATAGCACGCAAGAATCCAAAATTCTATTCAGCAGTAGAACAGCCCAGGGGACAAGTGTCCTATGGGGACTTGGATGGAGCAAACCATCATGTACTCTTGATGCGAAAAGAGAATTGGTTTAAACTTCAAAATATTGGTTCCCTCAAAACTAGACTGTGTGTCTATCGTAAACCTGATGAAGAACTGTTCAGTGAATAAACAGCAATAGTTGCATGGTTCCCTAACTATTTGAGTCACTCTCCCTCCAAACTGAAAACACCCTTCACAAAAAAGTAGTTTCCTAACAATATCCTATTTACTTCACATGTATGTTAGCATGCTAAAGAAATAAAGCGAACAACTGATCTATCTTTCATCAAGTTACGATAGATGACATATAATCCTATGCAGTATCTAGAATAAAATGTTTTTTTTGGGACAATCTAGAATAAAATGTTCATGCGGCATATTAAAGCTTATGTTCTGCAAAAACTATACATCAGCTGCTCTTGTGTTTCTCAGAATATGGAGGAATGCAGTTCAAGAAAACCAACAGTTAAAAGACTTATGGAGGATGAGCTAGGAAGGGTAAAACAGTTGAAGATCCCAAATGATGAGGTTCAAAGAATATTAGCTGACCTGGGACATGGTGTCTGTCTCGACAAAAGTTCAACTCAGAACAGCAAATCAAAAGGAGAACCAAACCAAAGCACAAGCATAAATGTGTCTTCCCCATCTGGATCTTTGGATCCCAGTGGTTCCAAATGCATGAAAGAATCAGAAGAAAATGAACTTGAGCTTGCCTTGGCAGATTTCTTGGGACAAATCCATAAGTACCATGATGAGTGGCCACATAAAAATTGCAAGAACAAGAGTGAACTCTGTACTGAGCTGAAGTTCTTAATTGAAGCAAAGCTTAACGAATTAAATAATCCTCCTTGCAGTCTTGCTTATGAGCAAAATCCACAGAACGAGGAAAAGGATATTGCTGATGGCAAACTTCTTTGTAGCAGCCGGGAAGCTCAACCTGAAAAATTCAGAGATGCATTAGAGATGCTAAGTTCGGACACTGAACTTTTCTTGAAAATACTTCAGAAGCCGAATTCAAATATTCTGGAGAGCATCCAATGTTACCAAAATGGAGAGCTACAGACCAAGCTAGTGCCCACGAAAATGCCAGGGAATACCAACTCAAATGAAGTTACTAAGAGTAAAAATCAGCATGAGTTGGCCACCAAGACACATGGTAAAGAAAGCAGGCATATATTTTTTTGGAAGAAGGAAAAAACAAACGAAAGGCATACTACAGCAGGAACTAATGGTTCGCATCCAGCTAACAAAATAGTTATCCTGAAGCCAAATCCGAGAAGAGGGATTGACCCTACTGTGGCTACTAGTTCGACTCAAGCTCCAGAACTGAGTGCAATTGAAAGTTCCAAATTTTCCATCAAGGAAGTCAGGAGGAGATTCAGAATCGTAACAAGTGAAGCTAGAAAAGAAAAGCCATCGGTGTGCGAAGATAACCTCCAAAAAGATCCCCAATGGCTCAAAAACACAACTTTCACAATTAAAAAAGGTACCAGACAACTCACAGAACAAACCTCAGAAGAGAGAGCTCCATCTACTGCCAAAAATGTTTTTAGACCATCAACCGGCAGTAGGCAAAATCAAACAAATGACAGAGCAGGTAAAACTGACAGCCACACGAATGAATCGTCAAAGGATGAATTTGTCTTCTATTACGAGGCTAAGAAACATTTAACAGAGGTTCTGATGGACAAAAGTCAACCAGCAAAGCACCCAACAATTCAGATCTCAAGGTCCTTGGTAAGAATGCTTTCTCTCCCTCAAAGAAGCACAATGTCACCTACAAGTAACCAATGCAGCAAACCATCACCTGGGAGTAGCCCTAGGACAAAAGACTGCATTGACATTTCCTCTCAAGAAGCAACATCTGTTCCACATACAAGACTAAGAGAGAAGAATTTGCAAAAGAAAGCCAAACAAGGGAAATTTCAGGAAATGTTGAATATAGTGATCCAATAACACCACATGAGGAATGTGAATGCATCAAAGAAGAAATTCAAGAAACAACAGAAGAAAGTAAGTACAAGTTTCCATAGTCATCAAAAGGATCGAATAGTGTATTGTTTTTTTTTCATGTACAACATAATATCTGCAGGTGTTGAAGTTGACACTGCACACACCGAAGAAATTGACGAGCTGGGATGCTCGCAAAATAATAGCAATGCATGGTGCAACCCAGGAGAGAAAAGCAGCCAGAACCCATCGCAAGTATGTTCTAGCCAATAATCAGAGCTGTTATATATTGTTTCCAAAGTTTTACTTATTTTGATGAACTCGTGTATTTTATATATTGCAGAATATGGTGGAAGAAGCAGGAGAGAATGATGTTGAAATGCCGGAATGCCAAGAGCCAGCAACTCCCAGATCATCAATTGAGCTAATATCACGATTTTCTCCTGATGGAAACCTTGAAAAGCAAGAGCACCCCAGTCCTGTATCTGTCCTTGATTCGTTCTTCAATGAAGATGTTGACAACCTTGACACTGAAGACACGATAAAATGTATACAGACACTCTAATTTAAAATTTCAATCTACCTTAAGGTCATGTGTTAAAATAATCTAAATTATTTCTTTTGGTCCTCCAATGATCTACAGGTGAATTGCACGCAGATATATTAAGACCGCAGCACATTATAGATGGGGAATCAAACCAAGAGATTTTCTGGGCGGACAAGAATGTCAGGTTGGGTTACATAAAGGCATTTCTAGAGCTATCAGAATTATGCACATACCAGAATTTAGAAGTATGGTACCTAGAAGATGAATTAATAAGCCCTTGCTTGTTCGAAGAACTACACCAAGGGAACCAAATAGATGATACAAAGCTCCTCTTTGACTGCATTTGTGAAGCTTTGACAGAAATTCAGAGAACATATTTTAGAAGTACTCCATGCTTATCTTCTCTGAAATACAAAATAAGGGCACCTCCAATGGGACGAAGCCTCATCTCTGAAATCAATAAGCATGTTGAGCGCAATCTCCACTATCAATTTCCAAGCACATTAGACCAGCTAGTTCGCATGGATCTAGAAGATGGAAATTGGATGGATCTTCAATCAGAAAGTGAAGAGATCGCTGTGGTCTTATGGGACTTCATATTAGATGAACTATTAGAAGAACTTGTTTATGATTTGTGGATTTGAAGCTTCTGTCTCTTAGTCACTGTTGAAACCACCCTAAGTAGTATTTGTAGATTGATCATACAACAACTAGGGTCATAACTCGTACATAGAAGTTATCATATGGACACTAACGTTTTTGTGTGCTCTGGTGATTTGAAACTGGAGGACTGATGAAACAGCGTATGCATGTAAATTTGAGTAATTTCACTTTATAGGAGTTCGAGTACGGCAGAGATCGTTCTTAAAGACACCGGCTGCAGGTGTCATGTCACGGATATCTGAGCCATGCAACAGATATAACAGATTCAAAGTTTGATGGTTTCATTCAGCAAGATATGTCCTAGCGCCAAAAGCGAGATAGCATATGCTGACTAAATTGTTGAGTGAATTTCTTCTTGTCCATTGTGTGTATTCTTGTTATTATGTGTATGTGGTTAGTTATGTATGACAATCAAGGCATTGTTCTTCAGCCAGTTCATAACACATGGTGACTACGTGCTTGTGTGAGACATAGAGAGTGTGTTAACGTATCATCAGCAAGTGCATCAGTTAGCTAAATTTTCTCTGCTCCAGTGGCTCTGTTGCCAAACTGATGCAGGTTTGTATACTTAGGCTCCAGTTTCATGATACATAATGGAAGTTAAGAAACTGCATTTTGATTTCACTATATTCTGAGAGCGTAGAAAATTGGCTATTAGAGTCAAATTAAGCCTCACAACCCATGTACCAGAAACCCAGAGGAAACTCCACACTGAAGCTGCAATTTGTAGAGTAGACCTAGGGTCTTCTGCTAGAGAGAAACTTTCCCAACTTAAACAAGGACGGTTTAACTAGTCGGATTCTACAACTAAGAGCTGCTAATGATATGGATGCAGCCCCTAACATCATAACAAAAGAAAGAAGATCATGAGCTACCAAAGTAAATCCTGTCATATACCTTCAATGCAAAAATGATATCAATACACATGGGCTAGGAATTATGATGCATGATTACATAAAAGCGACAGAATGGTACCAATTCTGAAGGGTTTTTTTTCCTTACATGAGGATTGGATGGACAGGACTATCATGTACCCTTTTTTGACTATAACTAAATCTAAATGGGTTCTCCCGCAGGCACTGGCGGAGCCACTCACAGGCCAGCCGGGGCCACGGCCCCCCCTTGTCCTAATTTTTTTTTCTTAAGACCAGCTGGGAATACCAAGAGAAGAGAGGAAAGAATGGGCGAGAGGAAGGCACCGAGGTCATTTCTAATTGCTGGTGCTCTAAAACTACTGCTCCAATCGCATGATCTTGGAATATCTAGGTAGAAAAGAGACGAATGGTTGGAGCATGGGACAGTGCTAGCAAGTCCAGCTGTGAAGAAATATAATCGAGTTACGCAGCGGCAAAGCATGAGCCCAATTCATCGGCAGGCACAGGCCAACATATACGTCATGTGTGTAGTCTGCAGTTGCTTTAACGACCTATGCTACCAAAATACCCCGATCTCAACATTACAAGGCTCCGATTGTTGCGTTCTCATGTTTTGCTCGGGCCCTCCTATACTTCGTTGCTGGCTCCGCCACTGAGGCCGCAGGAATCGAGTGAACCTATCACTAGTGGTGCCTCCAGGAGGAGGAGCATGAAAGCTGAGTGGTGGATGCACTCTCTTTGATACTGCTGCCTGAGTGGCTGGGGCCTAATCGCTCCCCGCAGCATCTGATCCACTTCCTCTTGAGAAATTTTTTATGCGGTCATGGGGTCCAAGTGAGAGGCGCACTACATGGAACATTCCCCGATTCATCTTTTCTTCAGCGCCCGCGTAAACCATCAAACCCTATTTTTTTAAGAAAATAAAATGCTCATTCATTGCTACTCCCTCCGTTCCAGAATATAAGCATTCCTAAGTTTAGTCAAAGTCAAATTGTTTTAACTTTGACCATCAATAACAACATAATTATGATGCTTGATTATATCTACATGATTTTGTTAGATTTATCATGAAAGCAACTATCTTAATATGTAACTTTTTCTATTTAACATATTTTATTTTTATAGATATTGTTAGTCAAAGTTGGAAACGTTTGACTTTCAACAAACCCAGAAATGCTTATATTCTGGAACGGAGGTAGTACATCCTTTTTCACCAGGTGCCCTTTGTCTAAATTGAGGCCAACACCATCGATCGCTACGCCGAGAGAACCCAACAAAAAGAAATAGGGAACAATGATCAATTGGAACCTAGCGGATCGAATTAGAGAGGAATTCTTTCCGGCTAAATTCAAAAAGATACCTCGCTGCACACATTGCAGAAGAGTCAGGAGCGATTGACTCACCCAAGTTTGCGGGAGCGAGCAAATGAACAGTCGTAGAAGGAGATCAAGATCAACAGATGGGAAGAAGCGCGGCCGCCGGCGATTTGTGTTTTTGGTTTTATATCCTCGTATTAAGCGCAATACACAGGCGTGCCCCCATAATCTTTTTTTTACCTGGAAACTCGTGTTGCATTAATCAAGAGCCAACAAATCGTCGGCAATCAACACCTAAAACAATCTTGGGTAAATGATTTTACTGCCGTGTTATTTTTTTCTTCCACAAAAACCTAGAAGAACTTTTTATGTCAGCCGCGCTTTGACGGCTTCCTGAACAGACCGAACAAGTAGCCTTTCTAAAGGGATTGTCTGTATGGCACCTGGCACCAGTACCCGATTCTGCAGGCGTTGGATCTCTACGTCTTCTTCAATTTTCAGCCTACCCTAAGATCCAACTTTCTTTCTCCTTTTCACGACCTGCCGCCCTCCCCGTCGTCGAGGCCTTAGCCCGCCGAGGCAAAACCGTCCCTTCAGCCATCTCCAGCCGCCGCCTCCCACCCTCGCCCTACCCTGGCCAGCTGTCATCTCTCACCGCCCGCTCCGCTGTCTCTCCCACCACCGTCGCGGGGTCGGCCTGCCTTCCGGGCTCTCCTCCTATATCCGGCAACTCCAGTAGCACATCCCAACCCTGACTCTTAACCCCAATCCCAACACTAACCTTGTTGGAAAGGTCGCTGGAGTTGAAGAATAAGCTGGGAGGTCACGCCGGAGTTGGAGAGGGATGTAACTACGGCTTCAAGAAAATTCGAGTGCTCGTGGTATCTGAAACACCCAGGTTCAATTTAGTAATTCCCTTTCGAAAACAACATCACACAGTTTATGTGCGTAGCATTCAGAGACGTACACATTTAGCAACGATAATTACATCCGGGTCGGACTGAAGTCGCACAGCTCTAGTTGTACGCACAACATTTCTCTTCTACAACTAGTGTTACCGGGTAACTGGCACGCGGACCTTTATGTCACCGGTTAGTGATCGAGCAACACGGCAGAGGATTCCGATGCTAGTTTTGGACGTCAAACTCAATTATATATGAATGAAGTATAATCTCTTAATAATATAAAACAAATAAATACATATATTTAAACAGCAAAGCAATGACAAGTCTTGTACTCGCAATGCGGCTGCGGGAGTAGTTTGCTTCATCTTACTAAATTGGAGTAAAATCAATTTTCTAAGCCTCTATCAATGATGATATACACATGCATTTGAAAAGAAAAAGATGAGAAGGTTTCCAACAACAAGCTTGAAAGCCAACAACGTCATCATGTGAGAAAAAAGAGTACTACAAAACATTTGACGATTTCAAATATGGAAAGCTCACACGTGACCACGAGCATAAAGAGCAATTGGTATTAACTTTATTGTTTTTCTTAAACGTACTAAAAGTAGTCGTGAACACTCGTCGTATCTATACAGTTAGAAAAATAACTATCGAAATATATTGATACATAACATATGAGATTTTTACATCAGATTTTATGATGTTGAGAATAATACGGTAATATTACATTATAAATATATGATATTTGAGGCGAGTAAACATTTTTTTCACTCTTCTTCCTAGTAGACGGATAAAGACGATCATCGAGAAAATCATCGTGCTCGTCTCTTCATCCTCAGAGAGAGAGAGAGATATCGACCGGTGGCAGGCGAGAAGGGGGGGGGGGGGGGGGGGCGGCTGCAGCCTCGTCATCAACGTCAGGCATGGAGCAGCAGTGTGAGGCAGTGGTGGTTGCCTAGCCGCAGTAGGATTGCAACGGAAGAGAGAGAGAGAGAACGAAACGAGTCAACACACACACAGAGGCTGGGAAAGGGGTCCGTCCGTATCAGTCAGGCTGCGTCGCGTGCACCCCGCAAGCGCAACGCCACCACCACCGCGAGCAGCTAGCTTCGCCTCCTCCTCCATCGACGGACAGCAGCAGCGACGGCGGCGGCAGCTCGCTACCTCCGCCATCCCCGATCCGTACTAATCATTCGCATCACTCCCCCAGCTCCCGCTCCCGCCCCGCTCCTCCCCCCGCTCTCCTCCTCCGCCACCAAACCCTAGCTCCTCCAACTCGCGCCTGCTCTCGGCCGCCATTTTTTCTCCGCCCGATTTTCGGACAAGGTAACCTCATTTTCCACCCCTTCCGTTCCTCCAAAACCCTACTTCCGGATCCGGGGCCGTACCAGTACGTCTACGGATCCCCCTCCCATGATCGCCTCTAGGGTTTTCGCCGATCTGTTGCTCGTTTCCCGCTGACCTCGCCAACCGTTCTGCTCTGCAGCGATCGACTTCGGATCAACTTCGCCCCGGGGACCTCTTCCCGCTGCCAGAGGGTTGCTCCAAGCCTCCTGATCTGTGCCCATGCACCGCTGACTTGCACTGTGGAGGGCCATGCAAAGGTACGGCGGCGCCAGCAATACTGCCGGCTTTAGCGGCAACAGGGACACATTCTCTTCCGCTAATTACCCCATCAACTCAAGGTGACACTCCTTCCCTCCCTCATGCAATGCGTTAAGCCTCCTTTCCAATATTTGGTAGCTACTAACTAATCAATCTCCATACCTGTTCAAGCATTTTAATATTTGGCAGTAGCGATTAGTACGTTTCGTTCCGTTATCGTAATAATCTCACGTGCTGCAGTAACTCAGTAGCCAAGTTAACATGATGCTTCCAGCACTATACTGTAATAATGGCTGTTCAACGGTTGATGTTCTTGTTTGCCCTGTCCAATCTCCAGGGACAAACTGTCTGCATGCCATATCTAGATCATCACAGAGACTGTCACCCAGCCTCAAGGATGTAGTATGTTGCGTATTCTTTTCCCTGAATCATCAAAATAGTTCCGTAATAAACGAACGTAATCCCAAATGTGTACTATTTATATTTCCAGTATAATATGTGATAATCAGATTATGTTTAAGACGAGACCCCACCCTATGTGGGAGCTTACAGTATAGTGTTCTGTCCTTTTCAATACGAGATATAAATGTGCCGCATTCACTTGCTTATTTCAAGTTAGGAAGTGTCATGCAGTAGCGAGTACTAATGACCTCTCTCTTGGTACTCTCTTCTTGTTCAAGTTTTCCCGGTGCATTTTCTTCCCATAGAGGTGGATTCTGATTTCGATTTACTTCGTCTTTCAGGCGGCAACAACAGCTAGCACCATACAAGCTAAAGTGTGACAAGGAGCCACTTAATAACAAGTATGTGCACTTCGAACCAAAGGCAGTTAACTGGGAGAGCTAGAGTTTGTTTATCAATTTTTTGTGCTTACTTTTGACAGAACTTCTTTTTTGCCCTTTCTTTAGCTTTGACATGACTGCCGCTTATGGAACACATTTTCATATTGTTCTTTTGTTGTGGCTTTGTCCCCCGATGTCTAATGTAGTATTTTTCTACACTTTCTCTTTTGTAGGCTTGGGCCACCTGACTTCTATCCACAGACACCAAACTGTCCTGAAGAGACATTGACCAGAGAATATGTGCAAGCTGGGTATAAGGAGACTGTTGAAGGAATTGAGGTGCGTGTGAAATCAGTTGTTGCACACAATGCATTATGCACATCATGTCATGTCCCCCTCAACTACGTCCGCAGTTCTTTTATGGGTCCAGACAGTCAGAAATATGATTCATGATTCTGTTCCTTGCTTTCACTTCTAGAGATTAAAGATGTTCAAACAGTATTATTCATTAACTGAAATTGATTTTTCTTGGGCTTGATAGGAAGCCAGAGAAATTGTACTCAGCCAGATCCCGTACTTTTGCAAGCCAGATGTTGTGGTAAAATGCAAGGAGGTAAGAGAAATATGTCTATATCTGTTGAACTAGCTAACAATCTTGTATGACACGTCAGCAAATGTTTTTTTCCTTGTTGCGCAATATTATCAAGGTTGTTCTTCTATTGTGTCCATAACATTTCCATTTAAATCATGAACTGCTGCATCTCCATATTATGCATGTGCTCCTTTGCTACAATTAGTTGACCAGCCCTGAAATAGACTGCCTTTGTGCCTACCAAATCCTTTTTCCTTGAATTGAAGTGCTTGTAATCTAGCTGATTACAAGCATGCAACTAAGAATTTTTACTCTAGATATTCGAGAAATTTTTTGGCTGAAAATCTTAAATTTGCTTTTTTTTAGTTTCTAGCATAGCCTGAGTGTGCATGTTAAAGCTTTATTGCAAATGAATGATACTGAAATAACTGCAAAGAGACATGTCATTTAGTTTCGTGAATTTACTGGTTTTATAATATTTGAGATGAATTAGGGGCCCGCTCGAACTGATTCCGTCTATATGTCATGTTTTGATTTCCACAAGCTGCATATTCTACTGAATGTGTTGTTGTGAAGTATATATTTTTGTTGTACTCTTGAGGGGTTTGTTAAGCCTATCGCCCCGTCATATAGTGTATGGAACCTTTTGAAACAGGATCTCATAAATTATTTTGTTCCACAAACCTTCTTTTCCCTTCCATTTTCCTTTTCGCTTTGAGTATTTTTTTTTGTCCATGAGATGACAGCTCTAAGGCTGTAACTAATACTTGGTGTTGCTCGTTGTTTGATGAAGGCACTGAAGAAGCGGTTAAGGGCTATCAATGAATCTCGTGCGCAGAAGAGGAAGGTACTTGTGCCATCTGTCCTGTTTTAATGTGTTTGCTTTAGTGTTGGTGCCAGACTGCCAGTAAAAAGTTGATCTTGATCTTTTGTCAACCACAGAAATTGTTGATGTTTCTTCGTATTGCAACAGGCTGGCCAAGTTTACGGAGTTCCTCTTTCGGGGTCATTGTTGATAAAGTCTGGAGTTTACCCAGAGCAAAGGCCATGTAATGAGGATACACGCAGAAAATGGGCTGAGGTCTTGCAAACTATTCTCTCATCTGTTACCATAATATTCTTTTCAAGGCAACCTAGATAGATATTTCATGTGTTGATATCAAAATTTGCGAAACATTTTGTTTCTCAAGCGTCTTTGCTTGATAGCGGGACTGTATATCCAGAACAATAGGTTGGGATATACTCCGTTTCTTACTACGTTGACATTCAACATTTCAACTCCACAATGTTCTCCTAGGACAATTTTTTTATCTTCGCGTGTGCTGGTTAGTCACCCTTTTTGCCATGAATCTCAAGAAGAGTTGCATCCATGGAATAGGTCCAGAAAAACCTACATCTTGGAAGATTTGATAGGTTGTGCTGAATGTTGTTTTTATTTTTTGTTACACTGATGCTGTGGCCATGAACTCGGCTTGCTCTTGTTACACTGATGCTGTGGCCATGAACTCGGCTTGCTCACCTTAAATAGTCTTCTTTCTGATGTGCATCATTGCTCTTCAGGCCCTTGCCCAGCCAAACAAGCGACTGCGTTCATTATCCGAGCATGTTCCTCATGGATATCGTAGGAAATCACTTTTTGAAGTTCTCATTCGATACAATGTCCCGTTACCAAGAGCGACATGGTTTGTGAAAGTTACATACCTCAACCAGGTTACTTATCTCTTGTTACCTATCTCATGCTTACCACAAAGTTGCGTGCTACATCACTGTAATGACATGAATTCACTTACAGCCACAAGCTCGACCAACATCCAACAGTATTTCAACAGGAGCTTCTGATAATCAACGATCTAATCAGTGGACAAAAGATGTTGTTGAATATTTACAACAGATTTTGGAGGAATTTTGTTTGAAAGAGGGCAATGCTGTACCTCCATCTTTTAGAGAGCAGTCATCACCTGGTCTTACTGCTGGAGCCAATCAAATAAAATTGAAAGCTGAAGCATCCCCAGCTAGTGGAGATGCTGAAGAACCCTTGGTTCAATTCAAATGGCGCTATATGGTTCGTCTTGTCCAATGGCATCTCACAGAAGAATTGCTTGTTCCATCGGTACTTATTGAATGGTTATTTAACCAACTTCAGGTACTTCTGTGCGACAGATAACTAACATATTACTTTATGTTTCAGTTCTGTTATCAACTGCAGTTATTGATCTGTTTATCTCCTTATTCAGGAGAGAGATTCAATTGATGTTCTAGAACTACTTTTGCCTGTTGTAATTGGTCTGGTTGACACCATAACTCTCTCGCAAACATATGTCCGTATGTTCGTGGAATTACTGCTTAGACGTCTCAATGATGCTTCTATTGACAGTTCAAAAAGGCCATCAGTTTCTTCTGTTATAGCTGAGTTGCTGCGGTACATGGTACTTGCAGTGCCAGATACATTTGTTTCTTTGGATTGCTTTCCTCTCCCATCATTTGTGGCACCTGATGTTTATGGTAGAGGTGCTTTATTGAAGATATCTGGTGGTGGTGGAATTCCTAGTTCTAAGAGGCGCGATGCATATCGGTACTTGTCGTGTGGTTATGCTGTTTCTTCAATTCAGAAACGTGCATCTGATCTTGCAGCTGTTGCCAACCCTAACCTTCAAGCACGTGGTGCAGCCAAAGTGGTTCAGGCTTTGGACAAGGCTCTTGTATCGGGAAACTTGACAGTGGCATATTTGTCACTCTTTAATGATTTATCGGATGCATTAATGGAAGAGAGATGGATTAAAGAAGTCAGCCCCTGCTTGCAGTCTTCTCTTATGTGGATTGGGACTGTTGAGCTGTCCCTAATCTGTTCTATATTTTTTCTTTGTGAGTGGGCAACATGTGATTACCGTGATTGTCGTACATCTCCATATCAGAATGTGAAATTTACAGGGAAAAGAGACTTATCTCAGATATATTTGGCAGTGTCTATTTTGAAAAATAAAATGATGAGATGAATAACTTGTCTCGTTCTAAGAGTAGCAGTCGTGTTGCCATGAATAATGCTGTCAAAGGTTCCTCATTGAACGATCCTTGTTTAGCGGCAACGACAATGGATGATTCTTCTGGATTGAGAAGTAATGCAAAGACTGTGCAAGAGAAGGATAGGAAGGATATCTTTGAAAGCCCTGGTCCACTTCATGATATCATTGTTTGTTGGCTGGATCAGCATGAGGCTAGCAGTGCTGCAGGTTTTACGCGGGTGGATGCTCTCCTCATAGAACTTATTCGCAATGGCATATTTTATCCCCAGGCTTATGTCAGGCAGCTAATTATTAGTGGAATTACTGACAAAAATGAAACAGTGTTGGATGTGGAAAGAAAAAGGAGGCATCACAGAACTTTGAAGCAGCTTCCTGGGTCTTCTTTATTTGACATCCTTGAGGAAACTAGAAATACTGAAGAACAGCAATTATATGAGATGATGTCGGCATATTCTAGTGAGCGTCGCCTTGTGCTTTCAGAACTTTCTAATGCTCCTTCATTTGATGCAACCTTTCGGAAGCAGAGTGATCTTCAGGTTGCATCAGGAGGTGATAAGCATGGAAGGGTTCCAGAACAAGTAGAAGATATAAAAGCTTTGGTGTCAGGTCTGTTGCGTTTTACATTTCCTCATCCAGTGGAATCAGAATCTTGCCAAATCAAAACAGAGTTTCAAGGATCATCTATTTCATCGCTCACACAACTTGACAGCGGGGAAGCAAAAAATGCCTGTGAGGATTGTATGAGGTTGAAGGGGCAGAAATTGGATGATAGCGGCTCTCCTTTCCAAGGGTTACCATTGATCCAATCAGACGAGGAAGATATTTGGTGGGTGAGGAAGGGGACAAAGTTACATGAGTCTTTCAATGTTGAACCTGCACAGAAATCTGTTAAGCAAACTTCTAGGGGCAGGGCAAAAGTGGTTCGTAAAACACAAAGTCTTGCACAGCTTGCAGCTGCTAGAATTGAAGGTAGCCAGGGGGCTTCTACAAGTCATGTTTGTGAGAGCAAGCTGAGCTGTCCGCACCATAAGCCTAGTGTTGATGGTGACAATGTCAAAGATGTTGATCACATGAGGATGGCAAATCTGAATGAAGTTGGGAAGTCACTAAAGAGGCTTAGATTGCTTGAAAGACGTTCTATTTCTTTGTGGTTGGTGAAATCAATAAAACAACTTGTTGAAGTAAATGAAGTGACAGCTTCTAAAGCTACCAATTCGATAAGCACACCTTCGGTACTGCCTGACGACAAAACTTTGTCTAAATGGAGGTTGAGTGATGAAGATCTGCTTTCAGTCCTCTATGTACTGGATACATGCTGTGATTTGGTCTCTGGTGTAAGGTTTCTTGTATGGTTGCTGGCAAAAGTTCGTAGTGGGTTGGGTTCCTCAGGTCAGTCTGGGAGGAATGCTATGCATATTAAGAACAGGGAACACCAAGTTTGTCAGGTCAGCGAGGCACTTGTGTTCTCATCTTTGCTTAGGTATGTTCGTCCTGATGTTATATTGTTCTTCAAAGGATGCAATACAATTTTGATAAATGGAAACAAGTAACAGATAGTGGGATTAAAGAAGATACTGCTGTCCAAACATATAATCTTCTGGACAGCAAACAATTTCCTATAAACTTTTTGGACCGTCATTTTTGATATAATCTCTTTAGTAATAAGTACTAAAACACTATGCTTTTTAGTTCTTATAACAAATCCCACAGTTATCTTTGTTGCTATCTTCTTCTGGCATATTTTTTTGAAATGTAGTGCATATTTATATTAATTTCTCTAATTCATTACATGTCGGGGGCTTGACTATAAATGCTCATATTTATTAATTTTCTTTATCAAGCAGAGAAGTACATGCATACGTTTCATTATATTATTTTATTTTTCGTACAGTATATGGTATATTCTGTATGTTTCTTGTTTTATGCACAGATATGCTTAAGCTTCTAATTTTCCCGATGTATTATCGTTAGAGCACTTGTTGAGTGGTCAGATACTAAAACTTGAAATATAAGGGAAAATGAAAAAAGAAAAGCTATCCGATTCACACCAGACTGGTGTCAGTTGAATTTATTTTGCTATTTTTGTTGGGGACTCATGTGTTACACTTCCATGTGTCAAAACGGAAACACGCACACAGTGGGACCAAACTTGGGAATAATCTAGTAGACCTTTTTGTTGTGATCATATGAAAGGGTGAGAAGGGGAACATGGTAGACGCGCTGAACATGGATAGTTGTGGATCTAACTGTATTTTGCATGATTAATTAGCACATAAAGTTATTATTGGTATTGTATATTGGTGAGGACTTCTAATCACTAACTAGGCGAGGGTCTTAATGTCTATCAACTTCAACTGTTAATTTGCATTCCTATTTAAAGTCTCTCCACTGTGACAGGTGCATTCCTGTCTTGTAGCATGTTGACCTTTGTTACGTTTCATGGTTTTGATATCTTTATTATGCAATGCTTACAGGTATGAGAACATACTTCTTGCAACTGATATCTTGCCTGAAGTTCTAAGTGCTTCAGTGAACAGAAATGCTGTGTCGACGACTACCAGGCATCCTGGTTCAACAGCCTTTGCTTATGTCCGGTATTTTTTGAAGAAATACAGAGATGTTGCTAGTGTGACCAGGTGGGAGAAAAATTTTAGGACCACATGTGATCAGCGGCTGTTAGCAGAGCTTGATAATGGGCGTTCGATTGATGGTGAATTGGTTTCATCTTCGGGGGTTTCACAGGCGAGGAGATTGATGAGACACCTCCGTCAAAAGTTGAATGGAAGGAGTTCAAGACTTATACAGAATATGAAGGAGATAGTACAGCGGCAAGCCGATGAGGTTCAACGCAATTTGAAGGAAAAGAAAATTCTTGCAGCACCCAAGAGTCCACCCTCTTTCGAAAAGAAGATAGCTATCAAGTTGCACATGATATTGTTTTGGGATTATTTGAATGTATCAGGCAGAATGGTGGTGCAAATCCAGATGGTGATCCTTCAGCAGTTGTGTCTGCTATTTCTGCAGTAGTTGTCAATGCTGGGCATGCATAGCTAAACACATGGATTTCCACAGGAGGTAACTATCAAGGTGTTCATTCTATGAATAATTCGCTAAATTTTGTTAGACACACCTTGCATGTCCACATAAATTCTCTTTGCTTACTGAAAGAAGCTCTTGGGGACCGCTTCAGTCGTGTATTTGAAATAGCCCTAGCAATTGAAGCTTCTTCAGCTGTTATGGCAGCTTTTGGTCCTCCCAAGGTGCACCGCAATCAGTTCCAACCGTCTCCTGAGAGCCATGATGCATATGGAAATCATACAAGTGAGCTAAACAACTCAGGGAAAGGCTTTGTTGGGAGGAATGCAAAAGTAGCTGCTGCTGTTTCTGCTCTTGTTGTTGGAGCTATTGTCCATGGAGCTGTTAGTCTTGAGCGGATGGTTGCTGCTCTAAAAATAAAAGATGGTCTCAACATTCTACAGCTCCTAAGAGGTATGAAAATAAGTACAAACGGTGTATCCCGCTCTACTGGAACTTTCAGAATGGAAAACTCTACTGAAGCTTTGGTACACTGGTTTAGGATTCTATTGGGGAACTGCAGAACTGTCTACGATGGGCTTATTGCAGATATTCTTGGTGAGTCCTATTTTTCTTGCACTCTCTAGGTTGCAGCAGATGCTTCCTTTAAGTGCGGTCTTTCCTCCAGCTTATTCAATTTTTGCTATGGTCCTTTGGAGACGATATATTTTTACCCGGGAAGATGTACAGCTTTATCAGTCTCTATCAAATGCAATAAATGATATCACCAGACACCAGCCTTTTCGAGATATCTGCTTCCGTAACACACATCAGTTGTATGATCTTCTGGCTTCTGATGTTGGTGATTCAGAGTTTGCAGCCATGCTTGAAATCCATAGCGCAGAGAAGAAGTCACATATAATGTCATTCATACCTCTCCGTGCTCGACTTTTTCTGGATGCTCTTGTTGATTATAACACACCAACAATTACTCAGGGGGATGGCTCTTCTGCTTCAGATCCCAGCGACTCAAAAGATAATGAGTTGAAACTCTCTGAGAGACTTGTGCAACTACTCGATACTCTTCAGCCTGCAAAGTTTCATTGGCAGTGGGTTGAGATGAGGCTTCTTTTAGATGAACAGGCTCTAATGGAAAAAGCTGCAGCCGGCAAGACAGCACTTGAATCACTTCGATCATTGTCCCCTAATGCTGAGAGTTTTGCTCTTTCTGACAGTGAGAAGGGTTTACTGAAGTCATCCTATCAAGATTACTTGCTAGACCTGATGCTGCTCCTCTGTACTCAGAAGTTGTCCACCTTCTTGGGAAGCTGCAGGAGTCGCTTGTTATGGATGTAAAATGGATTTTACAAGGGCAGGATGCTATTCTTGGGCGCAGATCCACAAGACAGCAGCTTGTTCATATCGCCCAACGGAAAGGGCTTTCAACAAAAGCACAGGTTTGGAAACCATGGGGATGGTCCAGTTTGCTTAATGATGTCATAGGTAATAAAACCACAAAAAGGAAGTTGGAAGCCACTTCAATTGAGGAAGGAGAAGTTGTGGACGATGCTGTTGATGCTAAAAGGCCTAGCAAGATTACCTCCCATGGTGTTGATAGAAGTTTTGAAGGGATTAGATCTATAAATAAATATCTCACTGAGAAAGCCCTTGCTGAATTAGTATTGCCTTGCATTGATAGAAGTTCTGCTGATATCCGTGGTATACTTTCTGGTGATTTGATCAAACAGATGGGGGCTATCAGTGAACATATCAAAGCAATAGCACGAAACGGTGCAAAACAAGGTGGTCAGTTCCTCCAGGTAATGAAGTTTCTTCAAACAAATCCAGTGGTCGTAAAGGAATTCGAGGTGGAAGTCCGAATATTGGCCGGCGAGCTCCTGTTGGTAATGATTCAAATCCTCCTTCGGCATCTGCTTTGCGGGGAGCATTGTGGCTGCGTTTACAGTTTATCATTAGGTTGCTCCCAGTAATCATGGCAGAAAGGTGAGATTAAATGTTGAGCTTCCCATTTGATTTTCTTATGGCTTTCAATAGCTATATATATTTGATAGGGAAATTGTTGGTGATCAATGTTCTGACGCCCCACTAGAGAAAGGGCAATAATTCAACATTCAGCTCTGCCTCGTACCTGCATGCTTAAATCAGCTTGTTATACTTAGGTTCACAAAAATTTACGTGCTGGTCTCTCCCAATTTTGTTACAGTTTCCCTATGAGGTAATGTTAAAAGGTGAACGATAGAATGCTACCCATTACACGATGTTCTGTATGCTGAATACCAGTGAAAACATGCACGCTACGAAGTTATAATTAGGCGTACCATGGGCTGTGTTGAGCTTCCACCATTTATACTTTCAGAAGATTTTAATTTCTCAACTGATGTATCTATGAGCTTTTGGTCCTAGGCCTTGAACTTTTTCCCTGTCAGCATAGGTCCCCGCTCCTGATTTCTAGACCGCAGCCTGTGGTCTGTCCCTGTGTGTGAAGCTATAGATCTTTACAGCTATTCTTTTTACCTATTTGAATACAACATGAAGTATCAGCACATAGATGATGGAGGGGTTTGAGCATCACAGCACAATCAAAATCTCCCTGTGTTGTGTACGAAGTTTGTCAGTGACTGTTTGATGCACCGCTATCCCAAAACTTATTTGAAATGGGTTCTGAATCTTTGTGTTAAACGTACATATTGTGTTTGGTAAGATGAGTCAAAACTGTAATTTTGTGATGACTAGGGTACCCATTAGAAAAACTGTCAATTTACATACCTATGTATATATTGTTTGCACATCATGTAATTCATTTACTAGTGTGCTTGTGTAGTGTACATTTTCTCTTAAGCCCTTTTCCTCTTCAATATTGTAGGGTTTTAGTTTCCTTTCATAACAAATGATTGCTCTCTTCTGACTTGTACTGACTATGGAAATTCTAGGAGCATGAGACATACACTCGCGTCTGCAATACTAGGCTTGCTTTCCACACGCATGATTTATGAAGATGCCGATTTGCCCCTTCCGCCTACAAATGCAACTGCTTTGAGGCGGGAAGCAGATTCTCTGCTGGAACCTCCCCTGGATGTCTTGCTTGATCGCCCTGGTGACAGCCTTTTTGAGAGACTTTTATGTGTTCTCCATGCACTGCTCGGTAACTGTAAACCAAGTTGGCTGAAGTCAAGGTCATCCATTAAGTCGAACGTTAGAACTCAACGAGATTTCTCCGCATTTGATAGCGAAGCAGCCGAGGGCTTGCAGGTTAGTTCATTTACTTTAGTTCATATATGCCTATGCTATTTTCTTATGAGCTGTTGCATCTGTCTGCGTTAATGCCCTTTTCATTTATGTCATATAATGATTGGCTTGCACTTCATGTATTTTTCCTGTATCATATGCTACAAGTGGTTGACTTGCTGCCCTTGTTTCAATTTTGATTTTCTCTGGCAGTCGGCATTGGATCACATGGAGTTGCCCGAAACAATTAGGCGGAGAATCCAAGCAGCCATGCCAATTCTCCCACCATCTAGGCACCCTTCTATACCATGTCAGCCACCTCAGCTGTCACTGGCTGCATTAGCACCACTCCAGAGCTGTATATCTACTTCTGGTCCTCTGCAGAAAAGTTCGTATGTCAGTTGGGTGCCTACTAATGTCTCGAACAGAAGCAAGGCTGTATTGCCTTCTCAAGATCCTGAGATGGAGGTAGATCCATGGACCTTGCTCGAGGATGGCACAAGCTGCCCTTCCACATCATCTGGAAGCAGTGGTACCAGTGGCATCACTGGTGATCATGCTAATCTGAAAGCGTGCAGTTGGCTCAAGGGTGCCGTGAGGGTGAGGAGGACAGAACTGACCTACATTGGGTCTTTGGATGATGATAGCTGACACCTAAACCATTTTATAGTATCTATGAACCATTACTTTGGCAAGTTGAAGGCAAGGACAGTGTAATTGTGGAGTAGGTTTAATTGGTGGCACCAAAGTTTTGGTCTTTTATATTGCTGCTTTGTGCAAATGAATTGCCGATGCATTCTTTGAGTACTTGTGTACAAGAAATTAGAAGCTGTGGCCCATAGGGTGGCCTTGATGTAGAATAGCATCCTCGCGCCCCGTTTTGTTCTAGGGCCGGCGGGAGCGATTCTGTACATAAATGGAACATTGATCCATTTCTCATGCATGGCCCAGAAAATACATTCAGCGGACGTCTGTAGCTTATTCAAAAATAGGAAGATATGTTGTAGGTTGTTAGGAAAAAGCGATGTATTTTGTTTCTCGTTGGTGATGGAAGCTTGTGAGCGGACGTATATTCTTTAATCTAATGGCCGGTGCAGGTTCCGCTGCTCTTATTTAGGTTTGTATATTCTTTAATCTAATGGCGTGGCTAGTGCATGCTGTAAAACCAATTTTGCATTTGGTTTCTGTTTCCAAGCTATCCTCAGAATGTATATAGTATTAATTCATTAATCATGCATGGCAGTAGTGCTGCTGCTTATTAATTTTACCATGCTCACTGTTTCCCATGTATGATCGACGATCAGCACATGGAGTATGAAGCTGGTCCTGGAGAGGTGATCATGTACATGACGGCTTCAACTGGGCTCACGGCAACTTTGTGGCTCGTCGGAAGCGCTCAGCTGGCTGCTTCACCTTCCTTGCTGCTCCACGGACCCTCTTCTTTTTTGAACTCGTTCGTACCAGCGATTTCCTTGGAGTCGTCACATGCACCCCCTTAGTTATTTTTGCAGTGGATCGCATTTGCAAGACCTGCTATGATTTGCAAGACAAGTCGCTTCCATGTGAGCACAGCGGTACGGAGAGAATATGCGAGATGTGCTACAAAAGGTTGGGTGTGCTGCATCCATTCCCTGGATGTATCGCTACTGCTACTGATGGCTGGATGATATGTAAGCGAAGCGAGTTAACTCTACGTCATCCTAATTATCAAAAAAAAAACAAAAACTCTACGTCATCCTTGAGTGGGCCTGGGCTGGAGGTCTGGGCCGACTCGGAGGAGGCCGAGGCGGAATCAATAATAAAGGCGCGCGGTTTGGTGGCCCGACGAGACGAGAGGTTGTCAATCCAGGATGAAAGCAGGCGAGGAGGTCTACTACACAGCGTTCGACCTCGGCGCCGCGGCGGCGGCGGAGGAGGAGGAGGCTCGTCGCTTCAACGAGCTCATGTACCCCTCCGGCTGTGTGATCCATGTGCCAGGGGACGGTCATGAGGAGGAGGCGATGCGTGCGGAGGCCAAGCTGCTGTCCAAGAGACCCTCACCCCCGCTCCACCCGGTCGGCCGCGTCGTCGGCTGGATGCCCATCGCCTCCACCTTCCCCCGTCCGGATCCCGGCCCCGTCCCCGTCGATGAGCCGCTGGACCTCCGGGAGCTCGAGTGGCATCGAGAGCAACGCCGCAGGTGAGGTACCCCAACCATGCATTTCGTCCACGATTCCATCCGTCCTTAATTAGTGCTGTTTTTAACCTTTTGTCCTCTATATGCTACTGCTAGGGCCACGGAGCCGGGGCACTTCGAGCAATTAGCTATAGATCGCGAGCTTGTCATGGATTGCCTGCGGCATTACAACTCTACTATGCATCCGGTTGGTTGCTCATCTCATCTCAGTTTTGCACTCCAGTTATACATCACAATTAAATACAAAGACAACTGACCTAGCTAGTTCCTTCACAGGGGGATGAGTACGTGCGTGCTGCTGGCATTTTCACCCGACAGTACCATTTCGACAATGGCATTTGCTGGATTCATGGCAACTTTGTGGCTCGTCGCAACCGCTCTGCCTGCTTCTCCTTCCTGCCTGGGCCACGAACCCTCTTCTTTGTTGAGCTTGCTTCATCAGATGGTTTCGATAGAGTTGTCACTTGCACCCCCTTAGGTATATATATATCTCAGTTCTGCGACAGATCCTATATATGTTTCCATTATATGATCATTATTTCTTATTTTCTGCTAATGCCAAACCTATATATTACAACAATAAGAGGAGGGAATAAAATAGTGTTTTCATCACATAGACAATCAAATGCCCAAGATTTCACTTGCATGTAGGATTCTTAAAGCTTACTCTAGGTTGTCTCTTGCCCATGTTGGTTTGATGGGTTCATAATTCAATAGCAAAGATAAGATCAGTGCTCGTAGTTATTGTTAATTTCAACTGTTTCCTTAACTTTCGGTTCTTTACTTTTTTTTTTCCCTTGCAATAACAAGTATGGATGATAGGGAATGAATTGCCTTTTGAAAGCAATTAACTTAGTGCACAGTTCTTCATATGGATATTTTACTTAGTCAACCTCAAAAGTATCATTACTTGCCTGCCAACCTAGGATTTGTACATGTTAGTCCCCCTCTTTTCCCCAGCAAGTTAATCTGAACTCCCTTTTTATGACTTCAAATTGTGATGCTGTGCTCCTTTTTGGCTGAATCTGATTTGCTTTCGTTTTTTCAGATGAACCAGTTACTGAAGCCTACAGTGTCCTTGGTATCCGTCTCTGGTGATCTACTCGGCGCAATGGAGGATGTATATCTCTCTCTCTTAATTTGGACCCTTTTACGTCGTTGCCCTGAGAAATGGTTCTCTAACTGTGTTTCCGTCGTTTTTGCAGTGGATTGCATTTGCAAGACATGCATGCCACCGTCGCTTGGACGTTACACATCCAGACTTGAGCAGAACATTTGCATGTGGCCATAAGGAGGTGAAGAGAGTCTGCAAAATGTGTTACCTTCGCTCCGACGTGCTGCATCCGCTCCCAGGAGAGTTCGCGTTTGGCAATCACGATCCGTATATACTACGGGCTACTGAGCAGAGCACTAGTAGTCGCCTGAGTTAATTTGCTATATATGATCAGTGTGTGGATAGAGATATGTTAATTTGCTAGCCGTTGGATGTTTATTACTATCTTACAAGACTGTTGGTGGCTGGCTGGCTCGGATGCCCAATGCTATATATGTATTCAGCAGGAAGACAAACCAACGGTTAATATGAGTAATTTTCATGCTTTATTTATTGGTATTTGAAGAGTTGTAAGGAACATGCATGTGATGAGTGTTTCTAATTCCTTCTCTCATGAGTGTAAGCGTTTGATTGGAACTTTTTGTTGTTTAACTTGTGCCTGTTACTCTCGATCTGGCGATGGCAACCTCGTAGGTTTGTACTGATTCCAACAGTATTCATCTCACAAAAATAGTACAATGTGTTGGGTGTGTAATGCTGACCGACTCCCCACCTGTCAGTGACCGAGCCTCCACATCCGCTTCCCCCCACACACAACACCCCCCCTCCTCCGCCGGGCTACCCAGAAAAAAAAAAGAAAAAAAACTAAACGAGAGTGAAGAAGAAGAGCAGCTCTCGCTGGAGCGGTGCCATGGCCGCGCCGGCACCGGCGCCGAAACCCCGACGGGGTCCCCCCCGGAGGGGTCACCTCCTGCGGCGGCTCTGCTTCCCGACGCCAGCAGCAAAGGAGGCCTTTCTCCTTTGGTGTCCCTCCTGTTCTGCGGTGCCCGACTGGGCGGACGCCATCCAGGAGCGCCGCGTCCGCGACCGCCGGCCGCTGTGTACGATCAGGCCTCGTGGCGCGAGCACCGCAGCTCCCGTCGCCACCTCCGCCGCCTGCTTCGTCCCTCTCCTCCCCGTCATCCTCTCCCTGGTGCCCCCCGTCTCCGCCTTCACTGCCTTCGCCGCCGCCATCGCCGCCTTCAACACGCTCCTCCCCGCCTACGCGCTCACCGCCTCACCCCTCCCCTACCAGCTCACCGCGCCCGCGCTCGCGCTCCTCCTCGTCTTCCGCACCGAGGCCTCCTACGCCCGCTTCGACGAGGGGCGCAAGGCCTGGATGCGCGTCCTCGTCGGAGCCGCAGACCTCGCCGGGATGGTCATGCATCGTCCTCCTCCTCACCACGTCCGGGGCGACAGGACGACCCGCTCAGGCGCGCCCTCGTCGACTACATCCTCGCATTCCCCGTCGCACTCAAGGTCCTTAATTCATTCATTACCGACGTACTCCTGCATTTCTAACCGAACTCACTCACTCTCTCTCTCAACTGAAGAAACTCACTCACTGCTCTCTGCTCTGCTCAGTGCCACATCATTAGCGACTCTGACATCAAAACGGACCTTGACGGCTTGCTCGCAGAAGACGACCTCAATCTTGTTCTGGAATCCAAACAAACCGCCCTCGTTGCATTATCGAGTTCATTTCACAAGGTCTTCAATGCTTGATCTTGACGAACAGAAGCGCAACGTCATGGTAACTCATCTTGCTGTCTGTACTGTACAAAAATTCTCTTCTGAAGCCAGACATGATGGTACTATATATGTTGCGACCTGATTGATGGATGCTACTTAATTGTTTCATTGAGTGTAGGAGTCTAAGCTATCTTGTTTCCTCGAAGGAATTGGTGTTTGCGAGCAGCTCATTGGGATCCCTATCCCTCTGTCCTACACTAGACTCACTTCAAGTTTCTTGTTCTGTGGCATCTTACGCTCCCTGTCATACTCTGGGATGAATGTAAATGGATTGTTGTTCCTGCCACGTTTATCAGCGCAGCATCACTATTCTGCATTGAAGAAGTAAGTGCTTATTTTAACTTCTCCATATCAGTCTCAATCATGCCTGCATCCCATACTATGCCAAGAATCCAGCGTATTTATATACTTAGCGGTTTAGGTCACTAACTCACCCAGAATAGCTAGTGACCGGAACTCCAGCTGGTACTTCAGGATCAATATTTCATATGTTATTTGGGATACCTTTGAAAGGGATTTTTTTTTTCATTTCTTTATCAGTACAAAATCTTTGAATTATTTACAGATGAACTTTTGAATGATAATATGAGTTTGTAAAACAACAGTTGCAGATACAAGTTGTTCATTTAGCCGGAGAATCTAGTCTAGCAGCACGCCTAGTACTTTTGGGTGAAATGTTACAAAGTGAATGCTTCTCTCAGTCTATTATTGATGTACGCGGAAACCTAATGCTCAGTTTGTTCTTGCTTGCAAAATGTAGAGCACTTGCAAGATGATGAGTTCCTGCCTCTTGGCTGTATTATATAAACACCACTAATACTAACTACATTCCAGGTTGGGGGTCTTATTGAGGAGCCATTCCCCATGCTAGCTCTTGATGCCATGTGCAAGCAGCTCCATGACGGAATGAAGGATATGATGGCGGTCCAAGACTCAGTTCACACGCGACTAGTCACCAAGACTAAGGGCCATGGAGGCCCGCAAAATGGCCGGCCTGGCTCCAAAAGGGAAGAGGCAAAGATTGATTGAGCAGGTTGTGAGTTATTTGAGGATTGCATCGCTAGCAATCAAGCATAGATGCACAAAAGATGGTGAGTAGACAAGAGTTTCTGTACGAACAACGACAAATTAAGCTCCTAGTTGTATATATATGTAGTTTTGATGATCTACCGATCTGTCTAGATTAGCATGCGGTAGTGTTGTGTATCTTGCTGACATTAGGATTTATCTGTCTTGATTGATCTCCAATAGTGTACATATTGCCAGCACCCAGCAGTACCGATGCCTTTATTAAAGACGACATGGCCCTGGGTTTTGAGTGTGGTGAATATCAGGCTCTTACATGTATGGTCAGTACGTTTTAGATTACTGAGAAGATCTGAATTTACCAAACCGAACACTCAGGAGACGAGTTTTTTCGTACAATTTTTTTCTTTTTATTTTTGGTGGAGTGAATTGTATAAGTCGTGATCCGTGTTGCTGACGATCGACATTGGGGGTGGAATCAGCCAAGGGTTTGAGGCTCCAAAACTGGCGGAGATGGATTGAACCATCAGCTCGTGTGTCATGGATCCATATACGTACGTACAGGTACTGGAATCCCCCACATCCCAGGTTTAGGTCCATCCTACATACTACTAAGGGACTGAGTTTGTAACAACCATCGACCGAACGACTTTCCTGGTCCATGCTAGTAGTAGCTATGCTATACGTACGCAGCATGAATAATTAGCTGGGATGTAAATGGAAAAAAGTGATGACGTGAGCAAATGCTGACTGTAGCAGCGGACTGTATGCACCAATTTGCTTGTTCTGCAGATGCTACTAGCTTTCGAGTCACAGAACTTGATTGATTTGCAGCAATACAATTGGAATTGGAGCATGCAAGAAGCATAGCATGACACCTCCGACCATTGATGCTTTGCTTTGACTTGGCTTTCGGAAGCAATCTGATCCCACCCACCATTATCAAACTAGTCCCTCACGCTTTGCTCCTTAATTTGCAGACACAAGTGGATGGGATATGCGAAGGATATATTGATTGAATTCAAGAAGGGAGGAACCAACAAATTAGATTGAAGCAGCATACTCCGGACCATTGATTAGTCTTAATTACCCAATCCTACGCTTTTTCCTGCAATAGGAAATGGGGAGTAGCAGTAATTAATTAAAAAAGATTCGTCATGCAACCGTACGTGATTCTAGGATGATGCCGAATAGCTAAGAGAATGAAGCAGCAGGAGGCCGCGAATAATCCTTTTGCGAAAGGAGAAGCTGACCGATGCCAAGTTAGACCATGCATAATCTCCTGTTCAAAAGAAGTGGCAGATGGATCCAGCAGCTAGCAGTGTCATTGTGCTGGTGCTTTGTTTGTTGGAAATTCGACCTGGTGGCTGCAGATGGCGGACCTAATCATGGGGTTGGGGTTGGGGATCGAGCAAGGCCACTGCTATGCAATGCAATGCAAGATGTTGATTGAGGCCTACGGAATTGGGAGCTGGAATCATCATTAGTGTCGGCCAAGACCCCCCCGGAGAGAGATGAGATATCACCACACCACTGCCTCCTCAAGTCCTCATGTCATGTTACCCCAACAAGGGAACCCCAATGCCATTTGTTTTTCTTAGAAAAAAAAAAGGTCAAAAGCCGCGCGGGGACAGGAGGCAACACCACAAGAGAGGCGTCCGTCAAGTAATAAAGCTGTCTTGTCCCACTCCAGTGACTCGACTTCATTCATTCTCCTTTTCTTTTTCTTTTTTTTCTTTTTTTTGTTCACTCATCGCTTGAGAGAGAATGGAGTCGGGACCACGTGCATGTCACGAGCCGGCCACGTCTTCCTTCTTGCCCTTTTGTGGGAACACAAAAGATGTGCAGTGAGCATTACGTCGTCGTCATTCCACTCCCGTCCCGCCACAGCCAACGGATGATGCGCCTCGCCGGTTATGTCATCTAGTACTGACCAAGACCATGTTGCTCTCCTGCGAGTTTGAGAAAAAAAGAAATCAAGACCATCTTGTTTTTTAAAAAACGAGGATCTTGATATGTAGAACAACGTAGATTCATTTGCAGAAAATAAAAAGTAATACGAATGTAGATTATTGTTCAAATCAGTAAACCTCACAAATAAAAGATGACGCGTTGCACGGTGAAGCGTTAGTTTGGTTTGGTATGGACCAGTCGATGGAGGACAATGCAATGTAAGTACCTTCAAGTCGATCTCGGCAGCTGCAATCCCATCGGCCCGTGCGTGCAGTGCAGTTTATTAATTTCATCATCGTCAGCTTGCATTGTAGTAGTGCACATATGGATCCTCGTACTCCGTACCAGCTTACCAGAACAACAGTTTCCACGAAGACGACTCCACGTACACCATGCCATTTCTCAACAAAATAGGAGTACCAATCGCGCCTCTATTAATGTCGAGATCTTGTAATGTGTACTGTACGTTGCAAACTCCTCCTGTATATCTATTGTTACAACTTGTCCTACCCAGAAATTTGATTACGAGCATGTCCTTGAGCCTAAGGGCGTGTTTGGCCCGGCTTTTGGGTTCGGCTTATTCGTGCTGCTACAGTAGAATCACTGTTGCTACAGTGAAAAAAGCTGAAAAAGCACTCCAAATGCTGCCTATAGCGGCTTATTCTGTCAGTGAACAGTTGAATCACTGTAGCTACAGTGCCAAGAATGAAAAAGCCGCACGGTGAAGCCGGTGGAAGAAGCCGGGCCAAACACGCCCTAAATCCACGACAGCCCGTCCATCTTTCATTTTATTTGCATATTGTTTTTCTTCTTGGTACACACATGATATTCTCTATAAAAAAAATGCATTGCATTGCATGGGTGCATGACATCGCCAGTGACGCAATGGTGCATCGGTCTCCATTACACGTGGAAAGGTTAATTACTGAACAAAGAATAATCCATGGCTTGTCCATCTTTTATTTTCCCTCAACACAACAATGCTGTATAAACTTGTGTGGGATATATATAATCGAAGAATAATAATTGTTAAATGGCAGGACGATGTGGAAATGAATTTCTAGCAGCAGTAAAATGGACTATATATATGTCCGAATGCATTCCGTCTTGTCCAGATTGTGTGAACCCCGAGTCTGTCCATGAGCAACCAGCATCAGGAGGACAGAATGGTAAATTCTTCTTCCATCGTCGTCAAAGATTACTACCACCGGACGGTGCCTAGTTAAAGGCGCTAATTATCATCATTTGGTGGTCTGATATGAATAAATAATGTAGTGAGGGAGGGGAGGGGGGCGGGCGGAGGAGAAAGATCCCCGGAGACCCGGTGAGTGACGCTGTTTAGGCGCAGACCTACCAACAAGCTGTAGGAACACTCTTCCCAAACTGTCCCTCCCTCAGTTCCTCTCTCCGTGTGCTTTCGCTTTCGCCTCAACCAAAAGAGGTTAGTATTAGTCTGAGCAAGCATTAGTATACTCAGCAGCCAGCCGCCAAGAGCAGTGGCAGTGCTAGCCCGGAGAAGACGAGAGCATCTCCGCTTGCCCCCATGTCCGTCTGCTCCATGAGGCGGGGAAGGTGAGGAGCAGACGGGAATCTTCCCCATTTCCCGTGCTGATCTGGTTTCCGCCGGCCCGGCCCGGCAACCTTCTCCCCAGGTAATGGCGCTTCTTGCTTCTTCTCTTCCACTTTCGAAAATAGGAGGTGCTTGTTGCAGCGAAACCGTTTCAATGCATTGTCTCTAGTTTCCAGTCGGGGATTTTGATCTGGGACGAGTTCTCTGCGCCAAAGATGGGATTTTTAATGCCCGCGAGATTTGCTAGTGTTGGGATGTTTGTTATTCCACAGAGACGAGATTCAGGGTTGGATTTGGGTGAAGAAATCTGAGTCTCCTGGCCTTCCGCGGCCAACATTGGGGCGGGCGTGTTCCTTGTTTTCTGCAAACAGGCCAAGCTTGAATGTAGCATGTTTATTTCGAGCTAAATATGGCGTTTTCTTTGTTTTCTACAGCCACAAGTTTAGTACTGGTTTTAGCTCTGATATGATTCCAGCGAACAAAACCTATGTCTCGCTTTTTTTCTTTAGTCAGCCTTTTTTTAAGCATTTGTTTGGTGGTAAATTGTTAGCCTCTTTGCTGAGATCTGGTGTGCACGGCCTGATTTGTTTGTCCTAATGGAGAAAACTTTGTTCTTTGAGCTACGTTTTCGAGCACATTGGGAGCAACTCGAATTCGGTGCTCGTCATTTTGCTCCTTTTCATTTCGCTCTATACTAGTATACTTCGCCGAGCCAAACAGAACAAGAGATCTGGTGCATGTGCTGCTCACTCCCTTTTTTCTTTCTGTATTTTGTACTTGCTGATTGGTAATCATGTTTAAGCTCTTGGTTGAGAATTCAGAATTGGATTGCTGATACTACTTAGTTTGTTAATTATTCTTGCAACGCAAATTCGAGTACCAGTTTGTTCTTAATAATGCACATCCTTCTATAAGACAAGTATCTATGTTTTAGAGGAATTCGATCCTCTAGGGATGTTGGAAAAATCACCTTACATTGTGCCTGATTTTGCTTTACGTGACAGGTTTCATCTATGGGGCAAGATGATGGCTTGAGGTGTGACAATCATTCTAGATTGGGAGCAGGTCCTGAAATTTCGCGGTCCTCGCACTGCACCAACGAAGTAAAAGAAGGTCGAAACAGAAGTTATCATCAGTTGAAATGCTCGGAGAGCAACTCAGGGGAGTTATGCCTGGACCGAATCCCAAACTTTCACTGCAAGAGCTTGCCAACAAGAAGCCGCATGACGAACGCAGAACAAACCATTGTGGGGAAGCGTGGTTCTATGTACCAGAGCTCTAGTGAAATTAGCCGGATCAGAAAAATTCAGGAGGGAAGGAGGAAAATAGATTCTGCATTTGATGGGGATGCATTTCTGTCCTTTGATATTGTCGACTCAGCCTCTCAGCCTAGCACAAGCGGAGCTTATCTACGCGCCCACCAGAATCGGAGGTTAGGGGCTAAGGCTTCTGTGGAAACTGCCCGTAAGGTTCATAGAGCATCGAGAGATTTTCTGGATCTTTCATTCCGTGAACTTCCTGATGAGAACTTCAAGCTAGACCGACCACGCTTGGACTCTACCTTGTTGAAAAATGATGGAGATGATGGTTTCTTGGAGATTTCTCTTGAGAAGGAGGGGCTCACGAAGGGTCGTTGCAGAAATGCAGCTAGTCGCTTGCTGGACATCGAGTCAGGTAAAGGTACAGAAACAAATTACCAACACAAGACCAGTGAGAATAACTGTGGTGGTGACAGGGAGAGAGATTCAGCAAGCAGTTCTAAATCCATGCCATCGAAAGTAAGCAACTTTGATGGTACCCGTGGATCTGTAAATGTTCATCATGTCATAGAGAACAACACTAAAGCTCGACCAAGCCCCTTCAAGAAGATTCTGGACCCTATCATGAAGTCGAAATCTGTTAGGAGTCCATCTCTCACTGAAAAGGGAGACTCCAACTGTATTACTGCCCCAGTTAGCAGGAAAAATTCCATGTCCCGCAAATCATTGCTTAGTGATTTTTCAAGAACTGAACAAGCATCTTGCCACCCAAATGGTGAAATGCAGCATATATTGTCCGCTTTATCACCTGCTCATCTTCAAGCGTCTCTTAAATTGGATTCTAGGAATGGTGTACAGGTTTTTGAATTTTGTGTTGAGGGCCCTGAAGAATCCATTTCAGCCAGAAGTTGGAAAACTGGAAATGAGCTGAATTCTATTTACACCTTCCACAGTGGTGGTAAACGGTCATCTGCTGCTGGAAGGATTTCCAAAGATGGAGGTTGGTGCTCAACCCCAATTGTAGGACAGGTGCAGGTTTCATCTTATTTATGCTCTGAAGTTGGAAAAGATGGTACAATGAATAACTCTGTCATTACTGAGTTTGTTTCATATGATATTACTCACGCAAGGCGGACTCTTGAGGAGAAGGCTCAATGTACAGAGACCTCTCAGCCGCCAGTGTGTGGTGTCGTTGATAAATCAATCTCTGGTGAATCTCCACAGACAGTGAATCTGTTGGACCATCAAAAGAATGCAAGAAACAACTCAGATGTATCAACATCTTGCCCATGGTCTGAGGATGATCTTTATCCGCATTTGGAGATTGCAGCAACCGTGATCCGGGTACCATTTAATAAAAATAAGTCCAAAGAAATGAAGAATGGTTCATCTCCTTGTACTGTCAAGGTGGTCACTCCTAGTGGACTGCATGGTTTGCCGAGTGATAACGAAGCTAGCCCATCACCCTTGCTAGACAGATGGAGGTATGGTGGAGGCTGTGATTGTGGCGGATGGGATATGGCTTGTCCCATTGTTGTCCTTGGCAATGCATACGATAACAACTGGGCCGAGTCTATAACACTAAATGCAAAGCATCCTATGGAGCTCTTTGTTCAGGTACACTACACGATCCTACGCCTAGTGGACTGCATGGTTTTCTGTTGTTTTCTCTACCTATAAAATCATTTGTTACGCATATGACCAGATTAGGCGTAAGTTTGGTATTGTTTATTGACCAATAGCCTAGGCCTTTACAAGCTTACTGTAAAAACTAAGTTCGTGAATTGTGTTGACGTGTTGTTGGACCCTAAAACTCATTTACTGACGAGTGTATGCTTATGCACTACGGACCATCTATATCTTGATAGTCTTACTGCAAACAAGAGTGGTTCTGACATGCACTCATTGTTCAAACTTCAAACAGGGTAGCAAAGAAGCGCTTCCTGGCCTTTCGATGAAAGCCAATGGGAAAGGACAGTTTTTGGTGGATTTCCATGGGCGGTTATCAGCGCTACAGGCATTCTCAGTCTGCATTTCTTTGTTGCACTGTTCTGAAGCTTTGATGGCTATCAGTCTTGAGAAGGGTAAGCACGAGCTCTATTCGAGCTCACTTAAGATGCTCCTTGAGGAGGATGTGAGGAACCTAATTGAGGCAGTGACGGCAGAAGAAAAGAAGAAACCCAAGAAGAGGAGAGAAAAGGCACCTCCATCTGTTGTGCTTGACCCTCCTTTCTCTCCCATTGGAAGAGTATAGGAATTGAGCTGCTGAAGCATGAAGAACCCTTGGGAAAATATAATACAAACCAGTGGTTCTCATTTGAGTGTAACGCTAAATATCGGTCATGATTTGGCTGCATGTTCATATTTTTTGGTGAAAGTGGCAAATTTATCCTGTTCATATGGATGGAGGTTGCACGTAGTTTGAAGTATTTAGCTTGTAGCAAGCAGTAAGTCCATAATGTACTGTTGAAATGTCGAATAGAAGAAAATGTCACTAGAAGCCAGTTCTATGTTTCAACAGGAAGAATATAAATAAATAAATAAACAGCTGGACATCGCTTCTATACGCAACATGAGTTCAAACATTTCTTAGCTTAGTGTCCATTCTGATTGTGCATTTGAATTTTGCAAGTCTGGCTCAGTCTTGAACTGAAGGCACATTGGAACTGACAGTTTTGTACACTAATCTACTGTTTAGGCTTTGTGGAATGCAGTGCCCATGCCAGTTGTCCACGGTGAAGCCTTGGTGTTGTAATTATGTGTAGCCATTTGTTTAACAGGTTAGTTTAGGCCACGAGCTAGGAGTTAAGGCAGTGTAAAGTGTTGTCGGGATCTTGCGTGTTGGTTCATGTTTGTTTCACTGCGGGATCCTATGAGTTGACTGAAAATTCTGGCGGATTGGAGCCTGACCAGACCTGACTAACCTCAGGCACCTGGAGATTGTGGCACTTTGGCTGCGAAAAGATGTTTCTGCTGCACACACATCGAGTTCTGCATAATTTTCCAGTGGACCTCGTGCACACACATTCAGTTCAGCTTTGCAGCCTATAATCCGAATAATCATGTACAAGCCCTTTTGTCAAGTTAAATACTAATTCTATGTTTTGTGAGGTTGAGTGTGGCTGTGGACATCTCAAAAAAAAAAAAAAAAAAAAAAAGAGTGTGGCTGTGGATGCTACGTTTGGATTCATACAACCAAAAGGTAGAAGAATTGCTGGCTACAGACAAATTGGATGCCAAAGAAGCAGTTGGAGATGTTTCAACCTAATCAGAGTGCGGTGTGGCAAACACCGAAGAAGAATTCATGTTTACCGACATGCTATATACATTGTATATACTGGCACAAATTAATTGTACTGCTATAAATTTCTGGATACACTAGTACATACTCGGAGTGAGTACTAGTACCAGTCAGTCAGTGAGTAAGTCAGTCCTGGAAAGAAAGAAAAATGAAACAAGAGGAGGAGGGAGGTGGCGCGGCCATGTCGCCGTCTCTCGGTGTTGTTCCCTCCACCGCAACCGCCTCTAGGGTTTTAGGCCGTGCAATGGAGGGGCCCTCCGGCTTCCACATCCTGAGGGCCCCTTCCCCCATTGTTCGGGCGATGCGCACCCGCCTCCACCCACTCCCCGCAACCGCTCTTCCTCCTCCTCCTCCTCCGCCGCCGCCGCCGCTGCTGCCGCAACCACCGGCGAAGCGGCAGCGAGGACGGCCCCGCAACTGCGACCGCCTACTTCCGCCGCCGCCGGGGTTCCTCAACTCTCCGTCCGCACGGGCTTTGGCTGCGGCGGGGCACGGTGAAGCTCCCTTTTTGCTCACTCTGCTGTCTATCTCCGGTGGTATTTTAGCTGATTTTGGATTGTCGCTGTGATCAGGGCAGTGCCAATCGGGTGGGCTCCAGCCGCACGTGCTCAAAATAGATGTGGGAGAGGTAGGTATTTGTTGCGCTTGTGCTTTTTTGATCCTTTTAGCTATTGTCCATTGACATTTGTGGAATTGTTGCCCGGCATATTTACTCCAGTCCAGTATTTTTTACTCATAGCTTTAGTCAATTTATCTGCCCTGTAATAAACAAATTTATTTTTTTAATAAAAAGAATTCATGTCTGCATTCAACTGTTCCAGCATTCTTTTGCCCACTGGTTTGTTGGAAAAGGAACTCTCTTACTTTTTCTGTTTCTTCAGTAAGTCTGTTATTACTTGCTTGGGCCGCAAATATAGTAAATGTACATGATCAAGTTGTACTCCCTCCGTTCTCAAAGTGATGACACTATGTCAAGTGATTTTGTTCAAAATTACACTAAATCATTTCTCCTATGTCATCGATTTGAGAATAGAGAGAGTATGTTTCGATGAAATGGAATAGTATGATCTTTCAAGTTCAACTCATAACACTCACTCGTCATCTATGTTCGAGATATTCATACTAGATCAATCTGGGACATCATAACTTGGTCGGATGGGTCAATAGGATCAGGAGGACACTGCCTAGAAAGACCTAGTTGTTTTAAGGTCGTGGATCATGAATCATTGATCTTGTTGTGCTATGGACTTGGTCACTCTAGCGCTGCTCTGGTTCCATCCTGAATGACCCTGTTGTATTTTGCATGTATGATGTATGCAAACCTTGTACCAATTCTCAAAGTGCTTCACTGAAATTTATATCTGAAAAATGATCGTGCAGGATATTGTATCCAGGATCATGCAAGTCTCACTAATAAATGGGAAGGCCATCTGTGTTCTCTCAGTGCTCGGGTCCGTTCAGGAAGCAAAGCTGCTCCACTCATCCCGTGCCATCTTAAATCAAAAGGTTTGACCCTAAAAATAGCTAACATGTCCAAGGTTTAACTTATGCCCCGTTGTTTATTTAGCATAGAAAGAGCATAGCTGTGAGGGCATTGAGTGGCCAAATAGACAGCTATATCTGAGATTACTAATATAGAGCTACCATTGGGTGTGGCTGTTCCATAGTTAACTGTGATGTTGTTGTGAAAAAAAGCTGGCATAAACAAAGTAATCCCTTTTCGCAGGGTCCTCTAGAAATCATTCGCATGTTCGGATCCACTTTGACACCTGAAGGCCCTGGATTTGGATGCTTATCTGTGACCCTTGCTTGTGCTGATTCTTCTGTGGTTGGGGGCGTCATAGCTGGACCTCTCATAGCTGCAACAACTGTACAGGTACCTTCTGACGTTCTGATTTTCAAATTATTCGATACTCTATTGCAAACAGTTTTCTTTAAGTGCACAAACATATATATCATGTTTTATCATGGGAAGAACCATATGAATCTATGTGGGTTTTTTTAGTTGCTTAGTTATTACATTCTTCTATATCCGTTACCTGATTTATTCCTCTGTGAAGGACATAGGTGACAGCATAGCTAACTTAATGTACACCTTGCAGGCGATTATTGGAAGCTTTTATAATGATGCTTTCCGGATAAAAAAGACTCCTAAGATCATTGCATGTTACCCCGATTCTCATGTTTCCATTGGCAGTGGGATCAGACATCACCCCATTTCTCAGGTTACCATTGGTACTGAGGGCATACATTACCCCGGTTGTCAGGTTGATATTGGCACTGGGAGCACACATTACTCTGACTCTCAGGTTCCCATTAACAACGAAAGCACAGATTACCCCATTTCTCAGGTTCCCCTTTGCGATGAAAGCACACTTTGCTCCAATTCTAAGGTTACCATTGGCAATGGGAGCACAGATTACCCCAATTATCAAGTTCATATTGCCAATGGAAGCACTCGTCACTCCAATTCTCAGGTTGCCATTGGCAACGGGAGCGCAGATTATCCCAATCCCCAGGTTCCCATTGGCGATGGAAGCAGGGATCTCTCCAACTCTCAAGTTACTGTTGGCTATGGAAGCAGACATCGTCCTAATTCTCTGGTTACCGTTGGCTCTGAGAGCACGGATTACCCAAATTCTCTGGTTTCCGTTGGCGGTGGGAGCACGCATCTACCCGATTTTCATGTTACAATTGGCGATGGCAGTACAAACAGCAATGATTCTCTGGCTACTCTGGACAATGGGACCACATATAACCATAAGTTTCAGGTTACTGTTGCCAATAAGAGCATAAATGACGTCAGTTCTCATGTTACAATAGTTGGAGATGGGAGTGATCATAACTCTGATTCTAAGGTTACATTTGGGGATCAACGAACAACATCCATCGAAGTCATCATGGAACAGGTTACTGTTGGTGATGAAAACACAAATTACCCAGATTCGAAACTCCTATTACCCCAGTGATAAGTTGAGGGGAGCAGTCCATCAATCGGAGGCTCCACATCCTTCATTACTGTGGAACCGGATGGATTAACTGAGATAGATATCAAAGGCCTCACATATGGTGTCTTGATTAGCATCTCTGTAAGTATATAACTCAGCCAGCAATATGTTTGTCTTTGAGGGTGATAGGGAAGTACATCGATTAGATTTAAGCTTTTATGAATCACCAAAGCATCTCTGGACTTGTAGTAAGTTTGGTTCAGAAGCAGTCATTTGTAGGACTATTGCACTGTTGGGTTCTCCTGTTGACAAAATCCAGTGTGGTTTCTTAGGAGTAGCATATAGCTTGAAATGTTAGAAATGTTAGATTTTGTGCTTCTATATATTGAGAAATTAGTCATAGGTGAAGGATACATTGAGCTGAGTTGAACTTGTATAAGTTGGTTTGTGGAAGGCAGGCATTGGTGAAAACTTATGATCTGAGCTTTTGAAGGGCACAGCTCTGGTGCAATTAAGCAGCAGCAAGGCCTTATCGTTATTGAAAATTTAATCTTCGCAATGATCTTACTCATCTTTTTACACTTTGCATTTTTACTCAGTAGCATGTGGGCGTTTCTTGTTCTTTCCAGAATCTATTGTGCCATGACTTACTATGACTGATGTTGCCCGCTTGTATGGTTTTCTACTCTCTGGAAACTTGGCAAATGGTTCATTACATGGATTGCTAATTGGGCCACTGGTGGCCCTATCGTTTGTCATTGATGGGCTGTTTTTTATGTCTTGGGTGAATGACCTCTTCAGAATGGTGGCTTGTTTGTGTGGAAGAGCCTCATATCTTCCTGTTGCCGACAACTACTAATATCATGCTCAAAAAAAAAAAAAAACTAATATCACTATCTGTCTCGATTCTGGGAGACCATCTGCTAACCTGCGCCTCATATTTGATATTTACTTAAAAAAAACTTGCACCTCATATCTGCCATCTGTATGGATGGTTTTGTGAATCACAGCATTAGAGGACATTGGACTATGTAAATACGGAATGCGTAGTTGAGGTGCCCCTCGAGTAGAAACGAGTGGCAGTCCCTATGAAGAATCTTGACAGCCTGCATCTGCATGAGCATGACCGACCCTTGAAGACAGTGAAGTGTGAACCTCTTGGGATAGACCAGCACATCGGATAGGGAATAGCACAACTATTCATTCATGTTTATGATAACCACATGTCAGTACCCGTGGTATAGAAAACACGACGAAGATCGCGTCACATGAGAGTCTATCGGCTCCATGAGATAAGACCGGTCAAACATAGGACAGCTTAGGCCCTGTTCGTGTCTTTAGGCCTAGAGGTCACATCAAAACTAATCTTGCTATTTAAACGTTTTAAATAAGTTTAATTACAAAACTTCTTTACAGATGTGGGCTAATTTGCGAGACGAATCTAATGAGCCTAATTAATCTATGTTTCGCTACAGTGATGCTACAGTAACTATCGTCTAATCATGGCTTAATTACCCTCATTAGATTCGTCTCGCAAATTAGTACAAGGTTCTGCAGTTAGTTTTATAATTAGACTTATTTAAGACGTCTAAATAACAAGATTAGTCTTGATGTGACCTTTAGGCCTAGAGAAACGAACACCCCCTTAGTAGTGCTACTGTAGTTAGCTGGGTAACTAATGAAATGGTTTTTCTCAACTAACGGGGGGACGGTTCAACGGTGCAGCTGCATAGAAGGACTACTAGCAACTGGTACTATGGAATTTAACAGGCTGTTGGTGCACATGCGTGACACATGAGATGATCAGGATCAGGAACGACAGCCAGTCAATGCTGGCATCCACCAACAAGAGAATAAATTGATCAAAGCAAAGCCATGTTCTGTCTAACGGTAGCACATAGCACATGGCCTGGTGAGATCGATCTTGCGAGGGAAGATGCAATCGAGATAACCAGATTCCTGCTCTGAGTAGTATATTCTGTAACGACGTAGCAGTATATTCATTTGTCAGATCTTCTAACAAGCAATGCCAAGTTACGAATTCCAGTGAGTGAATGTTACAAACGCATCAGAGCAGAATGATCCTAAGCAGAAGCAAATGAAACAGAGCAGAAATGAACATGTTTGATTGATAGTTTGATACAGTAGAAAGCATCCAACAAGAAGAACTGAGACAAACGACTCTGAATTAGACAAACGACTCAGAATTAGATGAAGATACCAAATAGTCAGGCACAAACAAGACATTACTACAACTGAACATAAGCGAGCAGAGTGCAACTACTGGAATAGAAAGCAACAGGGCATTGCACACCCCCACACAAAATACATCAACAGTTGGTAAGAGTAAGACAGTTTGCTTACTACTAGTACTAGAATTAAGAAGCAAGCAACATCATCAACCTAAAGGAAGGGGAGGGACGACGACGACACAGGATACTACTAGTACTAGTCCTGGAGGTCAGCTTCCTCCTCGTCCTCGTACTCGCCCTCCTCGTCGGCGGTGGCGTCCTGGTACTGCTGGTACTCGGAGACGAGGTCGTTCATGTTGCTCTCGGCCTCGGTGAACTCCATCTCGTCCATGCCCTCGCCCGTGTACCAGTGCAGGAAGGCCTTCCTGCGGAACATTGCGGTGAACTGCTCGCTGACGCGGCGGAACATCTCCTGGATGGAGGTGGAGTTGCCGATGAAGGTGGAGGCCATCTTGAGGCCTGTGGGCGGGATGTCGCAGACGGTGGACTTGACGTTGTTGGGGATCCACTCGACGAAGTAGGAGGAGTTCTTGTTCTGCACGTTGAGCATCTGCTCGTCCACCTCCTTGGTGGACATCTTGCCGCGGAACATGGCGGAGGCTGTGAGGTAGCGGCCATGGCGCGGGTCTGCGGCGCACATCATGTTCTTGGCGTCCCACATCTGCTGGGTGAGCTCGGGGACGGTGAGGGCGCGGTACTGCTGGGAGCCACGGGAGGTGAGGGGAGCGAAGCCGACCATGAAGAAGTGGAGGCGCGGGAAGGGGATGAGGTTGACGGCGAGCTTGCGGAGGTCGGAGTTGAGCTGGCCGGGGAAGCGGAGGCAGCAGGTGACGCCGCTCATGGTGGCGGAGATGAGGTGGTTGAGGTCGCCGACTGTTGTTGAGTTTTTCATCAAAATCAATTGAATCGGAAAGAGCAATCAATTCAATTTAAACCAAACAAAATGACAAAGACATTCGAAATGACTTACAGCTGGGTGTGGTGAGCTTGAGCGTTCGGAAGCAGATGTCGTAGAGCGCCTCGTTGTCGAGCACCATGCACTCGTCCGCGTTCTCGACGAGCTGGTGCACGGAGAGCGTGGCGTTGTAGGGCTCGACGACGGTGTCGGAGACCTTGGGCGAGGGGAAGACGGAGAAGGTGAGCATCATCCTGTCGGGGTACTCCTCGCGGATCTTGGAGATGAGGAGGGTGCCCATGCCGGAGCCGGTGCCGCCGCCGAGGGAGTGGCAAACCTGGAACCCTGCACATGGATTCGATTCATTCAGATCTGAGTGAAGATGATGCAGGCAGTCGCAGCAGGCAGATCCAGAACAAGGAAGAAATTTACAAAGCAAGCAACCAAGCAACCAACCTTGGAGGCAGTCGCAGTTCTCGGCCTCCTTCCTGACGACGTCGAGCACCGAGTCGATGAGCTCCGCCCCCTCGGTGTAGTGTCCCTTGGCCCAGTTGTTGCCTGCCCCCGACTGCCCGAAGACGAAGTTGTCCGGGCGGAAGATGTGGCCGTAGGGGCCCGAGCGCACCGAGTCCATGGTGCCCGGCTCCAGGTCCATGAGCACGGCGCGGGGCACGAACCGCCCGCACGACGCCTCGTTGTAGTAGACATTGACGCGCTCCAGCTGGAGCTCCGAGTCGCCGCCGTACCGCCCGGTGGCGTCGATGCCATGCTCCGCGCACACCACCTCCCAGAACTTGGCCCCGATCTGGTTGCCGCACTGGCCGCCCTGGATGTGCAGGATCTCCCTCATCTTCTTCGATTCGATTCGATTCGAAATGCGAGCAGGCGGCGGCGGCGAAGAAGAAGAAGATCTGATCTGAGGAGGAAGAAGGAAGAGTTAGCGGTGCGGAGTGTTAGGGTTTGGTGGTGCCGCTTTTATAGACCGGCCGCGGGAGACTGACGCCGTCTCATTTTCGGCCGTCACGAGTTCGAATTTTGAAATTTTCGGCGCGGTTCAAATGAAAAAAAAATAATAAAATCTGCCAGCCTGGCCCCCCTACCCTAACGGCTTCTTCCATTCTCTCTCCACGTAGAGAAGGAGAGACGTTGCTGGTTGTGCTCCACGCGCACCTCGCCCAATTTTTTATCATCGTCTCCGTCCCCGTCTTGGTCAGTTTCCATCGACCTTTTATCTACTACGAAGAGCCTTGTATTGCAAATGTGTATTTGCGACCGTATTTAAAGTTTCACAGCAGATGACTAGTATACTAGTACTAGTTTTCCATATGATCATTCCATGCGAGATGCTGGGAAATGCATTCGGTTGGGCCTGCCCTGTTCCCTCAGGAAAGTTGCACCGGCATCCTCACGTGCTCCCTGCCGACTGACCACATGCGATGCTCAACTTGCACCATGAAACAATAGTTATGTTCATTATAACAAGTAGAGTAAGTTGCCGGATCAATCACTTCATGAAGACCTTCGTTTTTAAATTATCGTCATTGACTTTATTTATTTACGTTTCATCATTTGTTTTATTAAAAAAAATATCATATCATATAAAAAAACTATCATATATTTGTTAAGATTTTTGTATCCCTAAATAAAATGAAACATAATTTTTTTTGCATATTTAAGTTAATATTTTGAATAAAAAACATCAAAGGTAACTCCAAACTTCAAAGGTGACCACAATTTAAAAACGAAGGAATTTTCTTCGCAAAAAACACACACACACAGCTAGTGGTCTGACCGTCCAGGGTCTTATTCTCCCTGATGGATCAACTTATGGGCTCTGTCACACTTACTGGGCCATTTAGGGCCGTCCTTTTATATCAGTTTTGTTTTTCACTCTGAAATATCAAAACATTTAAGTTGGGCTGGACTCTTTCTTCATCTTAAACTTCATGACTATGTGGAGTGTATCATGTTTCAGTCTTTTTTTTAGAGGTGTATCATGTTTTAGTCACAACAATGGCAACATCATGTGTCATCTCTTTCGTGTCGGTCACTGGTTGTGTATCATAAAAATGTAGTCTTTTGGTTGTGTATCATAAAAATGTAGTCTTTAATTATTAAGCCAGGATAGCATTATACAACTTTAATATGGAAAATGATGAGTGGGCGTGATGACTCAATTCATGAGATACTCTCTCTAATTTTCAACTAATAATGTAAATTTAGGTTTTATTTGAGCTAAGAGGCTACCCTAACGTTATAAATTTAAAACAAGAACATTTTGTATGGACTCTTTCTTAAATGAGTCATCACTCTTCATCTCTTATCGAATCAATAATATTTTAACATGAATTGTGGTCTATATAATCGATTCATGCCTATCGAGGTGCAATAAGGCTCAATGCTAATGGTAGCTGTAACAATTGTGCCATGAGCTAAAGCAATGAAACGGCTCACTCAAACTTTAATGGAAAATAAATGCTTCACATGGGATCCTACATTTAGAGGTGCTCTTTATGATGGTTTGACCAATTATATGAAATTGAATGGTTCTAATATTTTGTTGAGTTGGAGCATGTGACATAACCAATACCAAGCACTAAAGTGAATTCTTATTATGTCGATGCTCCAACGGAAAAGAAAAACATATAATGGCTTCTCCTTCACCAGCTTACGTATTTTTTTATGCTATAACTATAGTAAAAACACTACTCATTGAGCATAAGATAAAGCAAGCCGTGCCACAACGGGGCCGAAATGTCGAAGAACTTGGAAGGAAACTAGCTGAATGCCCGTGCGTTGCTACGGGTGCCAAAAGTTTCACATAAAGCAAGATGTCAAACCATTTAAGAGGTATTGAAAACAATACGTTAGTGTGCGATAAACGTGCAGTGCAATACCCTGTACGTGGGTGCAATAATCCTACACTTGGAACATTCAAACTTTTATACATATAGAAAACCATGTGTAACTTAGACATATTGTTCATAGAAACTTGATACATCACAAGATTGCTGGAAACTACTCCATCTGTTTGGGGAATATTGACGCTTCCGATAGGCAATATGAAGTAAAGAACAACTACGATGGGCTGTCGGGACGCCATTATTTTCAATACTGAGGAAGTAACTTAGAGAAAAATACATTACCAAGCAACTTTGTCTGACTATCGCCTAGGAAGCTTATTTTACATTTATCAGCATAAACATAACACTCGGGCTAGTTAGTAAATGAACTGACACAGACAACATATACATATGCAAAAGAAAAAAAAATGTTGACTGCTACTCAGCTGTCCAGATTTATTGGTATTCTACCTATATATACCAGCTTCATTGGACATTCTATGAATCTGAACAACATAGCTGAATGTTTCACGTGTAGGATTTTTTTACAACATTTTACGAACTTAGACAGAATGCCAAATAAACTGGGACAGAGGGAGTAGGTTTGAAACACTAATGGATGTTCTCTCCTGGCATTGACCTGTACAATTTTTTATATAAATTTCAGGTTTTACCACTAAAATACACTTGACGCCCATAATTGTCAAATAAATGATCCTGAATATCTGCCCAAAAAACTTAATGGCAGACAAGCATCCATTGGTGGCAAAATTATGTCCAGCAATTTCTTGTCATTTTCCATTATCAAGTACTGAGAAAGTTACTTTTTGGAAATTTTATCATTAATTATGAGCATTAAAATTATTAAATATTTAAATAAACGAAAAACATAAAAAAGGACTGAGAAATTTGTAAGTGTTTTTTTTTAGCGTAAGAAATTTGTAAGTGTTGAGATGCAAAACATGAAAGCACCCTGAAAAAGAATGGCCCACTACAGCCGAAAACTCATAGGCTTGCAATTGAACCCGATGCCTTGCGAACCAGCCAAACAAGGCCGTAACTGGCTGGTCCGTATATTCCTCAGCGCACCAGAACGAACCACAAAACCAACGAGCTGGCCTGGGCCGCCAATTTGCAGACGCGCTCGTCCCCCCGCCGGCCTAATTCGCGCAACCGTGATTTCGTTCGTGCATCGTGATCGGACGGTCCTCGCTAACGCGATGCGGATCAGAACCGGTGTTGGGCTCCTACCTAACCGTAACTTTGCGTGTGGTGGCGGCGGATGCAAGGAGGCGGCGGCGTGCGGCAGGACTCTGGCAGCCCACCCTCATGATGTGGCAGCGCGCGGCAAGATGGTCGTCTGATGCTAACGCCAGGGACGACGCCGTGGACTCCATCGCCGGTGCGCGCGTGCGGTTCAACTAATCCGCGCGCGCCTCCGTCGATGTGGCCCACCGTGTCGGCGTAGGCGAAGCCGGCTCCTTGCACGTCGTCCGCGATGACGACAAGAGTGAGGAGCTGAGCCGCGATCGCGCACATCTCTAGCGACCGTAAGCACCTTGACTGCGGTAAGTTATCTGGCGACATCAATCTGTAGGGGCGTTAGAGTTTTGGGGATTTTGGGGGATTTCCCTTGATTTTTGGGTTCGGATTTGGCAAAACAGATATTTGAATCCGCTCCCCTCCTTCTACATGCTGTCCAAGAATTATTTCGAATCAAGAATTGTCAGAACGTAATTAGTCACTAAATCCGCAAGAAATCAGCTATGCTTACGGGACCGCAATTAGGCACACACGTATATATAAATGACCGGACGGCAGTTGAGACCAATCATGGAAAAAAGCATTAACAGCAGCAAAATCAGGACATAAGCACGATCCATTCATTCGCATCATCATCACAAATCAAACATTAGAACTAACCAGTAACTAATTACGCCTAATTAATCGCTTGCAGTAGTAATTACCATGGACTAATGGTAGCACCTGGATCAAATTGGCAGCGTAGCGATGGGTGCACCGCAGTTCCTCTGTTTGGGGCGATGGAGGCGGCGTGGGTTGGGCCGTTGGTGGGGAAGAGCTGAGCTGCGATGGAGGTAGGCGGCAACCTTTCTTGGTTGGCGGCGTGGCAATGCGATGGCGATCTTGTTTTGCGTCGGGCGATGAGCGGAGGCTGCGCTGGGTTGTTTGGGCGAGTTGCGCAGATCGGGGGAGGCGGGGAGGGTGTCACAGGGAGTTGGGGCATGGTTGCGCAAAATGCGGATCACAGGCAGGCGGACGCGTGGATCGCAGGGGTGCGGGTTTTGAATCACAGGTGCGCGCTCTCGGATCGCAGATGGAGGCTTTGAATCACTCGGGAGCCGAAGTAATCGCTCAGGGATGCGGCTTAGTCGCTCGGGAGCCTGCCTGCCAGAGTAATCGTTCGGCTCGGGAGCGGAACGAGAGCGGAATAAGCCGTGGGCTGACGACACTCTCCCTTTTCATGAGTTGTAGAGATTGTGAGTCAACCGTGGCCGGTCGGCACGCGGAATTGGCGAAGCCGCCCGCTCCGCCGCCCTCTTTCTTTGTTGTGGTCAACAGTCAGCCCGTCTCGGATCGGATCTAATCTGACTGAGCCCATTCATCCATATATATAGCCATCTCCCAGGCAAATTTCCTCAATTGTTTTTTTTTCCTTTACGAAAAGAAGACGATCTCCCTCGGAGAAGAGTGGAGCAGGAATCGGCGCTCCGCTAAGGTAATCGCTCTCTCCTCCGATCGATCCCATCCCGGCCTCCATCTGGAGCCCCTTCTCCTTTCCATATTGTTAGGCCTTCCCGCGAATTTGATCGATATTGTGCTTCGTATTCGACCTAATAAAATATTCAAAATCATCAAACAAATCAGGTTCGCCAAGATGTTAGAGGAGCTTCTCATCTTCACGCGCGGTGGCCTCATCCTCTGGTCCTCATGCCGGGCGCTCGGCGGCGCCGCCCTCAAGGGCTCGCCCATCGACGCCCTCATCCGCTCCTGCCTCCTTGAGGAGCGCTCCGCCGACGCCAGCTTCTCCCAGGACAACTACGCCCTCAAGTGGACCTTCCACAACGACCTCGGCCTCGTCTTTGTCGCCGTCTACCAGCGCATACTCCACCTCCTCTACATCGACGATCTCCTCGCCGCCGTACGCAACGAGTTCTCGCAGATTTACGACCCCAAGCGCACCAACTACCATGACTTCACCGACGTATTCCGCCAGCTCCATCTCGAGGCCGAAGCACGTGCCGAGGAGATGAAGAAGTCCAAGCAGGCCATTGCGTCGCGGCCCTCGCCGACCGTCTCCAACAAGACTGCTCCCAAGGTCCGTGGCGGTGCTGGTAATGCTGCTGGGAAGAAGGGTGGGTCTGGGAAGGATGACTCCGATGGCGACTCTGCCTTCGAGGGGCAAGACAATTCTCAGCCCCGTGCTCTTGTTGTTAAAGGAAAGGAGAATGGAGGCCCCAAGGACAACGGGGCCTTCGATGTAAATAAGTTACACAAGCTCCGAAACCGGAACAATCACAAGAAAAATGTTCCCACCGAGAATGGAACCAAGAAGCTCACTAAACCTGACACGAAGAAAAAGGTCAAGGATAACAGGGTGTGGGACGACAAACCTTCCAACAAGAAGCTGGATTTCACAGACCCAGCAGACGAGAGAGGGGATGAGGTGACGGACCAGGTGCTGGTCAACCAGGGAGAAAGCATGATGGATAAGGATGAGTATGTCAGCAGTGACAGCGAGGATGAAGAGGTGGAAGATGGCCCCAAAAAGAAAGGATGGTTCTCCTCAATGTTTCAGAGGTAACGCTCGTGCTTGCTTCTCGTCATCATTTCCTAATATTGCTATTGTTAGCCGAATAATATAAACCCAAACTACCTCATGTTTTATTGTACATGCACCCAAGTCTCATCTGAGTTAGGTTATGATATGTATTGCAGCCTTGGTTCTTGCGATCAAAACATACTCTGTAGTGTTCATCTTCTCTTTGTCGTGTTTAGGAATTAGTTCTTGTTTGGAAGCCCAAATGCTACTAGTCGGTTGATCTAGCGTATGCATTTTTGCAAGTCCTTTTACTGGATGAAAGAGATGCATATATTCTAAACCACGCATACAATCTTCCACAACTCTGTTACTTGAGCTTATAGATGGTCATGTGCCCTCATTCGTGAAATCTTGCCATAACACCTGGTACATCATTGAAACCACTTTTCTGGAATCATGCTACGCCCTCGTGTGATAATTATATATTATTACTAAGGTTATAGGGAATTCTCCTAGAAATGAAATACAGTTCAGAATGCGCTGATAGTCTTTTTGTGACACCAGCTATGTTTTTCTCGCCTGCAATCTTTCACCCACTCTCATTTTCTTACCTTGTGCAACCAAACAAGCTATTAATGCTGGCTTCAATTTTCTTTGAACATGTTGCATTATGCTAGTTTCATTTTTCCTATGATTTTGAACTACGAACATGAATGTAATGAAATATTGTATTTTGGCGGTACTCAGTATTGCAGGCAACAATGTACTGGAGAAGTCTGATCTGCAACCTGCACTCAAAGCACTTAAAGATAGGCTGATGACCAAGAACGTGGTATGTGCTTATTCAGAGTTTGTTTAGTTGATATAACTTGCTATTTTACAGCGTTTTCGCCTTTTCGGTTTGGATAAAGAACGTTGGTCATATTTATGCAGGCAGAGGAAATTGCAGAAAAGCTCTGTGAGTCTGTCGCAGCTAGCCTTGAGGGCAAAAAGCTAGGATCTTTCACAAGAATATCATCTACTGTCCAGGTTTGTAGCACACCTACTTAGCAAATATTTGCATCTTCTATTCTGCGAACACCTTTTATAGGGTGGTTATAACGCTCATTTGATGGTCACTCCTGCAGACAGCTATGGAGGACGCTCTTCTTCGTATTTTGACCCCAAGGCGGTCAATTGACATACTGAGAGATGTACAGTCTGCCAAGGAGCGTGGGAGGCCTTATGTCATTGTTTTTGTTGGGGTGAATGGAGTTGGCAAATCCACCAATCTTGCAAAGGTATATACTTCCAAAACACCATCTGTTAGTGATGAAGAATTTCCTTGGACATTCACTCATATCCTATGCTTTCTGAATTGCACAGGTCGCTTACTGGCTTCTTCAGCATAACCTCAGTGTAACACTTGCAGCATGTGACACCTTTAGATCTGGTGCTGTTGAGCAGCTCCGCACTCATGCTCGTAGGCTTCAGGTAGTGATCTAACTTCCACGGCCTCCTGTTTTACTGCTACTGACATCAGTTTTTGGAGTGTTCCGACTTTGGCAGTTTTTTTGGGGACACAGTTTCCTTGCGAAAAAGCAGCTCTTGAATCATACTTTTTTCTTCCTAGTGAGTTTGTGGTTCTTGCTGAAAAAATTAGTTGTATTTTTTATGTTGAAGCCGGAAAAAAAAAATCCCGTAGCTCACGATATGATACTAAACTAAACTTTGGTTATGTCCCACTTATTAGCAATTAATCAGTATAGCATGCCTCTGAAATTTGATCTTAGCCAATGAATGTGTTTTGATTACAAATTTTGGTCGGACATATTTTTGCAGCTGTGTTTCTGTAGTTTTCTATTGTTCTGTTGTGCTCCACATGATTTCATGGCCATATTTTTTTTTTGAATTGTTGGCGATAACCTCATATACATTCCTATGTCATTGATTTCTTGGTGAATTTGGTTTTCCCGTGTCATCTTTCTTGATGGCCATACGAAAGGGTACATGCAAGAGATTTGTTTTGTTGATGCATGCATTGAACTATGTTGTGAAGTTGTACTATGTGTCTTTTTCTCGCCCAAGGCATGCTTTGACATGATTGCTTTGTGTGCAGATACCTATTTTTGAGAAGGGCTATGAAAAAGATCCAGCAGTTGTAGCGAAGGAAGCTATTCAGGAAGCAAGCAGAAACAAATCAGATGTTGTTCTGGTCGATACTGCTGGACGTATGCAGGTAAGGTTAAGTGGTTGACTTTTAGTGCTCAAACTATATATCTGTTCACGTGTTGGAAACAGTAATCTTGCTTTTGAAGCTGCCCACTTACCTTGTCCTTCTGTTTGAATCTGTTAGGACAATGAGCCGCTGATGAGGGCTCTCTCAAAGCTCATCAATCTCAACAACCCTGATTTGGTTTTATTTGTTGGAGAAGCATTGGTTGGAAATGACGCCGTTGATCAACTCACTAAATTTAACCAGGTATTGATGGCCGTTTCAAGGAGTTGAGCAGTAGAATGATGCCTAGTATATGTTAGCCACTACTGACTAGTGAACAAATTTGGTTGTTGAACAGAAATTAGCGGATCTGTCGGCTGTTCCTAGTGCTAGATTGATTGATGGCATCCTGCTCACCAAGTTTGACACGATTGACGACAAGGTCCGAACTTGTACATAGTTTTCACGAGACCATTATTAGGGGTAGTGCCCATTTTTTGCAGTGCACTGATGATACAAACTTGAAAAACATGCAGGTTGGAGCAGCACTTTCCATGGTTTATATATCTGGAGCTCCGGTCATGTTCGTTGGTTGTGGTCAGTCTTACACTGACCTGAAGAAGCTGAACGTCAAGTCCATCGTGAAGACGCTCCTGAAGTGAAGAAATGCTATTATATGCTGTACTCGTGTACAGCCAAGCTTGTTTTAACAACCTTTAAATCCCCCGTGACCTTGTCATCTTCATGTTGGTTGTGTGGACCTGTCCCTGGTCAAGTAACTGTTTGTAGTATTAACTGTCACCAGGGTGCTGATGTTAAATTGGTCGTATAGCATAAGAATACAAGTATATGGCTTCAAATTTAGTTATTGGATTTGTTTCGTCCAATTGGATTTGTTGGAGGCCTACCAGTAGCTGTGGTCAGAATTCATCAGCCCCTTGAGTACCGGTAAGGCCCAGGTGTACTTGCCGCCATCACACATTCACACAAGATGATGGATCATAAGCCTGTTTCCAGCTTCTTGGGCCGCCCAGAATGAGCATCCAGCCAAGAATCCCTTCTTCCAGCCTTTTTTGACGAGAGAGAGAGAGAGACGGCCCACCCACCCACCCACCCGAGAAGAGCCGAGCAGAGCAGGAGAAATGATGATGGCCGGCCGCCTCACCGCGGTCCTCGGCGGCCATGGCCCGGCAACGACGAGCTCGTCTGGGACAATCCCGGAGCCCTGCATCGGCAAGGAAGGTACCTACCTCTGGAATCTGGATAACTCACTCCTCCTCATCGCGTGTCTCTTCTCGTTCCTTCAGTATTCATGATATATATGATAAACTACTCTTAAACTCCTAATTGGCTTCAATTTCTTGGGTCGTGGCATACTTTGGAATTCTGAGAGCAACGGTGGTTGAGGCCGGGAACTCCTTTGATTTGACAAGAAGACTGGAAAGCGTGTCCGACTGTCGGTTAGCAACACACTACCTGATCCTGCCCCTCCTCTGCTGCAAAAGCATTGGTTGCCGATACCCCACCTCACCTCACTGTCTGTCGAGCTTAGCCAAGTCACCCACAGACGAAGCAACCATGAACTACAACCCCTTCCTACTCGCCGTCCTAGTGCCTCAGTTCTTAGTAGGCCATGTTGGACAGGTAAAGCAATGACCATGGTAGGCTTACGTGTACAAGCAGCAGTGCCTGCATGCTTCGTGCCGGAGGCCAATGCTGGTCAGCCAGATGAAAGAATGAAGGAAAATAAAGCAGAACAGAAGAAAGCAGAGGCTGACATATGAGCCCAATAAGCTGACAGGGGTGTCAAGGGCATTTGAACTATTTCTCTCTTGTATTCAGTTGGGCGTGATGTCTCCAGCAAATATGTACACTCTTACTGTCTTTCCCCAAAAATCAAACTTTTTCATGCGCCCCCGGCAAATACGTTACGTCAGGAGTGTTTTGCCTCTTTTATGGATTCAACTCAATTTTGTTTTGATTGCACCTCATGCTGAACAAATGGGACTTCCGCAGTTCCGCCATGCATTTTGCTGCACAGTCTTTGCATATGGTTTAGATAATGTTTGGCTATCTACTTCCATCATAGAAATGGTATATATGTTGGTATCATGCCCCAATGCTAAACTTGTGTCGTTTAAGTTTTACTTGTTTCTTTGGAAGTTCCTGTGTATGATGATGTTATTCTGCATTGCTTAATCCTTAGTGTTAGGCAAATGACTTATGACACCGAAAATGGATGGGTTTGGTCAAATTTGTTATGCATTGTTTTCTCAAAGTGAAGTTAGTTTTGTTTTGTTCTGCTGTAAAGTTTTTTTGTAATAAAAAATTTTCTCTGTAAACTTTTTTTGTAGCTTTGAAATTCATGGCTTCTCCATGAAACTATGAAAAGTATCATTCTTGTGATTTTATCATATATCTTCCCCCATGCAGTGTTAGAGTGTTATGGAAGATTCGAGGTCATGTACTGCAAAGTGACCTTGTGTACAAAAGATGTCTCTTTCATCTATCTGCAGGGTCACATGGGACTGTGATCCACATGATTTGGTTGTTACCAGCACAATTTGGTTCTGTATGTATGCAAGAAACATGATGGTTGCAACTCTGAAAATCGCGGTCTCTCTCAATATCTTGGCGCTTAGTGCTGGCATAGCCAACTAGTGAACACATTTGTTTACCGTTATGTCACTTGATCTCTGTGTGCAAGCAACTTGAGAAATCTGCCAGCTGTTTTTGATATATAGCTATGTTGTTTCACAAACTGAGCAGGACTTTCATATTGGTTTATTGTTGCAGACGCCGAAAGTCTACGCATACGACAACCTGAGGGTGGAGCTTGGTGATAAACCATAGCTAGAAGGATCATTTCATCTGTTGGAGTTGTCATGGTAAATCCTGCTACTACATGGCGTGCTATTATCAGAATGAGTTGCTGCTACTACCTGAGGTTGTCAGGAAGGATTGGTGTCTGTAACACTAGGTAGACCGATCGTGTGCTTGCTGTTGGAAGCAGCCAAACGTGAAGGCGTAGTACAACAACTGGTGTACTGCTGGCTTGGGCTTGGTACCACCACCAGGCGGCCCAGTGCTTAATTTGTGGTGTTGTGACCTGTGAGCTGCATGATCTGGCATTCCCTGGACGACAGCTCGGGGCTTTTGGTGTTTTGCAGCGAATGCATCCCAAGTTGCATCATGCCGTCCCGGATATCTCGCTAGCTCCATTCGAATAAATCGCTAGCTAGGACTTTTTTCCAGATAGATGTAGCTAGCTAGGTGCTGGTCGTTAATTGCACCAGTAACCACACGGATGGCCACGATGCTTGGGTCTAGCTAGTACGTACGTCTTGTCCAAGTTAGGACAAATTAAAGCTACTATACTATCTCAGAATTGCACTATCGATCTAAGTTGTCTTGTCTAAAAGAATCCGTAGGGAGTAGCTGATTAATTTGGTCGGCCTTCTTGTCAAAACTATCCATGGTCGTCGTCGAAACCTGACTGGCTGCTGCATAACTGTTGCTGTGTGATGCAATGAATCGATCAGAGGTAACCTGGCCGATGCAACAACGGTACAGATCGATCGAGAGGTCACCCCAGCTAGCTTAGATATGAGTCGCATCCAACGCTTTGACTCTGGTTGGAGTTGGTTTGTTTCGAGTTACCGTTCTAGTACTGTTTTGCCGACCACTAAATAATGCTGTGGCCCGTAGATATAGATATATAATAAGCATATGCATGCACGATGAATGGTCTCTTAATTAATTCACCCCTGATCACCACTTGTTCGAAATCTCCTAGTGAAGCATTTGCATGGCCGCCACCCATCATCAAATTAATATCCATGCATGCAGCCAATATTATGCAGGACATTTTTCATTTTTGAAGGGATCTATATGCTGCAGGACTTGGTGGTGCTACTGGTTAGAGACGGGATATTTTGCTGCGTGCTATCGAGCTAGAGCGGAATTGATGGAGAAGGTGGTGCCACTTGAGCCACAGGACGGACGGTAGGGTTTTCAGCCATGGCTAGCCTCCAATGGTGCCAGCTACAAGGAGGTGACCTCTTCACATGCATGCATGGCCCAACGCCACAGCAAATGCCTAGTAGGCCGGCCTATAAAGAGAGCCAGGCCTCTCATGGGTAGCTCCATCGATCTGCCCTTCTCTAGCTAGCTCACCACCAGCCCTAGCTAGATAGGTACTAGACACCCCAGCCAGATCTCAGCTAGCTAGATCAGAGCCATGGCGAGGAAGAGCAGCTATCTGCTGATCCTGGTGGTGGTGGTTGCCACAATCCTTCAGGTTGGCGAGGCGTGCGGTGGGTGCTCGCACCCGACCCCTCCGCCGCCGCCGTCGCCCAAGCCATGCCCGCCGCCGCCGTCGAGCTACGGCAAGTGCCCCAAGGACACGCTGAAGCTGGGCGTGTGCGCCAACGTGCTGGGGCTTGTGAAGGTGTCGCTGGGCAAGGTGCCCACGGACTCGTGCTGCCCGCTGCTGGATGGCCTCGCCGACTTGGAGGCCGCCGTCTGCCTCTGCACCGCCATCAAGGCCAACGTCCTCGGCATCAACCTGGATATCCCCGTCAAGCTCAGCCTCCTCCTCAACTACTGTGGCAAGTCCGTTCCCGAGGGCTTCATCTGCGCCTAGAGATTCATTCAAGCACGCACGCACGCCCATCGGTCTCTCTCTTTGATTCATTATACACACGTAGTACTATATATTTCCACCTTAATTGTTCCAACAGTCAGTTGAACAACTTATTCCGGCCATCACTGTGATTCCTCTGTCTTGTTCAATTCGGATATATATATGTGTAATGCATTGGTTTTTTGTTTCTAATATAATTTGCCTGCAGTCTGTAACAGAAAGAAACGTACACACGCATCTCCCTCTGTACTGCTTCATTCAGCAATAAGCATGCATGCATGTACTTTCTAGTATTTGTTTTGGTCAAAAGAAACCTGTACAATTTATCAGTCAAAACGAGTGTATGAGTTCTTCTTATACGAATATTTATTCAAGTGAAGCTCGGTTGGTTGCTATATATAAGAATCTCATCACCTACTGCTATACATCTGTACATTCACAAGTACAGAGGACGATTCAGCTTTAGAGCTAGCTAGACACTTGACTATATTTTGCTATGATCGCCAAGAAGTTGTAATAAGCACAGAGGACATCACCTTGGTATCTATATAGAGAATTCACGTCACGCGCGCTGTCAACTACTGCTATATATGCCCAATAGTCAAGACTCAAGAAAAAGTGCTTCCCAAAACTCCTTGGCCAAGGCAACACTCACTGATCGGTAATATGTGGTTCGAGAAAATAAAAGAGAAAATTCATGCAGCAATAAGCCCAGATCGATGTACTAGCAGTAGCAAGCAAGCCCACAATAAGGCCACCCAACCCATAGCTAGCTAACTGCTCATGGAATTAATTTTCCCCGCCGTATTTGTATATGTTAAAAAATAAATATTCATAGATGTACGACAATATCAACTTTAAACTCAGCACAAGCTAATTATGTCACCTCAAAGAAACAATTTGATGGATTAACAATGTTAGGGAAAGATGCATGAAATGAACAAATCAAGCTAGATGAAAGGATTAATCCAACATGACAACACAAAACGGACTTTAATTTTGGACAATAAAGTTGCAGGCAACGCATATTCCACGAAACCCCCTCGTTTTGATTCATAGTAGTACTGTTTGACACACATGATGAACGAGTAAGTAGCCAAGTGAACGTTCTGAAAGATCGTATACTAGCTATATGCATATGGTTATATATGATGTAAACATACTCGTCCTGATGATCACCTAGCTAACTCATAGCTAGGCGCTGTGTCCGGAAAAGATTGTTCGAGTGTTGTTGAGAGTTTAGAGGGTTAAGGACAGTCGTTGTCGGTATACAGTAGAGTGGGCACTGACTGGGCAGGTGAAGGATCGGAGAATCATCAAAATCAAGACGAGATGTGGCAATCGATGGATATGATCGATGAAGGGATGCATGGATGGCAGAGCAGCTAGCAGCAGGTGGCGGGGGCCTTTCTTTGTGGATCGAGCAAATTGTGACACGGCTTTCTTCATTCATGTGCCCTGGCCGGCCAGGGAAGAAGAAGCCAACAAAACGAAATGGTTCACGGGCTGCGCATCCCTACAAAATAAGCGTCTGCCTTTTGTTCCAGGGCACCTATATATATAATTAAGCTGCCTCCGATGGATCCCCACTCCTGCCATCGATCAACCATCCATGGCGTACCATGCTTACCATTTCCGTGCATGCATGTGATATATACAGATAGCTACTCTCTCGATCTGCCACACTGTTCCTTAATTCACCTCGGTCGATCGGCAGGCTATTGAGGAGTCACCCATGCCAGTTGTTAATTAGCTAGGATAAAAAATGGAAAAGAGAGACAACTTAATTTTACAAGATTTCCTGTTTGTTTCGGAGATCGCTAGCGAAGCGGGTATCAGAAGATTTAACTGTCATATATAGGCAAGAGATGCCGAGATCAGCTAGCTGATCCCATATATACATCCAATGATGATGAAGTCATATGTGTATGCACCCCAGGCCCAGGTGGCTAGCTAGCAGTAAGAAGCAGATGGTTGGTGCAATTAGTTTCCTATCACAAATTTAGATAAGCTGCTGTTGCATAGTGCTAGCCAGTAATTATAACAGGCCGTGTGTACATGTACGTAAAGGTCATCGTTCTCTAGATGCTAGCTATGACCAACTACAGTAGCTACGTACTACTGACATGATCGATCAGCCCCCTTACATGCATGTAGGCATGTATCATCATCACATGATAAGAAAATAAAGCGATAGATACCCAGCTGTTGAATTCTGCTGGCGTCGATCGATCGATCGACAGGGTTGGGCATGCAGAGATCGTCCTAGCTACCTTTCTGGTGACAGCTTGTTGGTATCAGCATCGATGGGCGTACATGGATCCAGCCAAGGGCATGCAGCCGCTTTCTTTTCCATGGCTGGCCCTCATAGCTTTTCGCGGCCGCTGTTTCAACTTTGGAAATCGATCCATGGTTTCGCCATACCACCATGTCTTCATTCATGCATGTGACTAAACGAGAGGAGATATTCATGGGGCGACTAGTCTTCCGAACTGACAAATAATTAAGCATGCATTGGTGTTTGAACATTCATTTGGCCACCAATTCGATCTGATTTCACGTTAATTAGGAAAAGTTTAGCCAGATTTTGAAGGAACTGAACAAATACCTGTATATTGAAATTCTAGATACGTTCGCGTTTGCGGAGATATTCAAGTATGTTTCAAAGGAATTTCCACACGCATTGTAGCTAGAACATGCATGTGATGGGCAATCTGGAGCTCTGAAATATCTAGTAGAGAGAGAGAGAGAGAGAGAGAGAGAGAGAGAGAGAGAGAGAGGGGCCTGCTGCCTGGGCTATGAGAAATGTACTAATTAAGCACGATCGCGGACGGACACTGCAGGCAACAACGACCGATCGATCGAGCTGTAAGAACAGCAACCGTACGTCGACGTACGGGTCTCTGAAGTGATGTGACATGATTTGGCGCATGCAGATGTTTGCCTATGTAGAATCCAGCTAGCTAGCTAGTTTTGATGGAGGTATATAATTGATGGGAGGAAGATATTTAATTAGTTTGCTTATTCACGATTGAACTCAGATTCCAGTTCTTGTCACAAATTAGTACTATGTTGGCTGCAATTAATTCAGCATTTCCCCTGTGAATAATTAAGTTGAAACTCAAAGCTGTAAGCCATAAGTTTGCACATGCATGGTGCAAAGGCGGGCGGTGTCCGTGCGACGCTGGGTATACATGTAACATTGTCTGTTTGCGCTGATGAGATGCGACACCGATAGCAATTCAGGACCATGCCATGCCGACGTCGAAACTGATGAGAAGGAACTAGCTAGGAAAGCAATATGCATAGGAGTCTGGAGCTCGTGTATATACCCGGCCCCTAGTATGAAGACACATAGTATATATAATAACAGGCTAGCGCCTAGCTTGATCTATATATAGCTCGATCGATCAGTTACAATCCTTGTTCGTTTATCGATCCTTAGGAGCAGGACAATTAAATAAAGCTAGGTACATACAACATGATGATAATGATATATATGATGGAGATGTAGTACGTGTAGAAGTGAACATCAAGGTAGGCAACACGCACGAGTGCATGATCAGCGGACACATGCAGCTAGATATGTAGAGATGATTGCCCCTCGATCTGGACCTAGCTACACGTACTACATACAGATACTATGGATCGTTGGGATGACATGATTTCACATCACAAACATACAAACACACAGAAGACAGGACGACAAGCTAGGATGCATGCATGAGGACGACAAGCTAGCTAGGACGAGAATGGAGGAGCTAGCTAGCACTGCAGCTTATTGAATTGCTGATCGATGACAGTAGTCCATCCTTCCTGGACGAGTGTTGTTGTTGTTGTTCTTGAGGACCGGCCGATCAGGGGCACTGGAAGCCGGAGGGGACGCGGCGGCCGCAGTAGTTGACGAGGAGGCTGAGGTTGACGGGGAGGTTGAGGTTGATGCCGAGGACGTTGGCGCGGAGGGCGGTGCAGAGGCAGACGGCGGCCTCGAGATCGGCGAGGCCCTGGATGAGGGTGCAGCAGGGGGTCCTGGGCGGCGTCCCCAGGGTGACGTTCAGCAGCCCGCTCAGCACGTTGGCGCACACCCCGAGCTTCAACGCGTCCACCGGGCACCGACCAGCTCGACCTCCGCCTCCGCCTCCTGCTCCACCTCCTCCTCCGCTGCTGCCTCCGCCGCCTCCTCCTGCTCCTCCGCCTCCTCCTCCCGGCCTGTTGCCTCCGCCTCCGCCGCCGGCGCCTCCTCCGCCTCCGCTGCTGCCGCCTCCACCACCACCAGGCCCGCCTCCGCCTCCGCCTCCTCCTCCTCCGCCGCCGCCGCCCGGACTGGGGCAGGCGCCGCACTTGCAGCCGCAGGCGTCGGCCAAGCTGAAGAAGAGGAGGTTCAGCGCCAGGAGCGCCGCCACCACAGCCACCTTCTTCTTCCCCATCACGCCTGCCCTTGCAAGCTAGCCTCTCTTCTCTTGTCAGTAGCTAAAACCTACTAGGAACGACAGTGTCTTTGCTAGTGGAGTAATACCTGATCGATCGATCGATCGATCGAGCTCTCAGCAGGGGGTGGCATTTATAGCCGATCGAGCAGGAGCTAAGGGCATCATGGACTTTTTCATACACTATATGCATGGGCAGATCAATACGCGCGGACTGGAGCAGAGGACCCGGTTAATTACGTGGAGCTGTTGGTAGGTCGTGTCGTGTCTGTATGACCCCAGCTAGCTGGTGCCAGGGATCGATCAAGGAACAATGGATGGTTGCTTTCGAAACATGGGCGGACCGCTCACCGGCCCTGTATAGTTACTACAGTAGTCAAGTACGTACTCCACTCGCTAAAAGTTGATACCTATAGCTTGCCTCAGTACTTCCATCGTTTCCAGATGACTTAACTTCATCACTCAATATATATATGACTTTGATCAGAAGGCTTTAATTTACCTATAGTATAAACTCTATTAATTACGGTATGGCATGCATGGTGCCGTTTGGCTACGGTCCATCATCCTTTAACGCTAGCTCTTGGATCGATCAGCTTCCACACGTCCTTCCATGGATCTCGTGACCTGGGCCCACACGTCAGGCTAACCATCAATCGGTGCTCATCTCATCCATATACTTGCACTTTTCTTATGTCCCTACGTACGTACCGCCAACAAGACGTGCATGCAGGATCTCTACGCCCTGCAAACACGTAGATATGATGGTGGGTCCACACATACACATGTACTGCGCGCGGCCCTTCAGTACCTAGCCGCGTATGGAGAATTATATTGTACCAGACAGATCGAGAATTCGAGATGATCGAGCTATCTGGCCACATGCATGATGTGTCGCTCCGAACGGAATGCGCGCACTCATCGGTATGCGACCCCATGACAGATCAGAGGCAGAATTAACTTCATTATATATCTTCTTTCTTGGTTAGGGCTATCTCATCACACTAGCTAGAACGGATATACTAGCTAAATTTTCAGCAACCCACGGCTTCCTAATTAAATTTTCACCAATCTATAAGCTAGCTAGGCAAATTCCTTTATTGATTGGCAGCTGAGTTAAACAACTGCAAGGCATCAAAGTCCACATTTGAGTAATTAATAAATTTTGTTGATTCTTGTGAGACCCACTCAAAAACTTTTATATTTGCGGATAAATTAATGGAGTTCTAGAATGCTTTATATTTATGGACAGACAGGGTATGGTAAATGTTCCCTGTGTTTGCTTGTAATTAACAAACGTCGTCATACTATAAGTTTTTGCATCATTCATTCTGGGGTTAAGTGTGTAACAAGCTAAGTGATCTTTGGATATAAGAATAATTGAACACCTTTTGAGTTTAATATCTTTTTAGCACAAATTAAACGGTATGCATATATATGGAGCTAATTAGCATGTGTGACCAGCATGCTGATTCGTGAGGCCCATGGTTACGTACGCACGCACCTTTTAAGGTCCAGAGGCCTAGATGGGCTCGTAATGCATGAGCACCTTGTAAGTATGTTGCACCACATGCAGAGGCCTAGCGGCCAAGAGTTTCCTCTTGGAAACTGCACTTGTAGTCCAAGCTACATCTAAGGATCGATCATAGACAGATCGAATTTATGAAAAGTCCTTTTTAATTACCATATCACAGTTGTACCAAGTGGTATCATCAGATTTAATTAACACTAATCGGCACATACATAATATAGATGGAATATATCATGCGTGTAAACAAGAGGGATGCATGGATATATAGCTAGGAGTGTGTGCAAGTAATTTTTTAGATAATGGAAATTAACCAAAGTCTCCGGCCTCTGCAAAGCGTGCAGCCCCTTTTTGTTTTTATTACAAACGTTCAGTCATCCCACTGAATATCAATAGAGTAAAAAATAAACCAAAAAGGACAAAGTCTATTATGGAATCTCCATCCATGACTAGCAAACAGCTCCAATGCAGTGACTTCCAATGCTGCACTCAAGGAGCGGAGTAATGGAGTGTGCAAGTAATGGTGTGGGCCATTCGAGAAGGAGGATGGCCATCCACATTCAAGTCACGGGACGGACGAAACAAAAACGTAATCTGATCGCGGATCAATGGAAATGATGATTATATGCCCCTGATGATTTATATATGCTAATCGATTGGGCCGTCGCGTTCATCTCAACTTTGCACGTCACTCGTCTGTACATATGTAGACCAGCACCAAACATTCCCCTGGCCATAAAATAACAAGCTACCTTGCTGATTCAACATATATATATGCGTAGTGAGGGAGCAGGATGCGATATAGACTCGATCCGGCACATACGACATGCAAGTTGGACAGATGTCGATCGAAACCAACAATTAATGTGATGCATCCGTCAAAGTCGTCGATCGTTCCATCCTTTTGCGTTACGCGCACGACTAGGTGTAGTACTGTTTTGTGGTATAGTGTATATATATAAGAGGCAAGGTCACGGGAAGTACGTGCTTTCTACCATCTGCATGCACTGTCAGTACGTTATTAACAAGGTCAAAGTTAGCGTCTCCAACTTGTGGTGGGTAACACGGAAACAAGTTCCAGTTTCGTCAGTTTCACACATGAGCTAAGATAGCTCTACACAGCTATCAGCTAGCTAGGAAATACAATTGTAGGAGTATATATCATCGTCCATGCACTCACAGTCTAATTAGTGTACTAGCTACGACCACAGATTTTATCAACTTTGTCGTAACCCATATTTTCAGATATTCCCGAAGACTTAGTTTGGTATTTTTCGAAGACTTGTATCACACGAAAGGAAACTTGTAGTTAGACTCCGATTCTGTTACAACAGATTGGAAGTCTTGTAGAACAAGGCAAAGACTCCTGGAGGTGGTAACAGGGACTATAAATATACATGTAACCCTCCGATGAGAGGAGATCGACAACAACAACATCATATACGCCACCATATTCAACACGATATACACTGGACGTAGGGTTATTATCCTTTGGGAGGCCCGAACCAGTATAAAAACTCTTTCTGTGCCCTAGATCGATACCTCGATTGATCGTTGTTCCCCGAACCAAATATTTGCCGTTCTCTCGATTATTCGAGCGACGACAGAGGCGCGCCAGGTAGGGGGGACAGCGCTGAGGATCCGTCTAGCGCATCGGATGGCATTGGCGGACAAGATGAAGTTCCCGGCGGGCGCCGAATTCAAGTTCGGGTCTTTCACGTTCGTCGCGGACAAGGAAGGAAATCTCCAAGAAAAGACGTCGTCGGCGGCGCAGGAGGCGACCCCGGCGGCCATAAAGGCTCCGTCCTCAAACGGATCTGCTGAAAAGAGCTCGTCGGCGGCGCCACGTGTGTCGCCGGCGGCCCCATGTACTACGTTCGGGCTGCGGAATTCCGCGGCCGAGTTTCAGATCGCCTCGCGGGTATCGGGTTCTCCGTTTGGAACCCACCTAGAAGACGGATCCACCTCGGATCCGCCACCGAGCTCTGCCCTAGAAGCGAGGATGCAAAAGATCGCTCTCGACATCGCCGAGGGGCGGTATTTTCCTGGGTTCGGGCTCGGTTATCCTGATTACGAGTCCGACTTCAGCGACGATGACTGCCCTGAGATCGGAGATCCAAACCAGGGTCACAACCCGGCCAGAGAAGTCTTCATGGCGGGACGTGACGACGAGGCATCCAGTGATTTGCGCACCATCTGCTCGATCAGATCTCGATCGGTTGCGCCCTCCAATGTGACGCCGAGAAATCTCAACACCGACTTCGACGCCGTCCGGTTCCAAACCGCGTTGGATTCCCTCGCGCGTATGGCCCCTGACGGAACACCACTAGCTCCGATGGTACAACAAGTCGTAGAACTTGCTGGCCGCGTGATCCCACCGCAAGATCAGGAAGTGGCTGCACCGGCCAGAACTCCAGTACACAGACGCCTGGGGGCTACCAACGATCAGAGGGCCGATTCATCCTCGCATGGATCATCTTCCGATCACCCCAGGCACCCCAGGCGACATCGGCGTAATCTGGAGCCTTCGGATGCAAGACATCAGATAAACCAGCGGAGGAACCGAACTGGCAATCCCCTAGGGGGGGGGGGGGGGGGGGAACCAGACCAACGAACTCCAGGCGCTCCAGCTCGTAGAGGGACGCGCCCAGAGACGGCTCCTAAGCCGCCCCTGTATAGGGCACTGGGTAGCTATCTCCGAACTGTTGAGTGGCCAGCCAAATTCAAAGTGGGGTCTATCGACAAGTACGACGGCACCATCAACCCAGAAGAGTTCTTGTCGATCTACTCCACGACGATAGATGCCGCAGGAGGAGACGAAAGGATCAAGTGCGCCTATTTGCCCACCGCCCTGACCGGAGCAGCGCGGTCGTGGTTGCTAAATCTCCCGGCATATCACTTCGACTCCTGGGCAGAGCTGTGCGAGGTCTTCAAGGGAAACTTCCTTGGATCGTACAATCGCAACGCGATACCAGAGCAGCTCCGAGGCGTTAAACAGAAGGCTGATGAGAATCTTCGAGACTACATCAAGCGCTTCTGCTTAATGAAGAATACAATTGCAGACATCTCCGATATAGAAGTAATCCTCGCCTTCCAAGAAGGGTGTGTGGATGTGAAGATGGTGGAGACCATAGCGGAGAACGAGCCAAAGACTACTGCAGAGCTTTTCCGATTAGCAGAAATCTGCGCCAAGGCTGCTGATGCTCGTGCTCGCCTCTCCGATGGCCGGGGCAAGGCTCCGAAGAAGAAGTCAGAAGACGGGGAGGTGAACGCGGTCGATCGATCGGGATCAGATCGCAATCACTTCCGCAAGAAGCGAGGTCGTCCCGAAGGCGTGGCCAAGTGGTGTCCGATACATCGCTCCCCCAACCACGAACTAGAAGAGTGCTTCGACTACCTCAAGCTCGAAAAGAAGCGTCTAGAAGAGGGCAAGACCTCACGGACAGCCAGAGAAGAGGATCGGAGCCGCGAAAGCCAAGATCGAGAACACCGAGATCGGGAGCACCGAGATCGGGAGAATCAGGATCGTGGGCGTCGAGATCGGGAGTACCGAGATCGGGAGGCCAGGGATCGCGATGACCGGGATGAACGCCCGCGCTACAGAAATCGCAGAGATCATGACGATGACGAGGAGGAGAGGTACCCGGAGATCAACATGATCTTCGGAGGGAGCTCCGCTCTGTCATCAAAGAGCCAGTACAAGAAGCTGCAGAGGGAGGTGGCCATGGCGGAACCTTGTTCTAGAATGTCACACCCGGTTTTAAGAACAAAACCAAATGCTCATCTATATGTGTGCCCAGGATCAAGTTTCACACATATAGGACAAAGTAAAGTAAAACAGATAACCAATGTCATAATTAAATCAGATATCATTATAATAAATGTCTCAAAGGACTATAAGAATACAAACGCTAGCGGAAGACTCCATAACGCCACAGGCAATCGACCGGGGGCTCCACAAGCTTAGACTTCATCGCCATTATCAAAGTACTCCATCTTCATTCTCTGAGCAGCATTTCATATTTGTGGGGGAGATAGCAAGTGTGAGTACATGTCGTACTCCGCAAGTGTGGGAAAAGATGCAAGCTTAATAGAAGAAAGGCAATAACATGGTTCATTTGCATAAATGCCAACTATAACATAAGACACAGTTTATAAAGCAACCTATTACTAGGTGTGTTGAGACTACCCATCAATTAAATTAAGTAAATTAAACCAAACTCCACACAGGAGACAGTCCACAGAGGACAACGGTTCACACAGGACCGTGAGGGAAAAGATCACCAAGATACGTATGATTCACCCAGAAACCACCCAACCAACACCCACTAATCGTGCGAAAGGGCCATGCCGCTCGTAACCGTGAGCACGGCTTTCATGAAAGTTTTACACTCTGCAGAGGTGGCACCACTTTACCCACAAGATAGAGATTCCCGTAGAGCCATTCCACTTCCAAGGTAGATGACCGGGGTTTCTCTACTAGCCTTTACAAAGAATGCTCCCAACAATGTAACTCGCTCATTAAGGATCCACAGCCGTACATAAGTGTTGGTTCACAGAGACCCACAGTTCACACAGGACCATGACTCAAGAGCCAACACCCCAACTGCCCCCTCTGATGCCAGGCAGTTCCCAGGATCACAAAGCATCCCTTCCCCACTCTACCAATAGCGAGCACAAAATTAAGAACACCCTAATTATTTGGCTAGCCTACCCATTATCAGTCTTGTGATGGCACTGTTGTCATGGTTACACGTTCCACGAACTGGTCCTTAGCTGATCCGAGCAAGAACTATTCTCAAACCAAATATTCACAGAGAACCATCCAAACCATCCCCTTGCTCAGACCCTAGCTTTCCAAGTTGCTAAACGGATTAGCAGATTAACACTTAGTTAAAGTATACCATTAGTCAAGATTAACATGATAAAGTGATTGACTCCGACAGCAAAGCTAAGCAAAAGCTACCCAAAGGCAACCACCATAAGCTAGGGCGACAAGGAATGATATGGAACAGGTAAAGTAGACACATAGGATTCAATATTAAACAAGCATGCATGTTTATAAACAACACATTTAAAACATAGGTTCAGAATGGTCAAGGACACTTGCCTCAAAAGAAGTGCTGCTGCTCAGAGTCTTCATGGTCTTGATCTTGCTCTTGATAGTTCCCGTATTGCACGTTCTCTATTTACGAAAACACATGCAGAGCACACATAGCACAAACAATAAGAAAACAGTACACCAACTGTAGCAAATGACTATGAAAACTGTACTATTAAATAGTACCCGTCGCTACGATCGCGTGAGCGCAAGAATCGCTGAAAACGGAGTTAGGGGTAAAAAGTTATGATACTTTGAAGTTTTAGGGGCTAAAACAGGAAAACAGAAACGTTTAAGGGTTAAATTGTAAAAACAGAAAGGTTTGAGGGCTTATTTGTAAATACCGAAAAGGTTAGGGACTAAAGAGTAAAAGTTTTGGACTAAAACATAATTTAAATAAATCTCAGGGGTGTTTTTGTAAAAGTGCAGGACTTGAATATAATTTTATAAAAGACCGAGGGCTTAACTATAAAATTACCTATTCTGGAAATTGAATTGATTTAAATAAATCTGAAAAGGTATTTTTAAATAAAAAGAAACTGTGAACCGGGTCCACGAGATCCATGGACCGGCTCCATGATCCACCGGTCCATGATGGACCGGTCGCCGGAGTAGGGCGGCGGCTCGCCGGCGTTGATGCGACGTGGCGCATGCGTGGCCGGAAACTCGTCGCGAAGAGCGTGGAAGCACGGGAGCGACGTGGCGTCCTCACCAGAAAGGTCGTGTGGAGTCGGCGAGGTCTGGAGGGCGGCGGTCGACGGTGACGGGTGACGGCGGGACTTCGGCGACGACGTACAGCGGCGTGGAGCTTCGGTTCTCGTCGAGATCAGGTGGAAGAGGGGCGGCGCAACACGGCGGTTCTCGGCGTCCAGTCGGCGTCGTCCGGGGTGGCTTCGTTCGACGCGACGTCGAGCTCCAATGCGCCGGCTATGGCGACGGCGGCGCTAGGGTTTGCGGGCAAGGGAGGCGGCGGCGCGACTCGGCGAAAACGGAGCACGGGAGCGGGGCCTCGACCATTTATAGGAGCATTTGCGGGCAAGGGTTTGCCCAAGGGTCGCTGGGCGCGCACGCCGAGGGAAAGGAGGCGGCGGCGGCAGCGGTGTGCGGCGCGGGCGGCGCGGTAGGGTTCGGTGGAAGGTGGGCCGAGCGGGAGGGCGAGTTGGGCCGGGGAAAAAAAAGGAAAGGAAGGCCCCAGCAGAAGAGAAAAAGAAGGAAAAAGAGAGAAGAAAGGAAGACTGGGCCGAGAGGGAGAAAAGATTGGGCTGCGGGGAAAGAAAAGAAAAGAGGAAAGGGAAAGGAGAGATGGGCTGAGAAGAAAAGGATTCGGCCCACGCAACTTAAAAAGATTCTTCTTTCCTTTTTCTTTTACTGATTTTGCAAAGCTAAACTAAATCGAATTCTACACGATTTTAAATTCATTTTTGCACCCAATAAAATACTAGATGCATTTCTAAGCAGCATGAATGCAGCAAACACCTTAATAAATACTATATTGATTTATTTACTTTAGAAAATAATTTCTCTTACCTAAATAAATGTGATAACACTTAAATATTAAAGCAAAATTTTAAACTATTCTAAAAAGTTTTAAAATTTAGTGAAATTTATTCACAAACCAAAATTTGAAATTTGGTTCATGGCGGCTGCGCACTTCGCCTACGCCATGCTCAAGATCCCAGGACCTGCGGGTGTTATCACGCTGTGCGCCGATCAAGACCAGGCCGTGAGATGCGACGTCAATGCGCTGATCATTGCTGGCCACTTTGACTCGAAAGATTTTGACTCTCAGCGCCAGCCAAAAACTCCTCGAGAAGATCAAAGGCAGATAGCAGCAGCTGCCAACACGAAGGCTTCGGATGCGGCATCTCCGTCGACAGCGGTCGCCTAAGCACCAACAAAGACTGCCCCCGAGCCAAGCGCGCAAGGAGATGAGCCCGCTAAAAAGGGTAGCAAGCCGATCGGCCTCAGCTTCATCGACCCCGGCAAGACGACCAACGTCGGGGACAATCTTGACCCTAAATAGGAATACGCGCTCGTAGCCTTCCTCCGGGAGAATATCGATGTGTTTGCATGGCCGCCGTCTGATATGCCCGAGATCCCCAGGGAGGTGATCGAGCACAAATTGAGGATCGACCCGCTTTCAAGCCGATCAAGCAAAAGCAGCGAAGGTACACGCCGGACAAACGCGACGCCATACATGAGGAGGTCACTAGGCTTCTCAAAGCCGGGTTCATTAGAACGGTAGACTATCCTGAATGGCTAGCAAATCCTGTACTAGTTCCTAAGCCAGACAAGTCCTGGCGCATGTGCGTCGATTACACTAGTTTGAATAAAGCTTGTCCTAAAGACGAGTACCCTCTTCCGAGGATAGATCAGATTGTAGATTCTACATCCGCTAGTGAGTTATTAAGTTTTCTTGATGCTTATTCTGGATATCACCAAATTAGACTCAATGTCGATGATCAAGAAAGGACGGCCTTCATCACGCCGTTCGGAATATTCTGCTACATCACGATGCCCTTCGGGCTGAAGAATGCGGGGTGTACTTATCAGAAGTGTGTCAACATAGTCTTCGAGGATCAGATCGGGAAGAACGTCGAAGCCTACATTGACGACATCGTTGTCAAGACCAAGAAGTCCGATGATCTTCTGGCAGACCTGAAGCAAACCTTCGACAATCTGAGAAAGTACAACATGAAGCTCAACCCTGCCAAGTGTGTCTTCGGGGTGAAGTCTGGAAAGCTACTAGGGTACATGATTTCCGAGCGAGGGATTGATGCCAACCCAGTAAAAGTTGCGGCTCTTGAAAAGCTGAAGCCTCCGAAGACCAGGCGAGAAGTCCAGAAGTTAGCGGGCATGATGGCGGCCCTGAACCGGTTCATTTCAAGATCGGGAGAACGAGGTATGCCATTCTACAAGTTATTACGCAATCAAGATGGTTTTCAGTGGGATGACCAGGCAGAAGAGGCGTTCAAGGAGCTCAAAGCTTATCTCAAAAATATGCCACCCTGAAACCCCCACAGCTCAATGAAGAACTGCTACTGTATGTTGCTGCCACAGATTCAGTTGTTAGCGCTGCGCTGACAGTTGAACGGGAAACAGATACTGGGCCCAAACAGTTCGCTGTTTATTTCGTCAGTGAGATATTGAAAGATGCCCAAGCGCGTTACCCGATGGTGCAGAAGCTCTTGTATGCAGTGTTGATGACATCCAGAAAGCTGAAGCATTACTTTTTAGCTAATCCAATCAAGGTGGTCTCGGATAGACCGCTCCAGACTGTTCTGCATTGCAAGGATGCCATCGGCAGAATTGCTCAATGGTCTGTAGAGCTTGGTCAATACCAGATCGAATATGCCCCTCGAACAGCTATCAAAGGACAAGCTCTGGCGGATTTCATAGCAGAGTGGACCGATGATGGTGATGAAGACAAGCAAGATCCAGATCACTAGGTCATGTATTTTGATGGTTCCTTCACGTTGAAAGGCGTCGGTTCCGGAGTTGTCTTCATATCTCCAGCAGGAAAAGTATTGAAGTACGCCATCCAGTTGCTCTTCCAAGCTACGAACAATGTTGCAGAATATGAGGGCCTCGTGACAGGTCTCCGCATTGCCAAATCTCTCGGTATCAGCCGACTGCTCGTGAAAGGGGATTCACAGTTAGTCGCCCGGCAGGTACAGAAGGAGTATCAATGCTCTGATCCGAAGATGGCCGATTACCTTGCAGAAGTTCGGAAGCTGGAAAAAGGGTTTGATGGTCTCGAAGTGCGGTACATACCACGGCTGGACAATCGTGACGCTGATCATTTAGCGTGCATTGCTTCATCACGATCTCCAGTCCCAGATGATGTGTTCTTAGAGAAGCTCCACAAGCCATCAGCGACAAGCACACATGATGAAGTGGAGATGATGGTTATCGACACGGGAGAAGGCTCTGTCGAAGACTGGCGCATACCGATTCGCCTGTTTCTCGAAAACAGTCCCATCCCAGATGATGATGCGGCCACGGAGCGACTGGTCCGCAAGTCTAAGCATTACGTGTTGATCGACGACGTGCTCTACAGAAGAGGTCTCAACGGGATTCTGCTGAAGTGTGTCTCTACGGAAGATGGTATTCGGCTACTGCATGATATACACGGTGGGATCTGCGGTGCACATGCAGCTTATCGCACTCTCATCGGCAAGGCATTCAGGCACGGATTCTACTGGCCCACGGCAAAGCAAGACGCTATTCATCTCGTGCAGACATGTAAGTCCTGTCAATTCTTCAGTAGGCAAAGTACAAGGCATGCTCAAGAGTTGCATACAATTCCTATTACATGGCCTTTTGCTATCTGGGGAGTGGATATACTGGAACCGTTTCCTAAAGCCAAAGGAGGGTACAAATTCTTATACGTAGCCATCGATACTTTCACCAAGTGGATCGAGGCAGAGGCGGTTGTGAACATCACTGAAGTTGCTTCTGTCAAGTTCATGAGGAGTATAGTCACAAGGTTTGGCGTTCCCAGAAAGCTGATATCAGATAATGGTCGACAGTTCATCGGTCGCCGGTTTGAGAAATTTTGTGCCGATCATGGTATAATTCACCCGACATCTTCGGTGGCTCACGCTCAAACCAATGGTGCTGTTGAACGAGCCAACGGGATCCTTATGAAGGGGATGCGTGCACGGGTCTACGAGAAGCTAGCAGCTAAAGGCAAGAATTGGATCGAAGAGCTACCGACCGTTTTGTGGTCAGCACGGACGTCTACCAGTCGAGCTACGAAGGAAACTCCATTCTTCCTAGTTTATGGCGCTGATGCAGTACTGCCACCCGAGATTCACTTTGGGGCTCATCGGATCACCAATTTTTATGAAGACGACCAGCCAATCTCCAGAGAGGTTGATCTACTGCTCCTCGAAGAAGAACGCAACACAGCACTCCATAATGTGGAACATTATCAGGAGGTTCTGAAGAAGCAGTACAGTCGCAAAGTGGTCGGTCGACATTTAGATGTGGGAGATCTGGTGATCAAGAAGGATATCAAAACCAAAGATAAGCACAAGTTGTCTTCTCTATGGGAAGGACCCTACATAGTAGTTGAAGATGCTGGCATGAGGGCTTATGTCTTGGCCCATATTGACGGTGATATATTGCCCGGAACATGGAACACTGATTAGCTTAGAAAGTTTTATGTGTAATCCATTGTTTGATGAATAAAGTGTGTTCAGTTTCTCCAACTACTGTGCAAGATTCCAAAGGCTGACCAAAGGTCGGTCTACTAGTTTGGCTGGTGTCTTAGCCACATGAGGGTTATAAGGCATCGGTACGAACAGCCTCTTCAGGCAAGATTGGTCATAAGGCTTAGCCACACTGTGGTTCATAAGTTAAATGACCCCCATGACGTTTTAGCGAGGGACCCTTAGCCCATGAGGTTCATAAGTGGCTCTCCCTAGGCCGGTTGCACGATCAACCACCCAACAGACTGCAAGTCTTATGCCATATGGTGCTACACGATAGCTTGGCCAATGGTTCATAAGTTTCGTAAGTCTCCCCGAGTGTCTGAAGTAAGAGCCTTAGCCATCGAGTTATAAGTGCCAACTTCAGACCACGTTGCACGATCAACACCCCCATTATTTAGCTTGAAACATAACTTGCCCCGAGCAAAGTCAAATGTTATACAGCTATCATGGGTTCCAGATATGGAGCAACTTCAGAGAATTAATTCAAACGTCGCTTGTCAATGGCAAAGCTAAGCGTCACTGAATTAATGTGCATCCTTCTATGTTATTTAGATATTGCATATTTGTGATACTGCTTTCCTGCATACAGTTAAAACTGTACCCAAAAAAGCAGGAGGCTAGGCTACTATGCATATCTAAAACCAATTACCAGGAGCCTGAGTTCCAACAGTACATCAAAATATTGTTTGATTGCAGGGCTGTACAAGTATTTTCAAGGCCTCTCTTCATCAGAAGGAGTTACATCTAAGTTCAAATCCATGATGAACTTGTCGGCTGACTCCATCAGACCGTCCACAAGTGCATCACGATCAGCTATATTACAAGTAAAGCCCTGTTCTACAATCTTTACATCCAGTTCAGGATGACGGTTCTTCAAAGCAGCCAGAGCAAAGGCACAGCCATTGACTAAGCCATCAGCAACCTTGTCGGCAAGTTTGGTCTTCTCTGCAGTCAGGATCTTGTTTGCATCCTTCAGTTTCTTCACCTTCCCCTGCAGAGTTTGGATCACTTGGGTCTTGGCTGTGTTCTCAGTGCTTAGGGCTTCATTTTTGGAGTTCAAGTCTACAACAAAAGATGTCAGAATACTTCAGGAATATGCAAAAGGCACAAAGGAAGCAGTATATGACAGGAAGCATTACCCTGCACTGTTTTCGATAAGGCCTCTCTCTCCACACGCAGATCCTTGAGGTACTCCTTATGTTCAGATTTCAGATCGGCGATCTCCTTGGCATGAGATGTCTTGGCTTCATCACGGGTCTTGTTCAAAGCCATAAGAGCCGTTTCGAGCTCTCGAATTTATCATCTTTCCCAGATGAAGCATAGGCAGCCTCAGTGTCAGAAAGTTTCTTCTGAAGAGCAGCGAGTTCTCCCTCTTTCTGCTTGATCTTGTCAGTGAGGCGCTTGCAAATCTGCAGATGCCACTTCTTGGCAGCTACCACCTCCTGGCTCAGCTTGTCGAATACTAAGTTCTCCCCAACTGTTCCGGATGCAGAAGCAGAAACAGCTAGGGCCTGTTCGGGCGCTGGTTGTGCGTTCGGGGCCGGAGGGTTGACAGCAGGAGCAGGTTCAGCAGAAGAGGATAGAACACTACAGCATGATCACACATCAGACGATCGGATGAAAACATTTCAAATAGCAAGGGAATTTAGCTAGAATACTCACGAAGTATCTTTCTTGGTGCGGAAGCGTCTTCTCTTGACAGCAGGACTAGAAGCGGATGTTGCCTGGGAAGACAAGACTTGAGAGATTTTGAAAAACCCTTTAAAGAGACTGCCGAAAACTATTTCGATGGGTACCTGATCGCCGGTACGAGGATTGGCGACGCGAGTTGGAGGCAGTTCAGGGACATCAGAGGCAACAGTTGCTGGAATCGATGAAGTTGCTGGAGTTGCTGGAGTTGCAGGAGTAGCTGTTCGAAAACGCTTGCGGGTCATAGTCTTTGGCTTCACCCCACTCGGGGGCTTCGAAGACTTGACGGCAGGTGGAGGAAGACTAGTGGCTTCGATACCCACTGGAATATTACCGGACGTGGGATCGGCAGCTGGTTCAAGCCTCCCGGTTTCTCCTGGAGCCTCAGATTGCTCGACAGTAGCAACAGCAGCCACCTTTCGCTCAAGAGAGCTGGTAGCATCATCAGCAACGGTCATATCCTTCTCCTGATCGCCGTTGCCTTCTTCGTCACTGTCCCCGATGACTATGTCCACATCAGGTTGGACATCGTCGGGGCCAGGTTCATAAAGGTTCTGCAGAACACAAGATAAGTATGGTGGAAAATATATCTTCAAGCAATGCGAGGAGATCTACGATCAATATACCTCGGGAGGTGGATTTGCTGCACTATAAGGAAGAGGTACTGTCGAAGGCTTCTCTCGTGGCCCTACACCCAGAATATCAGATACTCTCTTACGGACATCGTCTTCGGAGAGTTCGGTAGCTGTAAAGGAGAGAAAAAGATGACATGCTTATCAAACAGAAATCAGATATCAAGTATATACTGATATGTTGATGAGTGATGGACATCTACCTCCAACTGGTAACCACTTAGGTTCGCCAGGACCTATATAATGCATAGCCAGTGGATCACGCTTCTGAAGAGGGAAGATGCGTCTTCGGACGAATTCTTCCACAACATGTTCTCCTCTCAGGCCCAACTTGATCAGCTCCTTGACTCTGGCTATCATCTTATTCAGTCGAGGAACATAGGTCGGAAGACCCTTGTCCCATTTCTCGTGGTTCGGCATTAAGCCGTCTAGCTTGATCACGGTGTTCTTCTTCCCCATGTCCAAGATCAGATATTTGGTGTCATATCCGCTCCAGGAAGACTTGTACGGATACGGGATAAACTCAGCCTTGTTCCTGAGTACGAAGCCTACTGAAAACACCATCATCTGACCCTTGTAGTACCGGGGCTGGTGATAATGGCGCCACAGATTCAAGCAGGGCGCTACGCCCAACCAGCATTCACACAAGATGGCAAACATGCTAAGCATCATCACAGCATTGGGTTTGAGTTGAACAAGCTCGATATGGTAAAATCTACAGATCTGCTCAAGAAATTTGGAGGGTGGATGTAAGGATCGTGTGACCGAGAGGGGGGGGGGTGAATCGGTGCACTCTAGAATCTATTTCCAAACACTTGCACCCAAGCAACTCCTAGCGAGTAGTTCTAGTAACAAGGTAAAGCACACTAAGGAGTATCCTTAACCTATTAAGCTAGTGCATATAGATAACACAATCACACCACACTAGCAACCTAGCACAAGATAGATAGCGGAAGACTTAAGCTAGGCAAGGCAAGGAACAAGATAACTAGAGACAAGGCAACCAAGATACTAGGCACACTAAGTAGAGTCCTTAGAGCTATTAGATAGGCTATAACAAGTAAGCACACGAGCAAGGCAATCAAGCAAACCTAGTGAAGCTAGTAGGTACCAAGGTAAACACACAAGCAATATAAGAGCACAACTCAAGTACTACAAGCAATCATATGAAGTGCGATAAGTAAATGCGAGTAGTAAAGGAGAAGGGATAGAGAATGCTCATGATGTTTTCCCGTGGTCTCGGAAGGATGGCGCCTTCCCCTACTCCACGTTGGGTCACTCCCGCCGGAGTCTCGACCCCGTCCCTCCGCTCGATGGCGATCCCTCCTAGAGCACACTTCACCCTCCGAGTGAAGTCGCGGGCACGTCCCGCCGGGCTCGATCCCGGGTAGTCTTCCGGAGGTAAGGCTCCGCACTTGATGCGTGCCAAAGGGCGCTCCACTAGTGATGCTTCTTTCGCACGGGAAGCTCCAAGACCGTGTACAAACTTGTGTCGACTTCCACAATCTCCTTGGACAGCTCAACACCGACGCCTAACCGGTCTAGGCCTTGCCATAGACCAAGAGTAACAGCCCTAGATGACTCTCTCAAGCCCACACTAGCCTAGAGATCAAAGGATGCAACTTGCTACTCTCTCAAGCACTAGGATCACTCCAAATCCCTCTCAAGTGCTTCACACTTCTTCCTCTTGGCTTCTTGGCAGCACCTCCCCTCTTTCCTGGGTCCAAGAGCACCTCAAAGAGGTAAACAACCGACTATATATAGGCCTCCAACCTCAAACTAGCCGTTGTCCAAAAGTACCCAGTCTGCGTAAGGACCGTACAATAGGACCGTATTGTCCGGTCTCCATCTGACCGTATTGTCCGGTCTCTACCAGACTGGCGTCCAGGGAGTGCTGTTCATCATCTCAAACCAGACCGTATTGTACGGTCTCTAGGACCGTATTGTCCGGTCTCCACTTCTTCTTCAGCCAACAGAAACTTCTCCTTCTCTGTTGCTCTTCTCCTGTAAGACCGTATTGTACGGTCTCCATGACCGTACCATCCTCTCAATTGTCCGGTCTCCATTCTTCAACTTCCAGAAACTTCAGCTTCTCTGTCTGGAACACTCCAATAGAGACCGTACTGTCCGGTCCCTAGGACCGTACTGTCCGGTCAACTGTCCGGTCTCTATTTCTCCAACTTCCAGAAACTTAAGCTCTTCTGTCTGGAACTCCTCTGTAGACCGTATTGTACGGTCTCCTTGACCGTACTGTCCGGTCTCTTCTGCCTTCACAGCTTCGATCTTCTTTTTGATCTTCTTCTTCAACACTTGATTTTCTTGGTTCCTTCAACTCTCTTCTGCCACCCTAGCCCCTGAGAGACTCACCATGCATCCAATGATCTCTATAACTAGTGTGTACTAAGAGAACCACCTCGAACCCTCTTGATAGTCCGGTTTTTCCTATGGACTCAAGCTAACATCTAACCAAGCAACACCCGCTTGGATCTAGCATGTCCTTAGCCTTGATCCATGTCTTCTCCGCGACTCCATCAAGTCCGTTCTTGTGTAGATGAAGGCAACCAATCATCCTTATCAATAAGTTCATGGTGTGTTGGCGTTCACCACCAACGGACGAAGCTTTCTTTCTATGTGACCTATAAGATCTCACAAAGAGTGTTAGTCACATTCATGGTTCTCATCCTATCACCAAAACATTCATACCTTGGGTTTCCCTAGCTCCAATGGCCATGAAGCTTACAATCTCCCCCTTTTTTGTGATGGATGACAACCATGATAAAAGTGATCGAGAAGATAAAGAATGTAATGACAAAAGCCAAGATACTTACTTTGTAGAATTCCGCTTCCCCTTGACAAATGCACCAATCTCAAGATTGTGTGAAGATCGATCATCTTGATCACTTGATCTTCATTCGCGCAAACTCCCCCTTGAGACGGCATTGCTTCTTCTTCATCACCTCAAGATTGTGCGAAGATCGATCGTCTTGATCACTTGATCTTCTCTTGTACAAACTCCCCCTTGAGGTGACATCTTCCAACTCATTGTAAGTCCGAACTCTTCTTCCCCGTATTCTTTTCCGCTCGAACTCTTCTCCCCCATATTCTTGCTCGATCATTAAGCCCAACTCTTCTCCCCCTTTGGCATCTATCACCAAAAAGAAATCTTCCAAGGGAGAAAAGGTTAGTGTAAATATATGAGGCGAGTGGGAAAATGAGTTACTTGATTTGGCGTGAAACTCCCCCTTGATCCGTGATTCTCCATCTCCCAACAATTATCCCTACACACATTCTCAAAAGAATATTGTCTTGAAATGCATAGGGGTTAGTTGATGATGATGGAAATGTATGAACCCTTAGACTTTGAGCCGCGCAAGTGGATTTAACCTTGGAGCTCAAAACTCTTGGTTCAATGGGCATGAAGCTCATATAGCATTGCTATGAATTCATCATAGGAGGTCATATACTCATATTGTGAATAAGCAACTCCCCCTAGATGGGTGCTCGGCGCCGAGACACTTATGCAATATGCATGATGCGAATGCAAGGAATGATAAGTGTACAATGCATGATGCTATAAGGGTAAAATAAGAGAAAGCTAAGAGCGAAGTTACCAACAACAAGTTTGAGCCCTCCATGAGCTTGATCACAACGAGCCATTCTTCAAAGCCTCGGGAGCCAAGTGCCACCAATCCCAAGCTTAACCCATGCTCATTGCTATCTCAAGAAGGTTAGTCGTCGGTCCTACAAAACAAGAAGAACACACAAAAACAACAACACAAACAAAAACAAGCAAAGTATATATACATATATACATATGTAAGCTCAAGGATATCAAGTGAAGTCGGAGAGGTCGAGAACATTGAGTTCTCCCCGGAGCTTACAAAAGGTCTTCTTGTCAAGTGGCTTGGTGAAGATGTCCGCCAATTGTTCATGAGTCCGAACACCAATCAATTCAATATCCTTCTTGGCCACATGATCTCGAATGAAGTGATGCTTGACTTCAATGTGCTTGGCATGGCCGTGATCACCCTTGTTGAGAGCCATATTGATAGCACTTTCGCTATCACAATAGAGAGGTACTTGCCCATAAGATAATCCATAGTCCAATAGGGTTTGCTTCATGTATAGGAGTTGAGCACAACAAGCACCGGCCGCCAAGTATTCCGCCTCCGCCGTATAGATAGCCACACAATTTTGTTTCTTGGAACTCCATGAGATGAGTGATTGTCCAAGAAATTGGCATCCACCGGAGGTACTCTTTCTACTCACTTTGCATCCGGCGAAATCCGAGTCCGCATAGCCAACAAGTCCAAAGTCCGAGCCTTTTGGATACCATAGGCCCATTGTAGGAGTACTCTTGATGTACCTAAGAATTCTTTTCACGGCACTCATATGGGACTCCTTGGGGTTAGCTTGATAACGAGCACAAAGGCACACACTAAACATGATATCGGGTCTAGATGCGGTAAGGTAAAGAAGTGAACCAATCATAGAACGATAGAGTTTAGGATCCACCGGTATACCTTTTACATCCACATCAAGAGGGACACTTGTAGCCATAGGTGTGTCGTAGGGCTTGGAGTCTTCCATGCCGAATCTCTTAAGAAGATCCCGAGTGTACTTCTCTTGGTAGATGAACGTGCCCTCCTTCATTTGCTTGACTTGAAAACCGAGGAAGACATGAAGTTCACCTATCATGGACATCTCAAACTCTTTCTTCATAAGAGCACGGAACTCATCATTATAGATTTCGTTAGTGGAGCCATAGATGATATCATCAACATAGATTTGACAAACAAAAGATCATCACCAATATGCTTAGTAAAGAGAGAGTTGTCGATACTACCGATCTTGTAGCCCTTGGTGATGAGATGATCTCGAAGTCGTTCATACCATGCTCTTGGTGCTTGTTTGAGTCCGTAGAGAGCCTTCTTGAGCTTGTACACATGGTCCGGATGCTCGGGGTCCTCGAAGCCGGGAGGTTGCTCTACATAAACTTCTTCATTGATTAGTCCATTGAGAAATGCACTTTTCACATCCATTTGGTGAAGTTTAAAATCAAAATGAGAAGCATAAGCAAGAAGTGTTCTTATAGCCTCAAGACGAGCGACGGGGGCGAAAGTCTCGTCAAAATCGACGCCTTCAACTTGAGAGTAGCCCTTCGCCACAAGTCTTGCCTTGTTCCTCACGATTGCTCCCTTCTCATCTTGCTTGTTTTTGAAGACCCACTTAGCGCCAATGACATTGGATCGCTTGGGCCGCTTCACCAACTTCCAAACATCATTCCTCTTGAAGTTGTTGAGCTCCTCTTGCATGGATAGCACCCACTTGTGATCTTTCAAGGCTTCCTCGATCGTCTTCGGCTCTAGGGTAGAGACAAAAGAGAAATTCTCAACAATGTTAGCTTCATCAACATAATTAGGTTTATATTGACTTCTCCTAGTCTTTAACCCTTGAGAAGGACTCCCAATGATGAGATCACGTGAATGATCCCTAGCAATGGGGTTGTGCTTCCTTGAAGGTTTTGTCGAGGAGGAGGAGGAGCCGGCGAAGTGTCTTGCGCGTCTCTTGCGGCTTGCTCCCTTGAGATGTGAGTGTCTTGTTGTCGAAGAGGTGAACCCGAGCCATCATCTTGAGTTGAAGTAGATTGTGCTTGTTCTTGATTGCTCGGTGAAGCTTGACTCGTAGATGCATGAGGTAGACTTGATGGCGCTTGTAGTGGTTCACTTGGAGTAGCTTGACTCGAAGATGCTTGTTGCGGATCACTTGAAGGTGCTTGATGTTGTTCACTTGAGGGAGAGCTTGGATTCACTTGAGATGTGCTCGTAGAGGGTCCACTTGATGAAGTTGTTGGAGGAGGTGTCGGAGGTTCATCTTCACGAGGAATAACTTCACCAATGGGCATGTTCTCCAAAGCTTCCTCCACGGGTTCATCACCTACAATATGAGAAGAAGGAGGGTCTTCTTGAGACCCGTGAGACTCATCAAATTGCACATCATAAGTTTCTTCAACAAAACCGGTAGAGGTGTTGTAAACCCGATAAGCCTTGGCCGAGCCCGAGTAACCGACAAGAATGCCCACATCGGTCCTCTTCTCGAACTTGCCAAGTCTTTCCCTCTTCTTGTAGATGTAGCACTTGCAACCAAACACCCGGAAGTAGGCAACATTCGGTCTTCTCCCAACAATCACTTCATATGGAGTCTTGTTTAGCAACTTGTGAGGATAGATCCGGTTGGAGGTGTAGCATGCGGTGTTGATAGCTTCCGCCCAAAACTTCTCCGGAGTGTTGTACTCATCAAGCATAGCACGAGCAAGAGTGATAAGTGTCTTGTTCTTCCTCTCAACAACACCATTTTGTTGAGGAGTGTATGTAGCCGAGAACTCATGCTTGATGCCAATCTCATCACAATAGTCTTCAATGATAGAGTTTTTGAACTCCGTCCCATTATCACTCCGAATCTTCTTGATGTGATGCCCATACTCATTTTGCACTCTTCTAGCAAACTTCTTGAATATCCCAATTGCTTGTGCCTTGTTCTCAAGAAAGAATACCCAAGTATATCTTGAGTAGTCGTCCACTACCACCAAGCAATAGAGATTCCCACCAATGCTCACATAAGTTGTAGGCCCGAAGAGATCAATGTGTAAGAGCTCGAGAGGTCTTGAAGTTGACAAGAAATTCTTGGATGGATGAGGTGAAGCCACTTGCTTTCCGGCTTGGCATGCACTACATAGCTTGTCCTTCTCAAAGGTGATATCCTTGACTCCTCTCACTAGCTTGTTCTTCATTACACGCTTGAGTTGACCCATACCAATGTGAGCAAGCCTCTGATGCCATAGCCAACCTAGAGCGGACTTAGTGAAGAGACAAGTGCTAGGGGCAACAATGTTAGTCTCAAAATCAACAACATATAGATTATTATGACGAAAACCCTTGATAGTGAGACCCATAGCATCATTATGAAGAACCACCCCATTAGCATCAAAGTTACAAGAAAAGCCAAGATCACATATTTGAGCAACGGATAGAAGATTGAAGTTTAGGGACTCAACAAGCAATACATTAGAGATAGAGAGGTCATTTGAGATAGCCACCTTACCAAGACCTCTCACCTTGTGCTTGGAGTTGTCCCCAAATGTGACCTTGTCATGATCTTCATTTTCTTCCAAGTTGGTGAAGATGGATGAAGTACCGGTCATGTGTTGAGTGCACCCACTATCCAACACCCAATGTTTGCCACCAATCTTGTAGTTCACCTTGGAAGTAGCCATCAAGCAAAGAGGAGTGTTAGTATCATGAGAATCAATTGACATATCATTTACCTCTTGCTTGCTCTTGATGTAGGCCATAGGAACTCCATTTAGAAAGTCCAAGTCCAATGCATCCAAGGCGCCAATCATTGCCTTGGTGACTCCATTGTGTCTCCACATGGTCCGATCAACACCCATGTGTGTGACATGAGTTCCAAGTTGAAGACCTTGAAACCTTCCCACTTCTCCACTAGCATTGAAGTACTCAAGAATGTTGTAGATTTGATTCTCATAGGATAGTGCCATCAAGATCATGTCCTTGAGAGTCATACCACTAATATCATCATTGAGATCATTTAGAATGTGGACCTTCCTATTGTATGGTAGCATAGAGATCACCGTGTGAATAGCGTGCTCATCACTAATCTTGTCTTCTCCTTCAAAAGAGTTCACTCTAGCCACCAACACAAGAAGTCTCTTCCAACAATCAAGCCAAGACTCTCCATCTTCCCTATAGAACACATCATACATGTCGAAGAGATGATAGTGAGGCCGATCGGCAAGATCCGGCTCATACAAGTTGTAGTAGTCTTCAAAGAGGGATGGCAAGACTTCTTTCTTCATGTGACATTCCTTGATAGGCTCCGGCTCATCATCACTAGCACTTGAATAGTCATCATCACAATAGAAGACGGGAACTCTATCATCTTCTTCTTCTTCCTCATCATCACTTGGGGTCTTGAATGTGTTAGAGAGCAAAGAGCGAGCCCTTCTTCTTGTGACGATCTCAATGACTTGCTCAATTGAATATGACTCAAGCTCAAAGCTCTCAAACTCAATGTGATCACCATACTTGTCCTTTGGAAGAGCATCAAGAAACCTCCTAAGGCCTTGACCCTTAGTGACTATCCAAAGCTTGTTCTCATTTATCCTCTTGATGAGAGAATCCATCCGAAGAGCAAACTCTACAAGATCTTCATTCGGCTCCATAGAGATGTGATCCAACTCATCACATAGCTTGAGATATCCATCCTCTTGATCCCGAGAAGAAGAACCTTCACCAACACGAGATGATGATTGAGCTTGAGGTAGAGGTAGAGCTTCAATGTGTTGATCTTCACTTGCATGAGAGATATCCTTGCCCTTCTTGATATCCTCCTCAAGAGAGGAGAGAATAGCAACCACCTCATCATAGGGCATGTTCACAAACTCATCCACTCGAGCAAAAGCAAGAATACCAAACCGCGAGAGTGGTAGAGATCGGATAAGCTTCTTCACAACATGCTTGTGCATAATAGATGGATAGCCTCGTGACATGAGTTTCCTAGCAAGAACATACAAGCGAGATGCGAAGTTAGTGATATCCTCATTATCATTCAAAACAAGCTCATCATACTCATCACGCACATGATAGTAGGAAATGTCATTAAGCACACAATCATAAGGCTCAATCAAGGTAGAGGCGATGGAAGTGTTAGAAACGTCATCATGAGTGAACTCCATTTTCCCACACGCAATCCCGGTCACGACTCAAGGCGGTAAAGCCCCAATAAAGAGCACTTGGCTCTGATACCACTTGTAAGGATCGTGTGACCGAGAGGGGGGGAGTGAATCGGTGCACTCTAGAATCTATTTCCAAACACTTGCACCCAAGCAACTCCTAGCGAGTAGTTCTAGTAACAAGGTAAAGCACACTAAGGAGTATCCTTAACCTATTAAGCTAGTGCATATAGATAACACAATCACACCACACTAGCAACCTAGCACAAGATAGATAGCGGAAGACTTAAGCTAGGCAAGGCAAGGAACAAGATAACTAGAGACAAGGCAACCAAGATACTAGGCACACTAAGTAGAGTCCTTAGAGCTATTAGATAGGCTATAACAAGTAAGCACACGAGCAAGGCAATCAAGCAAACCTAGTGAAGCTAGTAGGTACCAAGGTAAACACACAAGCAATATAAGAGCACAACTCAAGTACTACAAGCAATCATATGAAGTGCGATAAGTAAATGCGAGTAGTAAAGGAGAAGGGATAGAGAATGCTCATGATGTTTTCCCGTGGTCTCGGAAGGATGGCGCCTTCCCCTACTCCACGTTGGGTCACTCCCGCCGGAGTCTCGACCCCGTCCCTCCGCTCGATGGCGATCCCTCCTAGAGCACACTTCACCCTCCGAGTGAAGTCGCGGGCACGTCCCGCCGGGCTCGATCCCGGGTAGTCTTCCGGAGGTAAGGCTCCGCACTTGATGCGTGCCAAAGGGCGCTCCACTAGTGATGCTTCTTTCGCACGGGAAGCTCCAAGACCGTGTACAAACTTGTGTCGACTTCCACAATCTCCTTGGACAGCTCAACACCGACGCCTAACCGGTCTAGGCCTTGCCATAGACCAAGAGTAACAGCCCTAGATGACTCTCTCAAGCCCACACTAGCCTAGAGATCAAAGGATGCAACTTGCTACTCTCTCAAGCACTAGGATCACTCCAAATCCCTCTCAAGTGCTTCACATTTCTTCCTCTTGGCTTCTTGGCAGCACCTCCCCTCTTTCCTGGGTCCAAGAGCACCTCAAAGAGGTAAACAACCGACTATATATAGGCCTCCAACCTCAAACTAGCCGTTGTCCAAAAGTACCCAGTCTGCGTAAGGACCGTACAATAGGACCGTATTGTCCGGTCTCCATCTGACCGTATTGTCCGGTCTCTACCAGACTGGCGTCCAGGGAGTGCTGTTCATCATCTCAAACCAGACCGTATTGTACGGTCTCTAGGACCGTATTGTCCGGTCTCCACTTCTTCTTCAGCCAACAGAAACTTCTCCTTCTCTGTTGCTCTTCTCCTGTAAGACCGTATTGTACGGTCTCCATGACCGTACCATCCTCTCAATTGTCCGGTCTCCATTCTTCAACTTCCAGAAAACTTCAGCTTCTCTGTCTGGAACACTCCAATAGAGACCGTACTGTCCGGTCCCTAGGACCGTACTGTCCGGTCAACTGTCCGGTCTCTATTTCTCCAACTTCCAGATACTTAAGCTCTTCTGTCTGGAACTCCTCTGTAGACCGTATTGTACGGTCTCCTTGACCGTACTGTCCGGTCTCTTCTGCCTTCACAGCTTCGATCTTCTTTTTGATCTTCTTCTTCAACACTTGATTTTCTTGGTTCCTTCAACTCTCTTCTGCCACCTAGCCCCTGAGAGACTCACCATGCATCCAATGATCTCTATAACTAGTGTGTACTAAGAGAACCACCTCGAACCCTCTTGATAGTCCGGTTTTTCCTATGGACTCAAGCTAACATCTAACCAAGCAACACCCGCTTGGATCTAGCATGTCCTTAGCCTTGATCCATGTCTTCTCCGCGACTCCATCAAGTCCGTTCTTGTGTAGATGAAGGCAACCAATCATCCTTATCAATAAGTTCATGGTGTGTTGGCGTTCACCACCAACGGACGAAGCTTTCTTTCTATGTGACCTATAAGATCTCACAAAGAGTGTTAGTCACATTCATGGTTCTCATCCTATCACCAAAACATTCATACCTTGGGTTTCCCTAGCTCCAATGGTCATGAAGCTTACAGTGGAAGATTGAAACCACACATGAGATGAGCCTCAAATACCGGGAGCTCCGTGGTGTTGCAATGATGGTACTCGTAGTCGCCGTTGTTCCGCCGCGTCAGGAAAGCCGAGATCATCCCCTTTCTCTCCAGTTCATCCAAATATTCCAGGGACAGAGTGGATTTCTTCCAGTACTCCTGGAGATTCGGGATTTCTCCCTTCATCATCTTCTGCTGCGCCTGGGTAAGAGAAATGTTGGAGTCGTGGGAGTCGGAGGATTGATTCTCGTTGGGATTGCCAGATTGTGGCGGACGAGGATGCAGCGGCCATGTGAAATGTTTAGGGTTTGAGGAAATGGAAAAGAGTGCAGACTAAAGGATGGAGTCAAAAGAATACGGCGTGAAGGGCTTAAGTAAAACCCGGCGTGACGGTTCGCCTCCCCGTAAATGCGGGATTTCTCCTCCTTGGGTTACGCGCGGAATATACCGAGGTGATGCTCTTTTCTGTTATTAAAATAATGCGTTTGGATTTGCGCTCGGTTTTTGGAAGGATAACTACCTGGTTGAGAGGTACGACGTTGGAATATTTTCTGGGATCAGTTGCCCCGGATAATTAACAATGTTCGATTAACGATCCGGATCGGAAAGAGCCTTCGGTGCGTGAAAAACGTATTGAGTACTACTCCCGAAGAGTTCTCGACCAAGTGATCTGTTAATTGCTACGAAGACTTATTTCATCAAGACACATCGGAGAGGCTAAGCTCAGTTACTCATGTGAAACATATTGTCAAGAGAAGAAAGAGGAGCAATATCACAGATAAATATCATTCAGAAATTATAATCTTGGATTGAAGGCAGCCCTTGATGTGTCCAAGGATGCATCCCAGGACGACCTCAAGAAGGCCTACCGGGAGGTAGCCAAAAGAGATTACAAGCAAGACATGCAGAAAACTATCTAGGTTCTACTCTCCGACCTGCTTGACAGAAGAATAAAACAGGAGAAGAAGAAAAAATAAGGAAACCTAGGCTACTGCAAAGAGGATGGTATGATAGCCATCCCCTTATCCCTAGTTCCGCCGATCATCGGCATCTTCAGGGGCTGCAACAGCAGCATCAGCATCAACCTCGTCCTCCTCATATGTGATGAGGGGAGAGGAGGCTTCGGCAGCCGCAGCAGCAGAGCCCGCACCTACGCCGCCTTCACTGAGAGTGATAAGCGGGAGGGGCGCCTCGGTGGTGGAGAGGGTAGAACCCTCGTTCAATGCCATGACCGGGTTGATGACCCCGGTAGGAAGGAAAGGATCTTCTGCGGCGACGGGAATGGAGCTACCCGCCTGACTGGATCCGGCTTGAGCGCTCGTCCAGGGAGCCCAGCCAGGATTGTACAGGACCATGGCTTTCTTCTTGTTCGGCTCGTCGTCGTCGCTGCTGTAGTCGTCGTCGTCATCGTCGTCGTCGTCGTCGGAGTCGTTGAGGAGGATGGGTTTGGCGTCCGCCAGAATCCCGCGTGGCCCCTTGTTCAGGGCAACGTGGAGGCGGCGCGCGAACTCTTCATCTCCCGCCGTGTCCGCCTCTAGGTCTACGACCTGAGTTGGATCTGGAGGAGGACTCGGAGGAGGGAGCCCGTAATCTTCCGCGGAGAGCGGAGGAGGGGCAGCAGCTACCGGCGGTGGAGCGCCAGCGGGATGCGCGGAGGAGGATCCCGACCCGCCGGCAAGCTCGCCGTCGAACCACTTCATGAACTGTGGAGTGGTGGGTCTTTTCTTGCCCATGGTGGATGGTGGATGCGAAAGTGATACTTGGGGGCGCGAAAGTGATACTTGGGGGCTCCGCCGTCCTAATCATTTATAGCCAAAAGGTGGCCTTTTGGAAACTGAAAGGTCAAGTGCAGATTGGATTTTTTATGTTTCTTCCTGGGAAACCGTGCGGCGACGCCGGGAGTCCAGGAGGAACCTTGATGGGCCTGGCTTGAAGAATAAAGACAAGAAGCTGAAGGGTCGCGTCAAGGTCTTTTCATACTCTGAAGCAGAATCGATGCCATGGCTGGACCAAGAAAAAGGGATAAGGATGAGAATTGTTTACTATTTTCTCCGAACTCCCTGGATTGACGGTCCTCTTAAAGACTTGGTGTTGGCAAATTTATTTAAAGGAAAGAGTATTCCGATCATTCAATGCGGTTGTTGTGGTCCCGAAGACTCAGTTCTCTCAGTCGCTCCGAAGACTCGGTTCTTTCAGTGGCTCCGAAGATTCGGTTCTCTCCGTTGCCCCGAAGACCTGTGCGTTCGGTTATTCCGAAGACCAGGTTCGGAGAACTGTTCCGATGACTCAAGGATTGAAGACAAGAATATCTAAAGTATGTGTGCTCAGTGAAGAGCATATCCCTTGTCAGAAGTTCGCATGAAGACAGGATATCTTCGTATCAAAGACGAATCGGCCAAGGGACATGTTCGGGGGCTTATGTCGTAACCCATATTTTCAGATATTCCCGAAGACTTAGTTTGGTATTTTCCGAAGACTTGTATCGCACGAAAGGAAACTTGTAGATAGACTCCGATTCTGTTACAACAGATTGGAAGTCTTGTAGAACAAGGCAAAGACTCCTGGATGTGGTAACAGGGACTATAAATAACCCTCCGATGAGAGGAGATCGACAACAACAACATCATATACGCCACCATATTCAACACAACATACACTGGACGTAGGGTTATTATCCTTCGGGAGGCCCGAACCAGTATAAAAACTCTCTCTGTGCCCTAGATCGATACCTCGATTGATCGTTGTTCCCCGAACCAAATATTTACCGTTCTCTCGATTATTCGAGGGACGACAAACTTGTTCCGTGGATTTATATGGCGTGCCTACCTTCCTGGGCACCCACCAGAATATTTATGTATGCAGAAAGCAACAAATTCAGCTATAATGGTCGCTACTCGCTCTTAGTTTTCTGTGGTTCATGATGAGGACCCACATACAGAGAAGCGTCGAGTATCGCCTCTAACCATGTCGGCAGTGTATATAAGGTCATACTCGCTACTACGTACTGCACACGTACGTAGTACACGTCTCCAATAATAATAATCCAAAACGATGCGTAAAACGAAGGAAGAGCACAAACTTTCCGGGCGTCGATCGTGTGTACGTATGGGCAGGTGGAGTACAGATATCTATATCCTGTACGTCTTATAAACAACAAGGGAGAAAAAATACGAGTTGCGAATTCATTATTTACGCCCCGCGCTCGGAGAACTACAAAATAGTCCAATGGAGAATATTATAAACCATCTAGAAATGCACAGGCATGATGAAGCTAGTCAAACAAGTCGCCAGGATTTATCTGACAGACGATCGACTATCGCGCGCGGGGGTCTTTGAATCTAGCTTCAGGTCGACGCTAGGTTATACCACCTTCTTTCTGGTTGGTCGATCGACTTCATTTCCACAGTTTCTAGTACATCCCATCCCATGCGGCTAGGGGGTTCTTCTTTTCTGGTGCCCAAAGAGACGAAACTAGCTAGCTAGATTGTGGCCAAAACTGGTGTGTGTGTGTGTGTGTGTGTCATGTTTTTCCCCCCAAATTGTATTTTTCTCATTTTTCACGTCTCATACAATTCTATCCGACCTCTTAGAAGACCAGTCATGCGTCTAGAGTTTCTAAATCCTTATTATCGCAGGTGCGCGATGAAAACTCTACTGTGTGATATATAGTGGCCAGGATCTCAACCTAGCTTACAACCCCAATAAATATATATATGTCGACTTAGCTTGAGATAAAAGTTAAGAGTGACAAAGCTGTAACAACCATTCAATTTTACCACCAGGCTGCTAGAGTAGACTGGTATAGATCACACTTTACTCAGTTAGCCTCGATCACAATTGTTAGCTGTCTCCATACACATCGTCGTTTTGGCTTATTAGTCTGACAAATGGTAATGTAGCATACGAATTAACAAGATATAGATGATCTGGATTTTATCAGATCTTGATATTAACATAGGAACTGGAGTATGTTGCGTGCCCCGTAATTGTGACACAAGCTCTATCTGGTATAGGCATATTTGTCACTCCTGCCTTTGATAGGAGCATATGCGCTATTCTTTCAGTGAAGTTTCAGGTTTCTCGGTCTCTAATGGATCTTTGCGCAGGGGTGTGCACTGTATAAGGTAGCAAATTAAGCGTTGTCAACTCAATGTGGTATATATGTCGATGGAAATTGTTTTTGTTCATGGTCGAAACTAAACGTACTTTAGATGGAGGAGTTGACTCGATCATTTACGTACATGTATATGAAGAGTTTAACTGGTGTTGACAGCACTCTGGTTCACACACGAACAGTAGACATTTATTTCAGCATACAAACTCATGTTTGCATGCACGTACGTAGGTACGTAGGTAGGAGAAGAAAAGTATTCATGCATGGTACAATTAAGCAGACAGCTCGATCTCCGGATGGAGCGATCGAGATGACACTCGGCACACGTACAGAAGAAGAGCAAGCATACATATATATAGCTACTAGGTACTACTTCTGTCCCTTAATATAGGGCACTAGAGTTCGAAATTTTTCCCTAAATATAAGGTGTTTTACATATAGGACAAACTCTAGGCCTGGTGGGAGGGTTGGTGGAGGGGTGGGTTGAGTTAAAAATGAAGGGCTTGGTAGTCTTTTGACACATTGACTATTTTTATGTTTGAGAGCTAGAAAGCCCTATATTTAGGGACGGAGGGAGTACTCATGAAGGGTAGTGGGCTGGGAACCCATGGCATGCAGTGCATGAACAGAAGTACTGATCAATACCCGATCGATCATGATTCATGAAATTGATATGTGTTTATTTGGGGCAGGTGAAGTCTGCGGGGCAGACCTTGCCGCAGTGATTGAGGAGGAGGGTGAGGTCGATGGGGACGTTGAGGTTGATGCCCAGGATGTTGGCTCTGATGGCGGTGCAGAGGCACACGGCGGCGTCAAGGTCCACCAGCCCCTCCAGCAGCGGGCAGCACTGGTCGTCACCGATCACGCCGGGGATCTTGAGCTTGAGCAGGTTCAGCACGTTGGCGCACACGCGCAGCTTCAGCGCGTCGATGGGACACGACCTCCCACTCACCACCGGCGGCGTCGGGCAGTAGGGCGTGCACCCCTGCACGGACGCGGCCATGGCCGTCAGGGCGCACAACACAACCATAACCTTCCAATTGGATGCCGCCATGGCTCTCTATCTCTCTCTCTCTCTAGCTAGCCCCTAGCTACTTGTGTTGTGTTGGGAGCTTTAACTTTAGCTACTAGCTAGTGCTAGATCGATGCTTGTGAAGTGGTGCTTAATTCGGGTGGTATTTATAGCCCAAACCTAGCTGTAGCGTTCGTTTGATGATGGAGATGGGTACGTGTGTCTCTCTCCGGGTTTCTTCTTCTTCCCTATGCGTGCGTGCGTGTACCAGAGAGAATATACTACTAGCTAGCTGCCTTGCCTTGCTTGTGACGAATAATTTTTTTTTTTTGAGAGAGACTTGTGACGAATAATTAATAGGACAAGCTACCTTTTTTTTTTTTTTTGAGGGAAGAACGCCCAAAAGGGCTTTTTATTCAAATGCATGATAAATTACAGAGTTTGGCCCAACTAGGCCAGGAGTTAAGTACATCTTTGACTGGACACTCATGATCATGATGATAATTAGAACAGCTCACAATTGGAACACTGACAGTTCCTGATATTGCACTTTTAGCCAAAGCATCAGCTATGTAATTCTCTTCCCTAGGAATATGGATAAAATTCTGGCTTTTGTCCTTGAGATTTAAATCTATATCTCTTTTAATTGGACAAGCTACCTTGGATTGGTGGTGAGGCTGTAAAGGGATGATCGAGTTGTTGTTTGAAATCCATGTTATACTCTCTCTGCATTTCCCTCGCAAAAGAAAAGAAAAACTCTCTCTGCATTCAGCCCATTATTTGTAGTAAGTAGTAAGTACACTCCAATTTGTTGGAGGCCCAAGCAAAGCAAGGAGGAGAGCAGGCCCAAGCAAAGCAAGCTTGCTGACGGAGAGGAGAGGAGAGCACCTTGCCTGGGCCTGAAGCGGTGTTAAACAAGAAGAGTTGGAGTAGTCGTGGATGCATATATTTAGCCACGCGCAGGCAGCACCTCCTTTCCTTACTGTATCTGTATGGTATGGTGGAGCGTGATTTTTTTTATTATTTAAACTCTTTTTTATTAATTTTTTAATAACAGACCGTCCGGAATTTTATTCCCAGATTCTAGACCGTTTTGCCGCGCCATTCTGAACGCCGCGACTCCATAATGAGTCGCGCCGATCGGACCGGCGCGACGGTGTGCCACGTCGGCGTTGACGGACACGTCGGATGGAGCTGAACGGAGGTCGACCGCGGTCGCGCCCATCCGATGGGCGCGACTCAGATGGAGTCGCGGCAGTTCATTTGGCGCGACTTGGTCTTATCTTAGGCCGGGCGCCGCACGCGGCCTTCTTCTTCCTCCCCCACCCGAGCCCTTGTTTTGCCCCTCTCTCTCTGCGACCCGGTCGCTCCACCCATCTCCCCCACCGAATCCGGTGGTTATACCCCTTCATTCCGGCCCGAATCAAGGGGCTATCATCCCCCAAGGTATCTCCTTCATCCTATCCGATTAGATCGCGAAGTAATTTTAATTTTGCCCTGGATTTGGTAGGTAGGGGTTGCTAGTTTGATTGTTGGAATGTGGAGGATTTGGTACGAATCGATAGTAATCGTAGTTAATGTATCGCTCGATGGAGCGATTGTGATGTCTTATTTACGTGTAGGATTAGTTGCATGGCATTTTTTAGATGATTGTTTTTGCCTAGATTTTTAGTGGTCATGAGTATTAAAATGTCTTCAAAACTTTGTAGATGGACCGTGTGGTTCGTATATTTTTCGGTGGAACTGTGAGTGAACATGGTGAATTGATCGACATGCGTGAAGAAGTAGCGACATTTGTGAAACCCCCCATGTTTGGAGAGATTGAGTCAAGAGCAAAGTCGGTTGTTGTTGATGGTCGGTTGTTGTTGGTGGGGGTATTCCTAGATTTCGTGGGCGGTTTGATGCTGGTGGAGGCGGTAGAGCGCATTATGTTTTGTTGGATTTGTGTACGGCGGAAGATTGGATTTTTTATAAGGAATGTTTGAAGGATGCTCAAGTTAGAATAGCCGAAGTGATCGTAGATTTTTTTGGAAATGAGGAAGAGAATATTGGACGGGATGTAGAGGATGACGAGCCAATAGAGGCTTTGACACAAGAGCCTGTTGACGAGGGTATGCGGGAATCACCGGTCAGGATGGACAATGGTAATAATGTGGCATCTCGAGTTTCGGGAGGCACGAATGAATCGTTGGAGGCGTTTGAAATGGCGTTGGTGAATAATGACTTTGACCATAGCACGTACGAGGAAGAGGAAAGAGAACAAGAAGAAGAGGGTAATGTCGAACGTAACCTTGGTTCATCATCGGACAGCGAAAGTGAAGGCGAAGACGATGCCTGGGAGAATAGTGATGGTGGTAATGTGCGGAACGAGAATGTTGATGAAGCTGTAGGAGGAGAGGAAGGAGGTGTTGGTGGTAATGGATTAGACGATTTTGCAACTAGGTTTCCTTGGCACAGACTAAGGCGTGAAAGAGGTCGTGTGGAGGGTGGCAGTGGAAATACGGAGATCAATTGGAATGCTATATACCCAGAATATGACCTACGTGCATTGGAGTTGATGAATGTGCATTTACCGAAGGCTCCGCATCATGTTGACATGAGCGGTATAACAAATGCAGTTACTGATAATTGTTTAATGTCAATGGATGTCCCGCCAGATAGCGCAGAACCCTTGATAAAGACGGGAATGATATTTGATACTATAGCGGAACTGAAGCATTTTTTCGAGGTTTACGCTGTGCGGCACCATAGGCCATACCGTGTGATCAACTCGAATAAAGAGGAGCGGTATTGTATCAAGTGTCAGAAACACACATGTCCATGGGGTGTTTGGGCACGGTTGATAAAATCTGATGGTCGTCGGTGAAAGGTAACTAACGTGAAGCAACCTCATACATGTGCCACCGCTCAGATTGAGCAGGTCCATTCTCAATGTACGGGCAGGTATCTTGGGCGGCGGATTGCTGCAATGGTTTGGGCAGACACAAACATAACTGTGTCGTTCTTCATTGAGGCTATTCATGGGTTCACTGGATACCGGGTAAAATATGGGAAGGCATGGAGGGCGAAGCAATTTGCCATGGCAGAGTTATGGGGAGATTGGAAGGAGTCTTACAATACGGTTCCTAGAATGTTGAATGCGATTGCACATTTCAATCTGGGGACGAAATACTTCATAGAAACTGGAGGCAAGCACTGCAGCGATGGCAAAGGATCAATGAAACCTGTCCTCGAACGCGTGTTCTGGTGTTTCCCTCAATGCGTGTCGGCATTCAAGCACTGCAGGCCCGATCATGCTCCTCGTTTGCGCACACCCATAGCCGCTGCCACAGGGTCTTGAATAGGCCCGATCTTCACACCATACAAGGATCACCGCACCAGCACATAGGAGGGGGGGTCGTCGCACGTGGCAAAATACTTGCAACGTGGCAGGCAATATCCGTCCACTTCCTCTTCCGGTTCATCCGCAGCCATCGCTGCAAACACCCACATGCACGCACAAAATAGCTTACAAATTTCTTGTAGTTACCAACAGTTATGCATAAGTTTAACAAAATTAATTACCTTCTCCAACTTTCGCCGCGTTGCCCTCAGTTGCTGTAGTTGGACTGCTACTACCTTGGTCCACAATACCGAACTTACTACTACTAGCAATCATTGCGGCCCTTGCTTCATCCTCACGCTGCTTCTGCTTGTTCTCGGCTATTCTTGCAAAAAAACTCTCCATTGAACGGGGATTACGCAGTTGAGCTTGTTTGTATGCTTCTTCCTGCCTCCTCCGCTCCTCAGCCTTCTTCTTCCGTCTCTCTTGTTGAATCACAGGATCAGCAAGCTCCTTCAACTTTTTGTTGCACCAATCCATCAGCTCGACACTGGTGTTCGAGGCGCAGCTCTTGGCGGCACTCCCTCATACTTACGAACAAAGCTTCCCAATCTCCACGTGAAGGATACTTATTTTTGTTCTTCCTCCAATGCGACAATGCACCCTCGAAACCTGTGTTAAACTCATGCTCAATATTCCAAATAATCCAGTGAGGAGGAATTACAATCCCATGTCTCCTCCGAATTGTACTCCTAGTCTCCTCCAAAAGCCGTTTGTCCCACGGTGGCACCGTCCTCCTAACCTTATCAAGAAACTGTGACCGGCCCGTAAATGTCTCCCAGTCACACCTCCTAGTATGCTGCAATAAAAACAAAGCTAACTAATTGTCTTTAACTCACTATTTTCGACAAATGCAGTGTGTAACAACTTCAATTTTTTTTCAACATTACTCACCCATCCGTCCTCGCCAACTGTGTTCCCACAGAAATATCCATCACCCAACTCGGATGGCACAACGCCCGCCCGGGCCGGCACACCACATGGACAAAGGATAGGAGGATACCCATCGCATAGGAGTGAGAATGGTTCCTTGTAATTTATGTACTGCTGCAGCAGTTCATCCAAATCCACGTTAACAGGCCAATGCGACTTCGGCCCGTAGATGTACTCTTGGAAGTCACACAAACGCCATCCCGTCTGCATTTATGAAACCATATAATAAATATATAATAACCATCTACAATTTTCCGAATTAATAATTTAATTACACCACACTTACGCTACCTATCAAGGCACACCGAAAAAACGGAGTGTAATCCAACCCGGCAAGAGGCGTCTCAAGCTCTGAACGGTACCCACAATGACACAGCGGGGGATTGCGCACCCTTCTCTTTGCAGCCTCAATCATCTCAACCTCCGTCATGGGGGGTGGGTTCGGAGGCGGCGGCACCCAACGCTCAAATTCTTCATACCGGTATGATTCACGCTTATAAGGAAACAACAGGATCCAAGGGTCATACATTTCCTGCCCATCGATCCATTGGAAGAAGGCACACTACAGAAAACACAAACACATCATCTTCATTATTACTGGAACTAATGAAAATATCAAGCAATTATAATACATTTAATAGACTTACACGACGTAGTGAGCAATGGTAGAACGCACGTGCTGCAGCCTCCCGATGCCTAGATTGCTTCACTACCGCCGCCTCACAACACTCGCACTTCGGCACCGGAAGCGCCGGAGGGACAGGTGCATCTACCGACCCCAAACGAGGATACTCAATCTTTATTCGGCAACCATACTTATCACGGGGGTACGTCATCCTTCACAAACAAAACAATATACAAACCTCAAACTAGTGTATATCGTATTTTCACATAATTATCTTCACCTAATTACTTACATAACACCAAACGTTGCCTTACATCAACAATCAAAATAAATACATTTCAATTTCTACCTCTAAGTCTCTAACCCTAACAACATTAAAGAGTTCCAATGACAACGAAACGAGATATTCTAATTGGACAGAACAAGAGAGGAACCTTGGGGGACGACCTTTTCACACAAAGACCTGGTTGCAATGGGGTGTGGTCGCCGGATACGAAGGGGCCACGACAGAGGCGGGCGGCGATCGACGATGGAGAGAAAAGAGGAGAGGAAGAAGAAATGAACAAAGGGCGGACGCTGTGCTTTCATACGCATCGGTCGCGGCGCGACACAACCTTTCCCGCGCCCAACTAATCGGCGCGACCGCGGTCGACCTCCGGTCAGCTCCGTCCGATGTGTCCGTCAACGCCGACGTGGCACGCCGTCGCGCCGGTCCGACCGGCGCGACTCAGTATGGAGTCGCGGCTTTCAGAATGGCGCGACAAAACGGTCTAGAATCTGGAAATAAAATTTCGGACAGTCTGTTATTAAAATATTAATAAAAAATGTTTAAATAATAAAAAAAATTCTGGTGGAGCCTGCCTTCTTCTTCTCCGTCCTGCGTCGTCGTGGTAGATCATGCAATGCATGGTTGTTAATTTGCAGTCAGGGCGGATCGAAACTGACGGTGGAGGGAGCAGAGGTGGTGGGTAAACGGATCCATGGAATTGTTAACCGATATCTTATCTATATATAATTGGCCTTGCATTACTATACTTTGGCCACTCACACTAATAAGTAATAACACTGCAGTATAGTAGCATCGGTACATGTATGCGCACCAACTGTCAAAAGTACTAGTAGTTAGTTGTTCATTCTCTGATGACTGAATCGATCTCGCCTTGGATTCCACATTTATCATAAGTAAGGGCATGTTTATTTGCTTGAATGTACTACCAAGCCTCTTTCTTCTTCTTTTCGGGAAGACTTCAAGCCTCTTTCTTCTTCTTTTGGGGAAGACTTCAAGCCTCTTTAATTCCATTGATCTTCCACTGTTCGCTTGTCCGTCCTTCAAAGTTCCTGAATAAACGGACAACCAGATCTACAACAAGTACTGCTACTAGTACACACTTGTTTAATCAACTTTCTGCCATGCATATGCCTTTTAATTTGGCAGCAGCACGGAACATATTTATATGATGTCTGTCTTTGTTAGAGCCTGCTTGCATACACGGCAGAATATCTAACCGAATTTAGCGTCGCCCTGCTAATGTACATTGCTGTGATTTTCTCAACTCTGGCGTGTGTGGATTTGTTTGTTACTCCTAGCATACTAGTATCAGTTCTAAGGCCCCTGCCAATTAAATCCCAGCTATCTGATTACAAAAATGGCACTACTATTGCTCGGCATGAATTCATTCGTACTGGTGTATAGTACTACTAGAATACTGTCATGTCGACCGGAGTACTTATTATGGTATTCCATCAATGGGCAATCATGATATACCGCGTCACATGCATTGCATGTACTGTACATCAGTACAGGTCCCCCTGTTTTTGCGATATTTGTTTACGCACATCATTAAGCACGGATCAAGGAAATCAAATTTCAATATAAATCATGGCAGCGAGTCCACTAAAATGGATCACAACACATGTACTCCACAACATAACTTGCAAATCTGACCGCATGCGCGTTGGTTTTACATTCGAAGTCTTTTTTAGAAGGAGGTGTATCCTTCTCAGGTGATTGAGATCTTTTTTAGCAGTATAATTTCGTTGTTCCAGCAATATATTTTTATTATTTTAAAAATATGATTGAGAGATATACGAAATCTAAGTCACATGCGACCTAACAAATCTCTTTTTACAAACCAGAGAGCAATCATTTCAGAAAGGCCATGGATAAATAGTAGCATTGTGATTTGAGATCCACGCACTCATTCAACCTCAAAGACAGTTTATTTATCAATAGTACTGGTGAAGAAAAGAGTTGCCGCGGATTGGTCCTCCAAACAATAAGCAGGCTTAACTGGAGCTAGATGCATATTTTTTATAGTCTGGCCTTCAAAGCTACTAGTAGTAGATATTGAGCATTGTTATAATATATAATTGTCTATCTTGTACAATGCAGAGGCCTCTCCATGCAAACTATGAAAACTTCAATCTGAGCCACACGATGTTGATCCAAAGGGGCACTCAGGGGATGTGGGAGTGGTGATTTGCAAGCTCAGGGGGGGTGGAAAGGGTGATTTGCAAAGACGCTTTTGCACATCACCCTCCCACCTTCCCTGAGCGCCCTCCTTGGATCAACATCGTGTGGCTTAGATTGAAGTTTTCATAGTTTGCACGGAGAGGTTGGTTTCCACTAGATACGTTCCCTTTTAAGTATAACTTTAGTTACATAACAAACATTATTACTGATTGTTGGTTAAGTATTAAGAGTTTGAATTTTGTGGAAAAAAGTGACAGTAATTTCGAATGGAGGGCGGAGAGTAGCTCACAATATACTGACCCAGTGCCAACGCGTAGACCATGTACTAACTAAAATTGGAATATCGAGCATTTAGTGATTGCCAAGAAATTTTTATTTATTTATTGTTTATTGAGCAAAATCGCTGATTAGAAGATGCACTGACTAAAAATATTTTCCTGCAGCAGATCAGATGTGGTTGCAGTGCATCCCCACCAAGTGAAAAGTCTTAGCAGAGGTGCCTAACTTTAGTCTTGGATACAACGAAGGGAAAATGGTAATCGGCTAGGCAATAAGCATGAAGTCAAATTTGTCCGGAGCACATTGAGAAAGTGTAAAATCACCCACGACACACTGTCAAAGTCGATTTCATCCAAGATACACTACGAGTTTGTGGCAATTGTCTGTGACACACTTTAACCATTTAACAATTAATTTCAACTTTTTTTTATCTCAATACATAGAATACATTAGGACTTTAAACTTTACACAAATATACATTATTGTATTCTCTATCATTAAAAAATAGAGCTAGATTTTTTTTTCTGATTGTGGTATTGTTAGCTCATTGTTTTAATATTTAATTTGTCGAGCAAACCATGCAAACAATCGAAAAAATCTAACTCTATCTTTTTATGATAGAGAGAGAATGCAACCGTGTATATTTATGCCAAGTTTCAATTTCAACGTATTCTATGTATTGAGATAAAAAATTAATTATTAAATGGTCAAAGTGTGTGACGACAATTGCACAAATTCGTGGTGTCTTGGACGAAATCGACTTTGACAGTGTGTCGAGGGTGATTCCACACTTTCTCAGTGTGCTCCGGCTAAATTTGGCAAGAATGAATGGCATTTTACACTTTTTGTGTTGAAATATACAGGAGTATACCTAAAGCTGGTAGAGTACCGCCATACTTGCTCTTTTTGACGTGTCACAGTCTTGTTGGCTGGTTAATTAGCTTGTTGAAAATTGAAGCATCAGGCATGCATGCTTTTCATCCATCCATTTATATCCATGATGGGACTGCGCAATCTTTGGATTATTCTTGGTCCGTCATCGATCGATCCCACATATTTTTTCCTTCCATTAGTAACCGTTGTGAATCATTTTCAATTGGCTTCCCCAGGAAAGGGCCACAACAACCACTTTGCAAATTGCACTTGCTATTGCATAATTTGCTCCTCTGATTGAAAAACGATGTCCACTTGACCTACCACACGAGGGACGAAGCTGTACATGATTGACTATATATCTCCGTATAGAAGAAGTTCACTGTGTTGTTACCACGACACAGTAGTACATAGGTTATTCACAGGAAAAGGGAAACCTACTACTCCCTCCGTTTTTAATTATATGACGCTGTTGACTTTTTTTTATTACGTTTGATCGCTCGTCTTATTCAAAATATTTGTGTAAATAGCTAAGTGTATAAGTTAATCTTAAAATGCTTTTGATGATGAATCTAATGATGTTCATTTCACATTCGAAAAGTAATTATTTAAATCTATATTATTGGTCAAAGTTTAACAAAAAAGTAACGGCGTCATATAATTAAAAGCGGAGGGAGTAGGATCGAAGAAACAGGGCAGAAATGCGTGTCCCTTTGTATCATCCAAAAGGGCACCAGGAAAGGACATAGCCACACAAATAAACGCGACCAAAGTCCCCCCAAAAAGGGGAGAAAAAAGAATGAAAAGGGCAGTGAGCCCAGAGCTAGTATAATCCAGACCAGCTGGAGTGGAGACGGTGAAAAAAAGGGAGAGGGTCGGAGGAGCTTTTCCCCCTGACGGAACGGACCTTTGCTCATGAGTTCATAACTTCGCATTTTATGTAGACATGGAAGTAAGCAGAAGAAGAACTTCACTTAATTATTTCCCGTGGCTGACTGGACAGCTTTCCTGTCCCTATTTGTCCATCTCTATCGCTCATCTCCTCCCTCCGTCTGGTGGTGTGATTAGTACTACTACTACTAGTAATAACTTAATTATTCTATAAAGTAGAGACTATACTGGACAGATGTACACAGGCAGGATCTTGTTGTACCGGTCCTTTTATTAATCACGAGCACAGTCATGACGACTTGCGCAAGGTATCTATCCATCTAGGAAAGCACAAGGACGTGAACCCATTCTTTCAGCCTGACATAATCACAACCACGTGCCCCTATATACTGTGGACATAATCATCCGGGAGCTATGTTAATTCAGAAACACTAATTACACTTTTTTCTGCTTTGCATATATGTAACTTTATGCCAACAACAATCCGGGAGCTATGTTATTGCACGGTATATCAAATGAGCTAAGCAAGTTGTCCTAGTGCCATAAATAAAGGGAAAACAGAGGAAGTATCTCGATTAGCTGCATAGGCTGGAATATTGAATATATTTCTTAAAAAACGGATGAATGAAAATGACTGACACCGCTTAATTTATGCATAGGCTGGAATATTGAATATATTCTTAAAAAAAACTCTAAAAAAAAAATCTCAACCGCTTGCCCTCCTCAATCCCACTGACGGACGGTTGACGCACTTGAAAGCACGATGTACACGCTAACAAACATACCGGTACATCATTATGCATAGAGACAAGAGAAGTGATTACTTTTGCAAGGAATAAATCCCCTGCCCTCCCATACACTGTCCAGATAAGTGATTACTTTCTTGTTCTTGTTCTCTTTAGTTAATAGTTGTTGTGAGACAAGTTTCACCAGGCTTCAGCAGAAGTTGCTTATTAATAAAGCCCTATATTTTCCAAAAAAGAAAGTGCTTCCCGTGCCATCTGTACTAGTACCGATAGAGCAGTAGAAAAAATAAGCACTTCATTCATGATGATGTCCTGTACTAGTACAAGGAGGAAACAATCGAGGAGAGAGAGGTGTGAGCTGCAGATAGGAGCAGACAGCTGAGTGAGACAGACGGCAGGCAGGGCAAGCACAGGCAGCAGTATCCCTTTCCAACCAGTCCAGATCGAGCTGCTGCTGCCGAGGAGAAAAGAACAGTGAGGGAGATGCGGTGAAAGAAAATCAGTAAGGCCAAGAAGAGGTACTACTTCAGAGAAGCCCCCCTGCCTGCTCTGCTGCGGACCGGACTCCAATCAGGAGTGCTTCCTGTATGTTCCTTTCCCCTCATGCTTGCACCTCCCCTTTGTTATTGTGTTTATTTAAAAGTATTCAATTTTATTTGCCTGATTCGTTTGATCTCAAACTTGTTTTTTTCTGTCGGGCCAATCCTAACATAGATACAGCAGAGAGATATTATGGCCGCAGTCATGGATTTGGATCTCAACTGCTCGCCGCCGTCGCCGGAGCGCGCCGCCCAGGACGACCTCAACCGCTCAATGCTCCTCCAACAAAACACCTTCCGCCATCAGGTTCAGGTTCCCACCGCTAGCCTACGGATTACCGCGTCCTCTGTAGGGAAAGAGAGAATTTTGGATGTTGAGGATTCCTTTTGCTTTGCAGGTCAAGGACTTGCACAGGCTGTATTGGGATGTGCCGCCATTCTGGAAGCAGTCTGATGGTGTTCTGCATGATGCTCACCCTCCTCCACCGCATCCTTCCCACATGGTGACCTTTCTTGCTCCCCGACCTTAAGTTTTTTTCTTTTCTTTTCTTAACATACAAGTCGTTCGGAACTCATGATAGTAGATGATATTTTTCTATCACAGGTCAATTTTGGCGATACAAGTGTTTTTAGTCCTTGTTACAGGCAAGGCAAGGATGGCTTTCAGCACGATCATTCTGGGGTCGCAGAAAACACTTTGGATGCCAAGGGACCAATTCGGAGACAACCTGATCCTACTATTGCTCAGGGGATGCGGTCTGGTTACCGCTGTGTGATCGATTTAGAGAAACCGGCGACATTGGATGACGATGTGGAGATTGTTTCTTCCCAAAGCTTCATCAACAATAGTACCCGCAATGGCGTTTTCTCAGACAATTCCCAATGTATTCTGCTGGATAGCCCTCCGGTGGTGGTGGGTGATTTTTGCAGAGATCACATTACTCCTTACACTAGTTATGGTCAGTTCATGAAACTCCTCCTCGTTCTTGCCCATAGAGTATTATGCTTGTTAGTTGAAGCCACTCCATCTTCTTATATTCACATTATATACCGCAAATCTGAATGCCCTTTTTTTTTTTACTGCAAAGCAATTTCCACTGATGCAGAAATCAATGTTAGTAGAATGGCACTTGAGTTGCTTCCAAATGTGCACCTTTTCTGCTTGTGCTCGTTACAGCACATGAAAGTGTGTCAACCAGATCTTGAATGTGTGCAGAATGAACACCGGGATATCCTTGTTCTAACCAGAGATCACCATGAATTCTAAAATGCATGATCAAATTTGGGGGTTTATATTACATCCAGCAAACCGAGCCCTTTTGTATAGTTTTCTTTTTTCATTTTATTTCAGTGGCATAAAAGCATGGCATGTGGTTTGCTTTCATCATGCCATTTTACATGAATATGGCGATTGCTCTGTATGTTGGCAATATAGACTTCAGTACAGATATAACATTCTGGCCATCAACATCGGTACTAGTACATGAATATGGGAGGCTAACTAGCTTTTCATGCTACCATTTTTATATTTGAGTCATAGTCCAAATACTTGGAACTCAAATCTCCCAGCAAAACCCAAAAATGATTTCCTTTTTATTCATGAGACCATAATGATTGATTTTGTTCTCTGAAAGGTGGCTGTGTTTTTATTTCTTAACTCCCATGTGTTATTCCATGTTATAATTGCTCCAAGAATTTGTTTCTATGCTTTCAGCTGATTCATTTGCACTAGCATGTTATTTATAAATTGCCAAAATGTGATACTTGAGGTTCTTATGGGCTATTTGCTTGACACGTCACATCTTCTATTTCAGGTTCATCTGGTTCTAGTGATACTCCAGACAGTCAGTCTCCTGTGAGAACAAAGGCCACTGTGTCGTTTGATCTAAATGTTGCCCATGAAGATGATTTTAATATTTTCCCTGGTCCCTCAACAGCGCTCTGTTCTCTTTTGGCTAGTTCAGCTACAAGAAACTCTGGAGGCTGTTGCAATAATTCCAACAAAACATTCCACCAGGGAAGCGAGTCCAGCATTGGTTCATCAAAAGGATCCTCGGTCACAGTTGCCACAGCCATCTCTGCTCCAGATGGTGCAAGGGAAGCGATGGCTGCATGTTTATTTTGTGATTCTCAGAGTAGCATGCCTTTGTTTGCACAAACCTCAAAATACAATGTTCTTCTCAAAGGGAATATTCATCATCAACACGCACTAGACAAGAATTCTGGATTAGATTCTGAGGGCTGTATGGAAATACCACAGACATCCTCGGTCACTTGCAATGGTGGAAATAATTCTTCTTCAGGCATATCTAAACAGGGAGACAACCAAGCTGCTAATTTAACAGGACTACTACCTGCTGCTGTGCATAGGGAGCCCCAAGAGGACACTGTAATAGTAATATCTGATAATGAAATGGAAGTCTTTGACTTAAACGTAGCGGTTGAGAACATTGATCTGCCATCAAAGGCAGCAGGCAATTGTAGAGGAAAGTTTGCAAATAATGATAGAAGCCATCACATGACTAAGGCAGATGAGGATGTACAGTCTCCTGCTTCTGGAATTGCAATCAACAAGTTTGTTTTGATCCCGGAAACCTCTCAAGGTCGCGATAGTGCTTGTCCAAGATTGAGATCAAGTAGCAGAGTATCAGTTCAGCTTGAAACTGTCTGCATTCATCAAGTGGACCTGGGAGAGGACGAAAGAAGTGCTGCTGCAGCTGCTGAGACACTTGTTTCCATATTTGCGGCCGATTCTGCATGGGTGACAGACAGCCATGAAAGCAACAGTCAAACAGATGCCCATGACGGGAACCACGAACCTCTGATTTCATTGGATTCTTTCGAAGAAAATGTATTGAGCCTGGAGGAATTGAAAGATGACGGGGAATCAATCCCAGTGAGGCCGCCTGACAAGGATGGGCCATCCTGTGGGATTAGGCTGAAGAGAGGGAGGGGGCTGAGAGATTTCCAAAGGGAAATATTACCTGGGCTCGTCTCACTGGCAAGGCACGAGATATGTGATGACTTGCATGCGATAGGGTACGAAATCAGAAAAACTCGGTTGAGGAGAAGCTCCGGTGATCAAGGTACTCCTCCAGAGCGAAAAAGACTGCCTAGGCGTTGTTCTACAGCGTGGAACCGATGAACGTCGTTCGCGTCACACTGACTGAGGCGGTGTTGTATCTCACATTTGTCAGCTGCAAGAAGCAGTGCTAAGAAACAAGTAAAGACGGAGTTAGCTCTAGCTAGCTCCCTCTTGCGAATATAGTTCTGCGAGCAGTGCTAAGAATCAAGAAAGGCGGAACTAGCTCTGTGAATATAGCTGGAATCCTACCTAGTGTAGCACTAGGCATTTGATTGGAGCAATGTTGAACTCGTCGGCAAGCTTGAAAGCAATGTTGAGAAGCATTAGATGGTGTTTTAGCAGCTGCGTGTTTGAATATAGCAGCTGGTGGTAAAGCTAACCTTTTGTGTTTTTTTTTCCCCCTTTTGTTGTCATTCATGTACTAATAAAAACCTGGGATCTGCGATGAATGGCTCCATAGAATGGGATAAGGTTTGGCTGTATGTGCATAATGCATATATATATGTGCACCTTTCACTTGAGAGTTGTCATTCAGGTGGTTGTATGCTTGCGTGTCTAAATCGTTGGTGTGAACTCGCAGTACTGAGATAAACTAGAGTTTGTGACGCATCATGCAACCGCAGAAATCGTACGTTGTAAGAACTGGGCAGTGGTCCGATGCCTGCCGAAGCTGTTGCTGTGGTGATTTAGCAACTTATCCTTTCCTGGGTGATACCATTCCAGAACTCGACGGTGCACCCATAAATTTTGTACTACTGCATACTAATCGATCTTCAGACTTGCTAAAAAAAACTAATCATCTTCGGAGTCTCTGCTGGTGATTCTTTGCTTGTACAGTCAAGGATCGGTGATCTTTTTATCTCGTTCGTGTGATGAAAGGGACGTACTAGTACATTATAATGGAGTGCAGTTGTGCAGTGCCACGTAGGACAAGCGCACGGACGAGCGTGAATTCCATGTGGGCGCACGTGTGATCCCATTGGATCCATGGTGGAACAGCAGCATGGAAAGGAACTGAAATGCCGACAGTCCAGCGTAAACATCACCAACAGTCTTGTTCAGATTCTCCATTATCAGCTCTTAATTTGACCGCCCGATCCATCATCACTCGATCACAAGCTTTCTCTTCTCAATCGGATAGTAACTGGAGTAATAACAGAGGCCACTTCTCAAACCAAAAAAGAAGATAAAGAGATAACTAATTAACAGAAGACGCAAACCACATGGGCGACATGAGGCATCGCACGCAACGCAATGCGCTCAAGCTAAGCAGCTGCTGGCTCCACATAATGTCTCTCCTGTTCCTTGATGGAGTAGTAGATTGCAATGCCAGTGACAGATTGATAGGTGTTTCGTTCCTCTATCCAAATCCTTGTAAATACAGTGGGAGATATGCATGGCCTACAAATACAGTGGGAGATGCGCCCAAGATGATGGATGCATTGGAAGCAACTGTCTCCCATTTCTCTCTCTCTTATTCGGATCGACAAAGAAAGAGAGAGAGAGAGAGAAAGAGATTCGGATCGATGCGAGAGTTGCATCATCATCATCATCATCCCCTGTGCTGCTGCGGTGAGTTCCCCGGATCCCCTCCGTCTCCTCTAGAGCCGGCCACGGCCATGGCCGGGGTGCTCTACAAGTGGACCAACATCGCAAAAGGATGGCGCCCGCGCTGGTTCGCCGTCCGCGGCGCCGTCCTCGCCTACTCCAAGATGATAGGCGGTGCCGTCGTGCATCTCAAGGTCACATTCCATTCCTCCATCTGCTCTGCTTCCTAGATTCCTTCCGGCCGGACCGTACGTGCCAGGAACAGGAAGAAGCATTATATTAATTGCTAGTACTTCGAATTGAATTAATTTAAAACTAACATTGCCCTACGTGTTTAACTCCTACTACGTACTAGATCTCCTCATTCCGTGAAAGCAAGTCAGATGATAGGCGGTTCTACATAATTACGCCAACCAAGACACTGCAGCTGAGGGCACGCTCTGCTGACGAACGAGTGGCTTGGATCCAAGCCCTTATCTCCGCTCCAGCTGAATCTTCCCAAACTGAGGGCTTTTCGTCATTTTCTACATCGAGGCTTAGAGACCGTATGCATGCACGGGGCCTTGTTCATGAGGAGATTGTCAAGGACTGTCGACAGATTGTCCATTCAGGTATACTATCATTCCAAAATGCCTAGTGTCATATTTGGCAATTGAGCATTAAACATTGATGACATATGCGCTTGAATCAATTAACTCTGCCTTCATGACATGCATGGTTCCTGATCCCTAAGGTTAATATTCGCACTTATTTTGTTAACTTTTCATCAGAGAGAAGGAGAAGCAATACGGAATCTTCTGATTATGTTGAGCAACAAGGCTTAGATGAACTCTTGGATCAAGCTGACTATCATTTCTACGATACTAGGGAAAGTTTCAGTGACTCAGCTGCAAGTCCCGACTTGAAGATGAAAAGTTCAGTTTCATGCAAGGGTAACTGCCTCTGTTGTGTAAATTTGTAGAACCAAGGGCTGGCATGAGAAATAGTGAGTGCATTCCACTTTATTCGAAACGGCGAACAAAATTACCCAAGCCTGTAGAGAAGGAGAAGGGTATTAGTCTTTGGTCGATGATCAAGGACAATGTTGGAAAAGATCTGACACAAGTATGTTTGCCCGTTTACTTTAATGAACCATTGTCATCTCTTCAAAATGCTTTGAAGACTTGGAATATTCATATTTGTTGGATCGTGCATATGAATTTGGCCAAAAGGTACTAGTCGTTTTGCAATTTTCTACCTTATAATTTATTACATGAATTTGGAAATTTTAGTTTAACTTTCTTTAGTGGGTTTGACTCGGGCAATAATTGTCTACTATGCTTCTGAATTCAGGGGAACAGTTTGATAAGAATTCTATATGTTGCTGCATTTGCGGTTTCTGGATATGCTTCCTCGGATGGTCGCCCCTGCAAACCTTTCAATCCATTGTTAGGGGAAACCTACGAAGCTGATTACCCTGAAAAGGGAATCCATTTCTTCTCCGAAAAGGTCAGTTCTTTGTAGCAAACACATCAAAAATGTCCATAGGTTTTGAAATTGTAGAGTATTTGGTATCCTGGCACAAAGAAGTAATTTGGCAGTATTTAAATGAACACTTATGGTGTTGTGATTTGTCGATTAATGGTTGTAATGACGTGGTACAATTATGTGATGTTACACATGCAGCGTTACGAACTATGCCCGAGTTGAATATGCTCTTCATTGCCATGTTGGCGTCGTACTAACTTGCCACAGGCTGATGGACATGTTTGGGAAGTATGTCATTTTTGGCACCAGGAGTCATCATCCAATGGTCATGGCTTGTCATTGTGAAGGAAAAGGATGGAAATTTTGGGGAGACAGCAATATAAAGAGCAAATTCTGGGGACAGAGTATCCAGCTGGATCCTGTTGGTGTATTAACTCTAGAATTCGATGATGGGGAAACTTTCCGGTGGAGTAAGGTAAAGATCCTTTTTACTCGGTTATTGACTGCTTGCATTTTTTTTATATGAAATTTTGTGTACACGCTGAGCATGCATGTGACCTGTATTTCATTCATTCAATTGGTAATGATCGACGAAAAAGTATGATTGATTCTGTCTTTGTTCAGGTTACAACAACAATTAATAACCTTATCATCGGACGAGTCCATTGCCATCACCACGGAACAATGAACATAAGTGGAAACAAGGAATATTCATGCACGCTGACGTTCAAACAACAGTCTTTCCTTGAACGCAACCCTCGGCAGGTAAATTATCATATGATCAACAGTTTCCATTTGATTCGTTCCCCGTTTTCTCTGTGGACCTTACTAAGATATATAGTTTGTATGCAAGGTTCAAGGATTAGTTAAGGATGTTAATGGTGCCACGGTCGCAACCCTAATGGGAAGGTGGGATGAGAGCATGTACTGCACCACTACTGCTTATGTCTCCGGAGCAAACTGCAGAGCATCTAGTTCAAATGCAGATAGCAGCACTCTGTTGTGGGAGAAAAATAAACCTTCAGCTAATCCCACTCGATATAACTTGTCCTCATTTGCGATAACTCTGAACGAGCTGACTCCAGAACTCAAGGTAGGTAGACCTGGTCAGCTCAGCTGGCATATTTAGGATTTTTTTTTTCCACCTGAGCTGTAAGCATGAAACTGTCAATTGTTTAGGGGAAACTTGCACCCACAGATTCAAGACTCAGACCGGATCAGCGACACCTGGAGAATGGGGAGTATGGTAAGGCCAATGCTGAGAAGTTGCGGCTGGAGACAAGGCAACGAATGGTATAGATCCTTTAATCTTATAGTTGTTAATAAGGGGTTAATTATGAAAATAGATGTTTGTTTACATATGAATGAATGAAATTTGCAGGCAAGGAAGATGCAGGAGAATGGGTGGAAAGCAAGATGGTTCCAGAGAGACACCGAGGACGGAACGTTCTGTTACACCGGAGGTTACTGGGAGGCGCGAGAGCAGGGGAAGTGGGATGGCTGTCATGATATATTTGGTGAATTTCCTCAGATACATAGCTAGCTAATCTTGTACCAACCAAGTGTTGATGGTCATATTGTTCCTCGTTGTGCAAATATATAGGAGATACATATATATATATATATGCATTCTGTGTGTAAGTTAAATTCGCCAGATGGATGTTGTAGTCTTGTCCATGACCTCCGCCGTCCAGAACATGCATGATGGCCAGACGGGCAGCACCTCGTCCAGCATCTGCGTCAGCTTCTTGAAGACGATCGACGAGCCCCACCTGCAGGATCGGATCACCAGCGTCGTCCGTCAGCCGCTCGTTCAGCTCTGCTCCACCACCAGAGGATGATCATCAGAGTTTCAGGGAGCCACTACCAGGAAGGAAGCAGGCCGAGAAATGAGCTCAACCCATTTCACGATCCACAGGACTGCATTGGCATGGCTGAATTGATTCATTAACTGGGCTGGATATCTAGCCCTACAACTACAATTTACACGGGCCACGTTGTTGTTGGACTGGCTTGGCTGACCCATGGATAAGATGGGCCTAACTAGTTGTCTCGATTCTATAAAGACTTGAATCCGGATGGATTGATTTCACCCAACCCCAAGCTCTGGAGCAAATAGTTAATCTCAAACTATTGGTAAACTTAACGATACGAGAAAATTAACGGTTGTACCATGGGCTGGCCGTCACGCCCATCTGGGTAAAATCTCCCAACTATATTGGAGTATGGAACGGCCCCTATCATCAGCAGTTGGCTTTAAGTTAGCTGGAGAAAAATAATAGTACTTGTGATTTCCATGGTCATTCTCAAGTAGTACAAGGTGAAAATAAATTCCAAACGACGAACAAGGACACGTCACCTAGATGTGCTGGCACCAATCACGGACGGGAATGGTAGAATCGCTCATGCATCTCAATCTGTCATTCGTTGTGTCTTCAAGCTCGATCACGGGTTCCACTTAAGCTAACCAGCTTGTTGCTCTCCTTTTTCAATCAACTAGCTAGTATAATTAATTGATATACATATAGCCTGTCGTCTTCACTCTGCCAGCGATTCAGTTCTTCTCCATCCATTATAGGTACATCACGGGTGCGCAGATCGAACGCTGAATCATATCTATCAATAAGTTGCTTATATTAATCGCTTCGCTACACACACCATGAGCTAACGACACATTCATTTAGCCTCTAAATACGACCCATGCATCTCTCAACGCGTGACATCTGCCTGAAGCAAAAAGTAGGTGTAGTGTGGCAGTGGTACATATGGATCTTGTGAACACACTGCACCGATGACCTACGTACAGATTGATGGGCGTTTCATACTACTATATATACTGCGCACAATTAAGCAAGTAACAACATGTTCGACTGCGTGCCCCCCGAATCCATGCTACATTAACTGGACGGAACGTAATAAGCTAGACTTAAGAATTATTATATATATGTATAAATATATGTGGCGACAAGAGGGACGTACGAAAGCAGAGTCAAATTAATAATACAATCTACCATGGCAGCGTTGCTCGATCTGGAACTTCTCAGCATATATGTTGATTGTTGTTGAGCCTTTCTACCGTCGTTCCAGACTTCCAGTGGTAGCAGACAGTACAAGAATTGTAACAATTGTGTTTGATACATATATGCATGTGGCACCTTGCTTTTGGTTCCACTCAAAGTCATATATATATGTGGTCACTCGCCCGATCAGCTTGTTCTAGCTAACCACTCTTTGAGGTCGAGGTCGGGTACTTTGCTCATGTTATTGTGAGTCATTTTTTTTAAAAAAAAATGTACCTACCACTGTTATTGCAAGTCGACAAATTAATATAAAATATTGCTACTTTTGTTACTTTTTTATATATACGAAGCCGTGTGTGATCATGTATATTCCACACCTTGTGCACTATTGATAATTATATGAATTGGTGTAGCTAGACAGATTGTGGGCATGCGACAGATATATATATATTCTAATAGTTGAAGAGGAGTGGACCCTTAAATTCTTTTTGAGTGGTGGGGCGTAGTGTTAACGGCCGCCAATAATTGATCGATCGAGGACCATGCATGCATGCATGCGCATGGCATCCACAAGTTGTTTAACCACCAATATAATGCTCCCACGCACAGGATCGATAATATAATTAACCGTCGATCGATATATATAGAGCACAAACTGAAAAAGGCCGACGGCCGGAAGACAGGTTGCTAGTGTATAATGGGTGGCGTGCAATGAGCTTTTGAAGTAGATGAAGGAGAATAATGTCCTTGTGTTGGAAAGCTTCCCTAGCTTTTGCTCGTTTGGGGAAAAAGCTCCTCTAGCTACATTCCTTTTAGGCTAGTACAGTGTTGGCTTTAATTTACGGGGTGAGTAGAAAATGCGGCAGCGTGCTCTTTTGCTATTGATCAGGACAAGATAACCGAAAGAAACGAACGTTCCACTAAGTACTAATTTGGAAGCTGTGTAGTCCATTGTGTAGCAGGCAGCATAGTGGTCTCTACTCTAAATATGTCATGCATGCCAGGTTAGTTTGTCTCCTAGCTTGTCCAAAGAAAAGTGCGGCCGGGCATTAATTGTTGCAGGTGGTTAATTAGACTAGCTTGTGGCTAACTAGAGGTAAGTGGTTAATTAGCTGGTATGCATAATAACAGAGCAGAGATTGATTAGATATGGAGGACTCGGTTAGAGTTTGAGTAGGTAAAGTGGCCTGTGGGCACCCCACATAAGCTCTCTTTCTGATGAGAGGAGAGGAAAAAGGAGCGAGGGAGGCGGCAACAAAAGCCCGTGAATGCAAACATCCAATGAAGCCCGCAGTAGGCCAACGCAAAAGACCAAATAAAGCAAAGCAGGCGGCGCACGGGCTGAAGCTGACAAAATAAAATGAAAGCATATATATCCAACTCAAAGTACTACTACTATAGTATGCTGCTGTGTTTGTGTGGCCTAGAAACCATCGACGGCGCGCGTGCATGTGGGCATGCATGCTTTGCTTGCATTGCTTGACAACAACAACAACAACAGCAACTGCTGGGCTAATTAGGCATCCATCGATCCAAATTAAGCACCAGATCGACCAGATAGCTAGCTAGAGACTCATCTCATCAGATCAGGCACACACAACAACAGAGCGAATTAAGAGTTGCATATATTGTGCTATTTATGAATACATGGAGATCGAATTATATAAGGTCATGAATCAACAAGTATATATATTGATGATAGGAGGACCTGCAGGTACGTGCAGTTCCTGTGTACTGATCCAGCATACAACAACATTAAATGGACGTCACCGGCGACGTCTCATCGATCACCTAGCTAGCAGCTATATATATGTAGCATACATATATCAATAGAGTATAATGGATCGATCGATCTGCCGATGGATGCTAGCTAGTCGAACTGGACGATGGAGCTGTATGCTGCGTCCGGCTGCCAGTCCGCCGGGATGACCTGGTCGGCGACGAGCGTCCTGCCGGACTCGTTGGTGATGCGCAGGGAGAAGGGCCCCTGCAGCGGGCGGCGCGAGTCCATGCGCCAGATGGAGCCCCACGACTCGTGCATGGGCTCCCACACCTCCGTGGGCTCGCCGTCGTCGGCCCGCGACTCCATCAGGTCCACCTGCACCACGTCGCCGTCGCCGTTCTCGTACTCCACCAGCACCGCCAGGTAGTAGGGGTTGGACCCGCGCTCCACGTGGAAGGTCACCGTCAGCCCCGGGTACAAACACGGAACCCTGCAATCAAGTTTTTATTTACAAGAGTGTATGTGGAGTATATTAATTTTGATTTTTTTTTAAAAAAAAAATTGGAGTACATACTCGATCCGTAATTATTAAGAAACAGCCAAGGGCAACCAAATCTTGTCGCATAAATGCTGATGCCGATGCCGCGATTTGGTGTCTAGCTTCTACATACATACATTGATACCCTCTTTTTTTAAAAAAAAAAAATTTCCCTCTTTATTTGAAATGAAAGTTTAATTAATTTCTACATGCTCTCTCTCTTTTTTTCTTCTTCTTCTTCTCCTCTTGAACGAAAGATACTACTCCTTATATTAATCCTTTTGGGCCCTAGCTAGCTAGTTGGAATGAACCACTGTACTCGGTGCCGTTAAAAGTTGGTTATGCTACAGTGTCTAGCTAGTAGCAGCGTTGTCTTTGAAAGTACCAAAAAGAAGGGGAAGAAAAGGCATTGTTGTGATAAGGAGGGGAGGGAGGCGAAATGTAGGCGGGCACTTTGCCACTTTTGTAACCGTCGCCGTAAATGAAGCAACGGTGGAGAGGATGGATAGTAGTAGGCCGGGTGCACTAGTAGCAAGCAGCAGAATGCAATTTGGTCCTTCTCTTGGTGTGAAGATTTAAAAGCAAGAGAATGCGGCAAAGGGAGGGAATTAATATGCTTGTTTGTATTAAGCAGCAGCTAGCTAGCAGGCAGGCGCACGCACCTCCTGAACTGGATGTCGATGATTCCGGCGTGCCTGAGCTCGTCGTTGCGGTCGTCCTTGGCCATGGCGCCGAAGGCGGTGCCGCTGAGGTCGAAGTGGTAGGGGGCCACGGGGTAGTAGTTCATGTCCGTGATGATCACCGTCTCCGGGACGCCGGAGCACGCCTGGTGGGCGACGCAACGTATCTGCATATTAAGTACCTTCAGTCCATGCATCTTAATTAATTTGATCAAGACCTGCATACAGGCTGGGCGCACTATATAGGTAGGAGCTCACAACAGAGAACAGAGACATGGTTCTGTGCGCTGTCACTGCCGTAATGGCAATGGCAATTAACCTATTGATTAAGAACAGAAGAGAGGATGAAACAGAGAGAGATTGAATTGAACCTGGTAGCATGATCCGCATCCTTTTCCGTCCTTGAAGATTGGCTCGTTGCCGCAGGAGGTCATGGCGGAGAAGGGCGGCATGTCCACGTTCTTGAATCCGCAGGCGCCGCCGTTGTCGTCTGGCCCGGCGCCGTTGGGGGCGCCGTACCACGTCGCACGGGCATTCAGCCACCCGCCGGTGCCGTTGTTGTTGCTGCTGCTGGATTCCGGCGGCAGAGAAGGAGGATAATCAGGAGCAGGAGCAGGATTCACAGGGGCGGCGTGGGCCTTGTGGCTCGGTTTCTTGTGCTTGTTGGCGCAGCACCCATGGCTGCTTGCCACCAGCACCCACAGCAGAGCAGCAGCCACCCCACGGGCACTGATCAACGAACAAGAAGAGGAGGCAGCCATTGACTGACTGATAGTATATCTCTCCCCTGCTCACTATAGCAATAGCTGGTGAATCGATCGATCGATCGAATTAACAGAGACGGACGGCCACGACGCCCGTATATATAGAAGATAGAGAGCCAGGGCAGCAGCTAGCAGGTCAGGCGGGAACAATTAAGCTGAAGAAGAATTAGCTGATGATGGGTGGCTGGACCAGCAGCGACGGAAGACGTACGTACGTGCCGTGGCATCACAGGTCCGGGATCGAGGGCCCCATGCCCGCTCACATGTGCCTGGACTTGCCTTAGTAGCTTGCCCATCTCCCCCCTGCAGCAGGGGTCACGAGACTCCTCCTAGCTACTTGTTGTTCCTGGCCTCTCCATCCATCTCCTGCGACCAACATGCATCCATGTAGTAATGTACTACTAATGCTATCGATATGCCAGATCGAATTCCTGCTGTCTTTTCCGACGCCATATGTGCTGTATCGTATCTATAGTTTGCCTGCCCCGTGTGTGTGGTACGTACGCTCACTAATGGAAACTGTTTTCCAAGTACAGCAAGTAGGGGACACAAAGACACGCCATATATATATATAGTATCAACTTAATCGATTGTATTGCCTAGATTTACCCCCCACTAAGAGCATCTCCAGCAATAGACCTCAAAACAAGACCCTTACTTTTATTTTACAGGCCGGCATGCAAAATAAGGGCCTAAAATCTAACTTCAACTCCAGCAGTAAACTGACCCAAGACCCTATTTTGTGAGAGAGCTAGTAAAAAAATAGTGAGACCCATGAATGAGAGGGAAGATTGGAGGACCCTAGGAATGGGGGCTTGGAGATGGAGTTTGAGAGGGCATGCAAAATAAGAGCCTAAGTAGGGTCTTTGCTGGAGTTGATTTTTTGGCTCAAGCTCCTAAATAATAGAGTAGGGGCCCAACTAGAGGCCTTGCTGCAGATGCTCTAAGAGATAAGTATTACCTAGTTCAATCTTAACTCTTGTAGTGTATATATATACTGCATGCATGCACACAATATTACGGCAACTCCTCTGTTGTTATATATGTGCGACAAAACTATATATGTTACGTGTTATGAGTTGAGTGTGCTTAATCAATATATCAATCAATATACTAGGAGAAATCAATCATACGAGATTAATTAGGAATCCTCGTTAGATACAGCCAAAGGTTTGTGTGCACCCTTCGCAAAAAAAAAAAAAAAAAAGGTTTGTGTGCACGCAGCATCGAGTGGAGTGGATGGTGGTTACAGGTCACGAGGAGCGTGCCCCGTGAACCCATCTTTTTCCTTGTCGTTGGGCTGCATCGATCTGATTAGAAATAAAAGGCCACTTCCATTTTGGTCCATACAGCCAAAGGTTTGGGTCCTCCCAGAAACGAAGAAGCCCATTTCTTTTGTAAAAAAAACGCAGAAGCCCATGGGACCTGCTTCTTAAACCTTAAGCCCATGCATGGCAGTTCGGTTCGTCAGATTTTTCAGCAACATACCAGGCAAGGGGACAGAGAGCAAGACTGATTGGAATGTGAAATTCAGAGAATGCTGTTGCTGTATGCTAATACTCCAGTGAGAGGAGGGATGTTAATTGTGTTAACCAGAATGTATATAGAGAGAGTATGAGTATGTAGTATTACATTAACTGGTACGAATAATAGGCACTTAGGCAGGCACTGAGACGAGCACATGCAAAGAATAGCGAAATAAGCAAGACTGAGAGACGGTGGACACATGCAAATACCTAACCGGGACTCGATTATTATTACTTGCTGCAACCACCACGTTTGTGGCTGGTCTTAACAATGCTCTACTTACTAATTGAGAGAGAGAGAGCTCTTCCTCGATCTATCCATCTGCATGAGAACGTATATGCGTACGGCCACTTAATTAGGAGGTCCAAGTTATAGTAGTAGTCTCGATCGATCAGCAGTGGTCACAAACACTTGTTGTCGTATATATATAGTTATATATATCTGTACACATGTATATTGGTGATGGATGATCGCCGCCACATGCCTGCATAGATACGTACACGGCAGGACCCATGTCGTCCCATGTTACGCTTAGGTAGGTACTTGCGTGTCCAAACCATGACTGCGTGCTAATGCCAAGAATATTTTTCGAAAAGAAAAGAAAGGGGTATATATAGCTTGGCGCGGCGGTCAGAACTGTGTCCAATAATACAGTCCATGTGCTGAAAGCTAGGTGTGGCGTGGTGGAACAGTAATAAGTGAAACTAGAGTAGCTGGTGTTTTTTTTTTTTTTTTTTGCAGGTTCGTTCTTCCCGTGTACTGTAGAAATTATGGGCACAAGCCTCTAATATATACTTTAATTAAGATGCAGTGTTACTAATGTAATTGGAGCATGCCAGGCAATGAGGTAGCTAGTGCTTATGTATGCACGCACATCTGATCTCATAGTACACAAAAGGTACTAGTAACAACCATACACATACATAGGCGTGTAGAGTATGGGTGTTAATTATAGTTAGATGCAGTTTATAGTATTAATTATTAGTTTGGTATACGGTGATGATTGAGGCTAGAAAAAGGAAGGCGGAACCCAGCTAATTAGTAGCATGCAAAGTGAAACGCGTCCGACTCCTCCTCAGCTTGTTCTGCGCGCAGGAGTATACTTTACTTACTAGTATTCCCCGTTGCAGGTTTTGCTGCATGCCCAATCATCATCGTTCCCGCCGCATCCATTTGTATCACCAGCTAATTAGCCCTTTTTTGACGATAAATCATCAGCCAACCAGAGAAGAGAATATATAGCTAGCCTGTGCTGTGACCTGAATTCCAACGAGCTTTTCGTCACATGCATGCATGCATGTGTGCAGAAAAAAAAGCCCCTTTATTTTGTAGCCATGCATCGATCGATCATGCTCCCTCCCGGCGCTTTCATCTTTTTATTTTTATACTCTTTTATATACGTATATACAGTAGAATAAATAGGGCATGAAGGACGACGGGTTTGCAATGCCCATGCCACGACGCGCGCAAATGCTAGGCTAGCCATGTGCGGCGCAACATGCCTCTGTGTGTGTGCCTCCTGTGGAGCCGAGCTTCACTGTTCACTTTGCAGTGCAGTGCAAAGACGAGGGAGCTAATTTCCGACCAAAGAAAGAGGAGGTTCTCTATAAATAGCGCCACCGCGGCCGGAGAAAGCAGATCGAGGATCGACTAGCTCAAAATAATCAGATTGGAAATTAAGCTGGCTGAGACATGACCATGATGAAGGCGTCGCTGCTTGTAGTGGCTGTGGCGGTGGTGTCCGTCCATGGCCTGCTGGTCGACCTGGCCTTTGCGGCGGCGGCGGAGGCGGCGGAGGAGGAGATTTACAACACGAGCGCCGCCGCCGCCGCGTGGGGCAACGCCAGGGCAACCTGGTACGGCCAGCCCAACGGCGCAGGACCCAGCGACAACGGTGATTAATCTTAGAGAAGCTCATTCATTTTATATCTCTCTTTCTCTCTAGCATGCATCAATCATCCATCAGCTGGCCTGGCTGGATTGTGTGCAGGCGGCGCTTGCGGGTTCAAGAACGTGAACCAGTACCCATTCATGGCCATGACGTCGTGCGGCAACCAGCCGCTGTACAAGGACGGCAAGGGCTGCGGCTCATGCTACAAGGTACTCCTACTAATTTCAGTGGCTCATTTGCTTGCAAATTATGTTCTTCCCTAGTCCCCCGCCTGATTCCCCACCACTAATCTACCTTGGATTCTGGCTGAGGAGACCGACCACTGGTCAAATTAAGCAGTCGCCTCTCAGTGGGCCTGCACTGGGGGCACTTTGGCAGGCGCGCCCATGTTGTTGGTTCAGTACTGCCGCCGCTAGCTGCTGGCACATGTCATCATGTTCCCTGCTTTTTTCTTTGAGAATCAGAGTCTTAAAGATATACAATTAAGTAATAACTAACATTGAAATAAAAAAACCGCACTCACAAACAAATGCATGGCATGGCAGATCAAATGCAGCGGGCACTCTGCTTGCTCCGGCCGGGCGGAGACGGTGGTGATCACGGACATGAACTACTACCCGATGGCGCAGTACCACTTCGACCTGAGCGGCACTGCGTTCGGGAAGCTGGCCAAGCCCGGCCGCAGCAACGACCTCCGCCGCGCCGGCATCATCGACGTGCAGTTCGCCAGGGTGCCCTGCGAGTTCCCGGGCCTCAAGGTGGGCTTCCACGTGGAGGAGGGCTCCAACCAGGTCTACTTCGCCGTCCTCATCGAGTACGAGAACGGCGACGGCGACGTGGAGCAGGTCGACCTCATGGAATCCGGCAATGGTCGTCGGTGGACGGCGATGCGCGAGTCGTGGGGCTCCGTCTGGCGCGTGGACTCCAACCACCGCCTCCGGCCGCCCTTCTCCATCCGCATCCGCAGCGACTCCGGCAAGACGCTCGTCGCCCGCGACGTCATCCCCGTCAACTGGAGGCCAAACACCTTCTACCGCTCCTTCGTCCAGTACTCTTAGGTCTTAGCCTCTTAGGATTGGAGCCAGCGCTTTCTTTCTTTCTTTCTTATATTAATTATTAATTGTACTCCACTTCACTAATTATTAATTGTACTCCACTCCACTAATTAATCTCCTTTTGCTTCTTGGATACTCCTATGTGATGTGACCAATCAACTCAATCGGTTCTGTTAATTCGTTCATTCCTGGTCCGCTCATCCTGACCTGGGATCGAACGCAGAGGATTTTTCTAATTTTCATCTCCTGTTATTAGTTAACAAGCATGTCAGGGAATGAAAGACGGGAGAACCATATTATGTAAGCGAGATACATCTCATATATATGTATAGATCCAGATATATCTATGGCCTTTCCCAGTGTCAGGCTTGTGCCATGTGCTCCGTCGACCATCCATCGGATCGGATCGAATCAAATCCAACGGAATCGAGCAGTCCCTACCTGCTGGCGGTCAACAAGAAAACAGTTTCAGTACTGCAACTCCACAGACACACCCAAGTATGTTAAGTAGATGGTGTCATGTGGGGCAAGTGCTACACTCGTCGCGCGCCCAAACCCAAAGTGGGGTGAGTCGTTTTGGCGTGTTCGCCGTCGTCGTTCTAGCGCTTGCCGTGGATTTGTTAGGAGTTGGTTATGAGTTGTAATTCTCATGGAGTCTGTTGGAGTCAGTTGTGTACGTCGATTAGATCATGTTCAGGATTTTAGGGAGTTTGTTTAGGCCGGCATCTATATATGGAGCCGAAGGAGATTTAAAGGAAGGCAAGCAAAAGTTTAATCCTATCTCTATCTCTCAATTCTATCTCTAATCTCCCTATAAGTCTTAAGCTCTCGGGGAGCATAAACCCTACGACACCACGTTCATCACATCTGGTATCAGCTTCCAGGCAACCCGCTTTCGCCGATCACCATGCCGCCCAACGACACCAAGCAACCCAAGGGCGACGAGGACGATGTCACCGCCAAAGACCTCATGCAGGCCATCCTCGGCAAGCTGGACTGCCTCACCACCATGGAGGACAAGTTGGCGGCCATCGACCTGCAGCAGCGCACTCACGGCCGCGCCATCCAGCGCCTTGAGAACCAGCTCGCCTACACGGAGCGGGATCACGGCGGTCGCGAGGATGACGGTCGTTTCCGTGACCGCCGGTACGACGACGGTGAAGGACGCGGCTACGGCGGCCGCGACGCCGATCGGGCGCCACCGCGCCACCAAAAGTGGGACTTTCCCAAGTTCGACGGCAAGGGCGATCCTCTGCCCTTCATCAACAAGTGTGAATCATATTTCCGCGCACAGCGCATCCCCGAGGAGGACAAGGTGTGGATGGCCTCCCATAACCTCAGCGACGCGGCGCATCTCTGGTACATGCGCACCGAGCGCCAGGAGGGCCCTCTGTCATGGCGCCGTTTCGTCGATCTCCTGCATCTTCGCTACGGCCCTCCGCTCCGCTCCAACCCACTTGGCGAACTCGCCGCGTGTCGCCGCACCGGCACGGTCGAGGACTACCAGGAGCGCTTCCTCGAGCTGCTGGCCCGCGCAGGCCCCCTCACCGAGCCACAACAGATCCAGTTGTTCAACGTGGGCCTGCAAGAACCACTCAGCCTCGACGTACAGCTCCAGAACCCACAGACGCTCGACGTCGCCATGAGCTTGGCCCGTGCCTATGAACGCCGTGAGCAGGCGGCGCTCCTGGCCAACACTGCGCGCACCCCGTCGCGCCAGCGCGGCATCCTGTCCACACCACCTGCTCCGGCTTCTGGCTCGACATCAGCACCGCCAGTTGCCGGAGCACCTGCGCCTCCCGGCCAATCCGTGACGGTGGCCGGCCGCAACGATTCGCCGTCTGACGCCCGAAGAGATGGAGGAACGGCGCCGCAAGGGCCAGTGCTTCAATTGTGATGAGAAGTATGTCCGGGGCCACAACAAGATTTGCAAGCGCCTCTTTGCCCTGGAGGTGGTCCAAGCCGACGACGACGACGCCCTGCCTGTCACGGATCCGGCGGAACCAGTCATCTCGCTGCACGCCATCGCCGGGGTCTGCATTGGCGACACGATGCAGGTCGCTCTGCACTTGGGCGGCGCCACATTGAATGCGCTGCTCGACTCCGGCTCCACCCACAACTTTGTGTCCGAGGCTGCGGCGGCGACGACGGGGCTCCAATTCCAGAATCAAGAAGGGCTCTCCGTCATGGTGGCTAATGGTGAAAGAGTTCCTTGTCCCGGCATCTTCCGCTCCACGCGATTCACCATCGATCGCTGCACATTCAATGGAGACCTGTACGTGCTGCCACTGGGAGGCTACGACGTGGTGCTCGGCACACAGTGGCTCGCAACCTTGGGGCCGATATTGTGGGATTTTGGCCGCCTTACTATGTCTTTCTGGTACGGTGACCGCCGCCACGTTTGGCATGGCTTGGAGGGACCGATGTGCTTACGGCTCCACGCGTGTACTGGACGCGACCTGTTGGAGTCGCTGCTGGAGGACTTCAGCGACGTGTTCGCGGAGCCACGGGGCTTGCCGCCGCAGCGCTTCCGCGACCACCACATCCATCTACTGCCGGCAACCGATCCCGTGGCGGTACGGCCGTACCGGTACCCGGCCAACCAAAAGGACGAACTCGAGCGCCAATGCCACGCCATGGAGGAGCAGGGGCTGATTCGGCGGAGCTCGTCGGCCTACTCGTCGCCAGTGCTGCTGGTCAAGAAAGACGACGGATCGTGGCGCTTCTGCGTGGACTACCGCGCGCTGAACGCCGTCACGGTGAAGGACAAGTTTCCCATCCCGGTGGTGGAAGAATTGCTAGACGAGCTGCATGGCGCCATGTACTTCACCAAGCTTGATTTGCGCTCTGGCTACCACCAAGTACGCATGTGTCCCGACGACGTGCACAAGACCGCGTTCCGGACACACGAGGACTTGTACGAATTCCTGATGATGCCGTTTGGACTCACAAACGCGCCGGCGACTTTCCAGGCTATCATGAATGACGTCCTCCGGCCGTTTCTCCGCAAGTTTGTGCTCGTCTTCTTCGACGACATCCTCATCTACAGCAGCTCTTGGTCCACTCACCTGCAACACTTGCGTGCTGTCCTGACTGTTCTGCGCGAGCATCACCTGTACATCAAGAAGTCCAAGTGCGCCTTTGGGGAAGAGACAGTCTCCTACCTGGGACACGTCGTGTCGGCAGCCGGCGTGGCAATGGACAGCGAGAAGATCTTGGCGGTGACGGACTGGCCGCGCCCGCGCTCGGTGCGCGCCCTGCGCGGCTTCTTGGGATTGGCGGGCTACTACCGCCGCTTCATCGAGGACTACGGCACGATCGTGGCGCCATTGACCAAGCTCCTGAAGAAGGAAGGATTTCGCTGGTCCGAGGAGGCGGACGTGGCGTTCATGGCGCTGAAGACGGCGCTCACCACGGCGCCGACATTGGCGCTGCCGGACTTCGATTCGCCGTTCGTGGTCGAGTGCGACGCGTCCGGAACGGGGATCGGCGCCGTCCTGCATCAAGGCGGCGGACCCATCGCTTTCTTCAGCCGCGCGGTGCCACCTCGCCACCAAGGTCTGGCGGCGTACGAGAGAGAGCTGATCGGGCTGGTGCAGGCGGTGCGGTACTGGCGGCCGTATCTGTGGGGGCGCCGCTTCGTGGTTCGCACGGATCACTACAGCCTGAAGTTTCTGCTGGACCAGCGCTTGGCCACCATACCGCAGCATCAGTGGGTAAGCAAACTGCTGGGCTTTGATTTTGCAGTGGAGTATAAGCCCGGAAAGCAGAACGTGGTGGCGGACGCGCTGTCGCGGCGCGATGAGGAGATGGGACATGCGTTGGCACTATCGTCGCCGACGTTCACGCTACTGCAGGAAGTACGCGCGGCGAACGATTCCGACCCTGCTCTGGTGGCGCTGCGCGATCAAGTCCGCGACGGCACCCTGGCTGCGCCGTGGGCTGTGCGCGACGGGTTGCTGCTCTACAATGATCGGGTGTACGTGCCGCCCGGCTCGCCGCTGCTGGCGCAAGTGTTGCAACTCGCCCACGACAGCGGCCATGAAGGTGTACAGAAGACTCTCCATCGACTACGGCGCGACTTCCACATGCCGCAAGCCAGGACCGTGGTGCAAGATTATGTGCGCGCGTGCACCACCTGCCAGCGTTTCAAGACGGAACATCTTCATCCTGGTGGCCTGCTCATGCCACTGCCGGTGCCGAGGGCGGTTTGGTCTGACGTCTCGCTGGACTTCATCGAGGGACTACCAAAGGTGGGCGGCAAGACGGTTATCCTCACCGTCGTCGATCGCCTGTCCAAGTACGCGCACTTCATCGCCTTGGCGCACCTCTATACGGCAGAGACCGTCGCCAAGGCCTTCTTCGACGACATCGTGCGGCTTCATGGCGTGCCGGCGTCGCTGGTGTCGGACAGGGACCCCGTCTTCACGTCCACATTCTGGCGGGCTTTGTTTGTGGCTACAGGCTCCGAACTGCACATGAGCTCCGCGTTCCATCCTCAGTCCGACGGCCAAAGTGAGGCAGTGAACAAGGTCATCGCAATGTATCTGAGGTGCATGGCTGGGGATCGGCCGCGCAGCTGGGTCCGGTGGCTTCCATGGGCCGGGTACACGTACAACACTTCCTACCACACAGCTCTCAAGGAGACGCCTTTCCGGGTGGTTTATGGTCGTGACCCGCCCTCCCTGCGATCCTATGAACCTGGCGAGACGCGCGTAGTGGCGGTCGCGCGCACCATGCAAGACAGGGATGAGTTTCTGGCCGACGTCAGGATGAGGCTGGAGCAAGCTCAGCAGGTCGTGAAGGCAAACTATGACAAGCATCGTCGTGAGGTCTCCTTCGAGGTGGGTGATTGGGTGTGGCTTCGTCTTCATCACCGCACGCCGGCGGGCATTCCGGATTCGTCCAAGGGGAAGCTTCGACCTCGGTTCTTTGGGCCCTACAAGATCGCCGCTAAGGTGAACGAGGTCGCATACAAGTTGCAACTGCCGCCGGGCGCGAGGCTACACGATGTTTTCCATGTGGGTCTCTTGAAGAAGTATGTCGGCACGCCGCCGGAGGGACCGCCGGAGCTTCCGCCAATTCATCAGGGTGCGGTGGTGGTCAAGCCTGCGGCAGTGACGAAGGCGCGCTTGGCTCGAGGTGTTCGTCAAGTTCTGGTGCACTGGGAGAATCAACCGGCGTCTGCAGCGTCGTGGGAAGATTTGGACGAGTTTCAGCAACGCTACCCAGAGTTTCAGCTTGAGGACAAGCTGTTGATCGAGGGGGGGAGAGATGTCATGTGGGGCAAGTGCTACACTCGTCGCGCACCCAAACCCAAAGTGGGGTGAGTCGTTTTGGCGTGTTCGCCGTCGTCGTTCTAGCGCTTGCCGTGGATTTGTTAGGAGTTGGTTATGAGTTGTAATTCTCATGGAGTCTGTTGGAGTCAGTTGTGTACGTCGATTAGATCATGTTCAGGATTTTAGGGAGTTTGTTTAGGCCGGCATCTATATATGGAGCCGAAGGAGATTTAAAGGAAGGCAAGCAAAAGTTTAATCCTATCTCTATCTCTCAATTCTATCTCTAATCTCCCTATAAGTCTTAAGCTCTCGGGGAGCATAAACCCTACGACACCACGTTCATCACAGATGGAATCAACCAGAGGAGAATCTCGCAGAGTTTAGGAACTATTCATCCATGACAGAGCACCGATGGCCCTGCTGCGACTCAGCGACTGTATGTTACTTGGGCCTTTTCTAAAAAAGTATGTTACTTGGGCCATTCATTCCTCAAGCTGGAGGTGATAACAAAACTACCTTTTCCATGCATCTTGCCGCCCTCCAGCTAGCAGCTCAACCGATGCGACTCGCATGGCGATGATCGATCCGGTAAGCAGGAATCGATACGTACTCCGCTCTTCCCTTAAATAATTTAATTATGGAATACACGACAGAAAAGATCAGATGCTCCTCCATCTCTCTTTCTTTTGATTGATGCTCCTCTCTCTCCCTTTCCCAAAAAATTCACTGGGTCGGTATCTTTCACGGCCCAAGGCCATCGGGACATCCCCAACGTACGTACAGGCCTAACATTCACACAAACCAACACGTGTAACATCAAAATAGTACACGCCACGTGTACACCTATACACGACAAGTGTATATGTAGCGCGGACGCAAGCAATTGGTTATTTGATCTTGGCATAGCGCTTGTACCTAGTTAATTTAAAATGAGTAAAAAAATCAAACTTGTTTTAGAGGTTATTAAAGTTTTGAACTCTATAAATTCATGTCTATAAATTTACTAAAGTGTGCCATCAAGCTTTAAAATACCAAATATACTTTTCCTCTTTTGCTGACAGAACTCTTTGTAGGGCATGAACTGACCTCAATTATCTATGATAAATTGTGATGGTTATACTGATTTGAGATGAGAAAAATTATGATAAACCATGCTCTATCAGCAGCCATGTCTTACAATTGTAGAGTTTTCAAAACTTTACACCTATATGACACACTATAACAAGTTTAGATATTTGAGACATGGAGGAAGTTGTTTCACTGCAGGGACGCAGAGGAGGTGGAGGCGGAGGCGGCAGCGTGTCTTGATGGTGTTCGCCTTGCTGCGCGCTGGCGGGAGAGTGCTATGGTATTAGAATTTGATTGGGAATCGATCGTGGTCAAGCTCAATAACCGGGCTGATGATCGATCATGGTCAAGCTCAATAACCGGGTTGATGATCGGTCCTTCATCGCCCCAGTGATCAATGATATCAAAGAAGATGACAAACAGTTGAAGGAGTTGGTGGTCCACAAAATTAGAAGAGAGCAGAATAAAGTGACGCGCATACTCTTTCGTAGCGTGCATGCCGTTAGGTGAATTTCAGGTATCTTTTGCTTGGGTTCCTAAATGTGTTCAGAATTTGATTCAAGCGGAACGTGGTCTAACACCGACGTGTAATGAACCTCTTTAATCAATAAAACTCCTTTCCCTCGAAAAAAAAATGTTTGAAAACCGAAACAAACCGTTGATGCAATTTACTCTTTAAAATCATCCATAAACCTATAAAATCCTTCCCCTCCCATTTGATTCCAAATAAAGTGCCAGTTTGGAGCAGAGAAAGAGTCTTTGGTGCCGTTTTTTCATATATAGGGATTTCGCAACCTTACTTCCGGCGATCGAGGGTCTCTTCGTTCCTTGTTTCCGGTCTCTCTCCAACCTTCGCCGGCCGCCCTTCCCCGGGAAGCTGCCGGCGTTGCCCCCACACCCAGCTCCATCTCGGCCACCGATCGATGATGCCGCCGCCGCCGCCGCCGCAGCAGGAGGAGGACCAAGCCGGAGGAGCATCTGCCCATCCCGACCCAGCGCCGCCCGATGCCGCCGCCACTCTCCCCTCCCGCAACGCCACCTCCAAGTACGACTTCGTTAAGGTCAAGGTCTGGCTCGGGGAGAACGCCGACCATTACTACGTCCTCTCCCGATTCCTCCTCAGCAGGATGCTCACCGTCACCAAGGTCGTCTCCTCTCTTTCTTGCTACACTCACTATTAAGGGATCCAGCCCCTCCATCTCAATCCTCCCTTTTCAGATTCCTAATCATGTTGCCATTAAGATTGCCCTCGAGCTCAAGAAATTGCTCGTCGATAACAGCCTGCTTGATGTGTATGTTGAGACACTCTCATTCTCACTCACCTTCTCTCACCTTCCTGTTTTGAGATTACTCACTTCTTTCATCATCTTGCAGTTCACAGACTGATTTGGAGGCGAATCTGTTCAAGGTCTTTTTTTTTTGTTCCCCCTGTTTTCTCCACTAGTTACATACTCTTGTAATTTCACTGTCTAAAAACTCCAAAAGAATTTCACCAGCTTATGGAAAAACGGGGATATGGCGAAGACTATATCAATCGCTATAAGATGATGACAAGGTGTTCTATTGCCGTCAAATATTTTCTTCCGTTCCTCTTTGCCCAATTATCCTTCAAAAAAAAAAAAAGTTCCTCTTTGCCCAATAACTTGTGTCATCCTCGCCTTCAGGTTCCATCATCAAAGAGTACCGCTAGTAATATTGGTGTGTGGTACTGCCTGTACAGGCAAATCAACAATCGCTACACAACTTGCTCAAAGGCTCAATTTACCAAATGTTTTGCAGGTTTATTTATTTTCCTTACCCAGTTCCTTAATCGTGCCTCTTCTGCTTATTTTTCATCATTTTTTTTTCTGATTGTAACCTGCAGACAGACATGGTGTATGAACTGCTGCGGACATCAACAGAGTACGTTTTACCATCTTTCTTCTTTTCTTTTTTTTTAAGAAAATAAGAATGCCGTTATCTTGTGCCATGCATGGTGTCTATTGTGCAGTCAGTACATCTTTTCCCCACAGATTTGTATATTATCCATGATCAGTTCATAATACATGCAGTGCTCCGCTTACTTCAGTTCCTGTATGGGCACGCGATTTTAATTCACCTGAAGAGCTTATCACAGAATTTTGCAGAGAATGCAGAGTTGTCCGCAAAGGTGTGCAATATTCGTGCCAGAAAACGTTTGTTCTGTTGCACTAATATAATTGATGTCTGCTCTTTTGTGACATTAGCTATAAGCGCTCCATTGATTTTCCTTAGTTACCTGTTAACTTTGTCCTGCACTTGATACTACCTTTGGCTAGGTTTGGCTGGTGATTTGAAGAAAGCCATGAAAGACGGGAAGCCAATTATTATAGAGGTGTGCTGCCTTCTATGCATCCATGAAACAATAATTTAGCTTTGATGTTATGTTCGTGCATTTCTCATCATCCAACCGCACAAAGGAACACGTCAACCAGGCTTTGGTTCCCATGACTTCCTTCTGGATCTTTATTCTCGCAGTGTTACATGGATATAAGATGCTACACTAAACATAAATTTTTGAGAAAAAAAAATCCTTCTGGATCTGTTCGCTGTCTAGTACTACCTCCGTTCTAGAATATAAGCATTTCTAGGTTTGGTCAAAGTCAATTCATTTCAACTTTGACTAATTATATCTATAAATTGTTTCAAGTAAAAAGAGTTGCATATTATGATAGTTGGTTTCGTGATGTACCCGGTGGTACCATTTACACATAATCAAACTTTATAAACTTTTTGTTATCGTTATCGGTAGTCAAAGTTAAAATAGTTTGACTTTGACCAAACCCAGGAATACTTATATTCTGGAACGGAGGTAGTATTCAAGTCCAGAAGGGAATGACGACAATAATTTATAAATATAAGATGAAAACAAACAAATGTCAAAATCCAAAGCAAAAGAAGAGCAAAGTTTAATTTACCATTATATCCACATTTGAATCAAGGCTGTTTCCTTTGTCAAAATGGTCCTCGCATATTTGCAGCAACCTAATCTCCAACTAAAAGAGCAAAAAGAACAATAATTGAGATGATAAGAACAATGCAAGAGAGCATGCACGAAATATGATTTCTTCCGTAGTAAAAATATGATATATAGATCTATAATGCAAGAGAGCATGCACGAAATAAGTATGTCCCTCATAACTTTCTTATCCAGAAATAAAATCTATAGTAAGAAAAATTCAATTCTTGTATGTATGTTTATACCAGTAATTCAGTATGCTGAGTAAGATCCAACCTTGTGCTAGATAGATTGATTCCTTGTATAAATAGGCATTCAGATACCTTGTGCTCTGAGTTCATTCTCTTGTGTATATGACTATTTCTACTACATATGGTAGTGGTAGTCAAATGATCTAAATCAACTGTTCTGGCCTTTATTTTTGTCCGGTTATGGGCTTGACGGGTATATGCCTTTTAAAAGTGTGCCACATATCATATCTGAATCTTAGCAAACATTTCAACACAGGGAATACATTTGGATCCCAGCATTTATCTTATGGATGAGGAAAAGGGGTTGGTAATTCCAGGATGGAGAAAAAGGTAGCAGATTTGGAAACTCCAGGAATCTCTGTAGAAATGAAGACAGAACATCAAGCCAAAAATGGACTAGCCGAAAACAAAATAAGTGCTATGGAGGAAAATGAAAGCTCTTTGAAGAGTCCAGAATGCTTACCAAAAGAAGGTAGTATCTGTGAATCGCTACCTTATGCAAACAGCCATGGGATTAATTATTGTAATTCTGCGCATTCTAAAGAAAAAAGTCCCAAAGATGAAGGTATGTAGAAAAATGCTAGTGACATTAATTCATGTTTCTAGTATCTGGTCAACATGACTTTTCCTCCCATCAAGTTCAAAACATGCTCATGTTTTCCTTGGAATAAAAGGCGGAGTACCGGGCTAGTTTAAGGCAACATAGCTCTCTTTACAATTCGCAACAAATGTGGAGGATGCCCAAAGGACAAATAAATGGATTACCAACTTCCCAGATTAGTTTGCCATGTTATTTTGTGAATTCTGCTGTTACACTCTGAAGAGGCTACTGTTACCTTCCCCCTGTAGGTGACAGGCATAAAGATTTGGACCAACAGACGAATAGTGCTGCCAAGAAAGACAAACCTGCTGCTGAACCAATAGTTGTTCCAATCGTGTTGAGGATGTCTGATTTTGATCACAAGGTTGCTCTCTCTTTGGTTTATATTTCTAAATGCCTATTTTTTGTTTTGTTTGTAGTTTTAATGTATTCGGAACACCATCATTTGACTATATAATAGCTTAAAATGGAACGTTTCAAATCCTATATGAACTGTGAAGGAAAATGGACAGCTACTTTTGTTTCAAATGGCTCAGTTTTTGTAAATTCCTGAGCTGAGGCTATAAACCCTATCCTGGATGCCACACACCCTCAACTTAGAGCTGCTGATTCATGAGACATTCAGCATACATTGCCTCTGCACTCATTATTTTGGATTATTCTTCCATGTTCAATCTCCTGTTCTGATTTATTTTGTTTTTCTGTTCAGGCATTGTTAGAGGAATGGATAGCCACCAGAGCTTCTAGAGATAACTCCCTTCCTCAGGTATCTATATTTCTTCTATAAAATTATTGTGCAACCTGTATGCTCATAAACCGTTGTAGTTGTTATTAAATGGTAATTGTTGTTTTGAGGAGAATGCTACATGGTTATTTACCTGCGATGTTATTGAAGAAGACCAATCAGTACTTGTAGTCAACTAGTTTTTTCGTGGACATTCTGTAACGCACACGGATCCCGAGGTCATGACATCTGATGGAAGATAGAGTTGATGAAATGTGTCTTGTGACTCCACACCATGAAGCTCCTCTTTTAGTTTCCATATATTTTTGGTTGCCCTATGTGGATAATCATGTAGAACAATAAACTAGAATTATACAATGATTCCTAAATCCTAATAAGTGGTGATTCCTTTACTTACTTTCAGATTTATTATCTGATGCCGGTTGTATCTGACTTCACGATTATGGCTTCTATGTTATTCAGGATCATCGGAAGCTTATAAATAACCTTAAGCTTATTCAGGACTATCTTTGCTCTTTTGAATCACAGGTGACTTTTTGTCAATTTCTTAAATACTTGAAATTCAAGTTTCTACCTGCCGATTTAAGTTTTGTATTTATGTTTCTTCATGTTTCACCGCTGAGTATCATGCCTAATTAGTACGATGCGCCACTTTATTGAGTTAATAATCACACGATGAGTCTGATCTATTCATCTTGTGTTTGAGTGTATTTCTAAGCTACTTATTTATTTCTTACTCAGGGATTGACCATCGTTGACATCTCAGCAAATTCATTTCCTCAAACGTTAGATTGGCTTCACAGCTATCTTCTTCAGGTACATCAAAAGAATAAGGCTTAAAAGGCTGCTTTCTTTTGCCTATCTCCTCCTTGTTTTCTCTATGTCGCTTCATGCTAATGCCCATAAGTAGTAATTTGTTCGGGCAAGGGTGGTCACCATAGTTTTTAAGGCGCCTAGGCATCCTGAGGCATTGGAGGTGCGCCCATGCGCCTAGGCGACACTACAAGGCCAAGGCGTCCTAGACGCCTCCTTAAAAACTATGGTGGTCACACATAGTTAAGAGGGTCGAGCTCCTTCAGATTTCTTTGTTACATAATGACATCTACGGATTCCAGAATGTTTGCCACATTTGTATTTTTCAGTAGTGTATTTTCATTTGTAAAGTCGGCAAATGATCTATTTTAGGCTTTGCATGCGGAAGGTAATGCGTATTGGTCAGTCATTTTTGCTTGCCCTTGATTTCCCTTGGCAGTGCATCGAGCGAGGTCTTTTGGCCGCATGTTCTGAAAGTTGCAAGCATGGGGGAAGCTAATCGACTTGGAGTGATGAGTGACAATATGATAGGTACCTGTTTCCACTTACAGATTGGAGACATTATGTGTTGTGCTGCCAAGGGCAAATAGAGCTGTACTGTGTAGTGTGTGACATTCAAGGCACACTTTCCATCATATCTCTGCTCGCATACGCTTGAATTGAAATCCTGGTACTCCTACATATTATTCGTGGGAATGCACATTCAGTCATGAAATGTTTTCATGCATGGCAGAATATGAGCGCATGTGGGTTTTAGGCGGACTTTGGAATACCAACTGCATTGCAAGGTACGTCACCCTGTGCCTTGTTCTTTTAGATCGACATGATTCTGTCTCCGTATCAGCTAAATAAATAGTGATGCTTCTCCTCGCAAGACAAAAGTGGGGCCAGGGTTTTCAGCCGGAATACTACCGAAGATGGCGGTGCAGAGATGGTATTGGAGTGATTTCCTTGAAACGATAATAATGATGGCTGTTGTTCAATCGAATGAACTAGTGTAACTTTTTGAAATAAGCGTCATTTTGGAAATGAAACATATGAGCATTCAGCTGTTGGAGCTTTCGGGCCCACCGAACGAGGCTGTGCAATTGTCAGCCGAGCGTGGGCCACGGCTCCGCAAGTAGGCCAGGCCCGTTGTGGTTAGGTGTGTGCAGAGCGGAGCGGGGCCAGCAAAGAGACAAAGGCGTGGTGGCCCATGTCTGGCGCCACCTGGGCCTGCAAGTCCACTAGCTCAGCGAGCGGGAAAGGTGTCCCTTGGTGACGTAAGCTGCAGGCTTCCATTCCACTTTCCACCACCTGCTCGCCATCATTTTGAGAGCTGTAATTTCCGGGCGTCCTGTTTAATTATGTATATTTACTTACCACTGGTAAACGCTGTCCAAAGTGGTGAAGAGCTGTGGGAGAGAGGCTCGGTAAAGCACGTGAGCTGCCGGCCAAACCCGAAAATAAAGTTGCTGCTAGCAGCGACCAAACGAAGCAAGCAAGCGCCTCCATCACGTGCCCATATCTCGTCGATGGAGCTAATTTGTTTCCCCTGAAAATCTCCATCTTCGGACTTGTTACTTTTAACCCTCATCCTAGCTAGTGTATATCCCACTAGTATACATAATAAACTCTCTCTTCGAGTTGGAGTACATACACTATTATTTTGATGATACAATATATATATATGAAAGATATTGTTACTTATTTAAGCCGGGACGGGATACATGCATAAAAGCACCATGAGGAAAAGGAAAACAAAAGAAGATGAATAGATCAAGATGGAGAGAAAGGAATTTGCAAAATTTTGCAGAATGGATGGATCGATGAGCTAGCAGAGGGCGGCGTAGTCTCGGAAGGAGGCGCGGAGGTCCTTCTGGCGGCGCAGCTCCATGACCTTGCGGTGCGAGTTGGAGTGCTGCGTGAGCACGAAGGTGGGGCTCGCCGCCGGCCGGTACTCGGGGACGAGGCGGCCGGACTTGTAGCGGACGCCGCAGGCGTTGCACAGCGTCTTGGGGCCCAGGGGCCCAGTGCGCCACTGCGGCGTCTTCTCCGACGCGCAGTGGGTGCACCGCCGCACCACTACTACTTCGCCGCCATTGCTGCTGTTGCTGTTGGTGTCCTCCTTCTCCGGACGATTTTGAGAAGAAGGCCGCGAGCGCTTGGTCCGGGCACCGGAACAATTAGCAGGACGCTGCTGCTGCTGCTGCTGCTGAGATGCGGCGGCGGCGGCGATGGCGGCCTGCACCTCCGGCGGGTAACTGGGGGGCATGTCCGGGTACGAGTCGTCCACGAAATTCGACAGCCACTCCAGCTCCGCGGCTTCCTCCCGCTGCATCGATCGATCGATCCAGTAATTAATTGCATGTTATTAGTACTAGCTAGCTAGGTCAACCAATTAATTATGGAATTTGTTTACCGGCACTGGTATGGAGAACTCGTCGTCGCCGGCGAAGGAGAGGTTGAAGCAGCTGGATCCCGCAGAAGGAGTGCTGCTGCTGCTGCTTGTGGCGCCGCCGGGCATTGGGAAGAAGTCTAGCATTGCGTCGACGGGCCCTCCGCCGCCGCCGTAGAAATGGCCCATAAGTGGCTGCTGCGGCGGCGGCGGCGGCGGCATGGTGGTGTTATGGCGGATGCCCATGCCGAGGTCCACGCCCATGGCCGCCGCTTCCCACTCGGCCGCCATGCATACGCAGCTAGTAATGCCTAGCTAATATAATTGTCGTCGTGTTTATAGCTAGCTAGCTCATCACTCACTCGTTCTATATATCGCGCAGGGAAAGGCTACTGGGGTGAGTGAGGTGAGGTGAGGTACCATGTGGACTGCAGGAAGCTGATGAGGAGCGCAGAATGAGGGCCCACCTCGTCTTCACTGCCCACTCTCACTCGCCTTGTTGTAGTAATTAAGCAATTTCTTTCACCATTCATCAAGTTTAATCTCCTTCCTCATCATACCTAGTGGGGCTAGCTACTCGGCAGCTTCACACCACGTGAATCTGAAATACATATATCATATATATACTATACTCCTACGTACGTATCTATGTTGTTATTCGAGAATATATAGGATAGTCTGCAACCGTACCACTTGCCGATCCAAGAATATTTACTGTGCATGTCTTTGTTTTTTTTCGTTTTAGTTACTCCTTGTATTGCACAGGTACTGTACATACTACTGCTCGTATGCAGTTAATTGCTTGGTGGCATTTACGCAAATTACTACTGTAGTCGAATTAACAGAACGATCGATACCGCCTGTGTTATCCTCAATCGTATTTTAATTAGCAGCTAACGAGTAGCTGCTATACTATAGGCCAATCATTTAGTAATACAGTAACCATTTACTGTTGGTATTGTAATAGTAGTAGATCATAACGTACGAATGCTACTAGCATTTGCAGTGTCCTCCCGGTATGCCAGCGAAGCAGCTGCAGCCTCAAGTCGTCCATGCATGTGGAAACTGTCAGGTCTTGACAGGAATATGGGATCGAATTGACGGTTTAACTGTGCAGCTAAGAGAGAGATGGAAGGCATCGTGTCACGTGAGGCGAGGATCCCGAGGCAGCAGTGCCGGTGGCCGGAATCATCGCGGCACGTGCAGGCTCGTGCTCCATGCACGTGACGTCCATCCACCAAATACTCCTCCATCTTGTACATATATATAATCCAAAAACGAACTAGTAATTCTGAGGCCCGCCCGCGCGCAATGCAAATTATGCATTCTTCTCTCTCTTTTTTGCGTGCGTGTTTCCTTCATCGATCTCCGCCGACCCATGCATCTCTCACTACTTACTGGACCAAGTGGTCCTGCAGCCCGTGTCGGTTGGCGCCATCTGACCCATTGGGGCCACAGCCCGGCCCATGATGATATGGGCCTTGATCTACCACTCGCCTGTTTCCAGGCCATATATCCCATAGCCTGTATCGAACTGTTTTATCATTTCATCAAGAAAAAAGGAATACTCTCTGTGTATTTACATTCCACCATGTATCCCTCAAAAAAAAAAAACATTCCACCATGTAACTGTTCATTGTTCCAGTCATCACCACAATCTTTAACGAAGAAGCGAACAAAACGGAGTACAGTCTACGCCATGAGCTTCATCCGTTGTAGGAAGCTCTTGCCCTCCAGTTTGGCAGAGAAGAAAAGCTTCATGAAGCTCTCGTGATCCACCGTCTTGTAGAGGGCCTCCTCCTCATGCGCCGCCAAGATCTCGACGAGAGGACCTATGGTGGCATGGACGCCTGGAGAGTGAAAGGCTGCAACGGACAGCCGCTCCTTGTCCGTGTTGATCATGGCCCGGTGCTCGATGCTCCGGTACCTCCCGTTGGTCAAGATCTGATTAATTAGGGTCTGATCCATCAGCCAAGAAGATGGATGTGATCGAGAGGCATCAGTTGCGATGCCAAGATTAGGGGGTCTGTAAGTATTTACCTCAAGAGCATCTCCTACGTTGACCACAAGGGCGCCCTCCGCAGGCTTCACGGGGATCCATCTATCATTCCTCTTTATCTGCAGACCCTGAACCTGATTCACTTGCAGAACAAGCGTCAGAAGATCCGAATCAGAATGTGGAGAGAAGCCAACGACTTTGTGCGCCTCAGCACACGGAGGATAGTAGTTCATCCTCACTGCCTGCACTCCGCCCACGCATTTCTCGGCAATCACCCCTGCTTCCAGACCCAAGTTCTTGGACAAGATAGCCAACAGCCGGTCTGCTATGTTCTTCACAGCGGCCGAGTATTGATCCAGTGTCCACCTGAAATCAAACCAAGCTGCTGGGAAACTAAGGTTCTAAATGATCATGCATGACAAGCTTGGTTCAGAATGAGAGGCAGACCTGAAGGTCGCAGGCTTGTCGGGCCAGAATCTCATGTTCCTGAGCTGAGGCGGCTGTGTATGCAGGAAGAGGATGTCAGCCCAGTCCAGCTTCTGATCCTCAGACACAACGAACAGCTGACCATAACCGTCCAGCCGCCCTGGTTCCTGGGCAAACTGCTTCTTTGTTTCTGCAGGCAATCCAAAGAATCCTTTTTTTTTCTTTTCATGTGAAAACCACTTTGTTTTACACACACTTATATTATACTATGAGTTACTAGCTGGCATGCAAGTATATTAAGTATAAAACAGCCCAATTACCGCACCGATGGATCCAAGGCATCATCTGATATGATATGATATCATTAGTCAGTATTACACACCAAGCCTTTCAACCCAGACAGTACATGGTTCCAATCAAATACGGAGACAACTACACAAGTTTGACAAGATCAATTCTGAGCTCTAAATCCCTCCCTATCGGCCGCGGGTTCCACCAATCCAAGGAAGGAGATTTATTCCCTCCAGCGATTGCCACAGTCAGGGCTGCAGCACACGAAGAAAAGGGTCATCCCCTCCTCGCCTCTTGCGGTAGCCTGCAAATTACAGATAAATCAGATAGCACGAGTGTTCAATCATGTTTTCTTATTAAAATAAAAGGCTACGTAATAACTCAACACGGCCAACTAGTGGATTCATGTGCAAGTTGGGAGCTCAGGTTTGTCTAATGTTAGGTAACACCACAGGCCAAAAAGCAAGGAATCCAACAAAAACAAATTCCACATGGTGCTGATAGTGATACCCACAGACATTTATTTATCAATCAAGCACGACTAGTAAATCAGATAGCACGAGATGCATGGAAAATTGTTTAACCTGGAAGAAAACAGCCTCGCCATGGCCACATTGCGCACAGCGGACAGCCTTGGTTCTGGGAAGTGTTGGGTCGGAAGCTACATCCTGCAGAACCTGCGTGCGCTCCCCGGCAGAGTGGTGCACCTCGTTCCGGTACACGCAGTTGTTGTCAGAGATCTCCTGAGTCAGGAAAGAATCTTTCAAGAGTCAGTGGATGATCATCAATAACTGGTACCTCCTCAGGTTGAATCGAGGCTTTTGTAATAGGCGAAACGCAATTGGGGAAACATTTTATTCAAACAAACGTAGAGTAGAATTAGAATCGATGGTTTTGAGCTTTATTACCGGTTCTTCCTCCCAAATTGAGACCCATTGTTTATAGGATCGTCAGGGCAACTAATGGTTATGTAAAAAATCAGATAGCACCCACAGCCGCCGGTGGCTACCTTTTGTCTGAGGTTACAACCAACTATATATAAAAGAAAAGAAAAAAAATTGGTTCCACCACGATCCTCAGCCTGATCTCCAAACTAGGTTTCATTGTTTAATAAAATATCTCAAAGAAGACAAACAATCGATTTGGTCCCATCGTGCCTTGCATGATTGACAGGACGTCGCAAAGAAAAAGAAAGGAAACCCTAGCCCCGGCAGCCCATGGTGCTGTGCTGTGCTGGCAGGGACAAAGGGAAGAGGGAGGGATTGACCTGGTGCTCGCAGTTGCGGCATGCGAAGAGGAGGACGCGCCTGTCCCTCTCTTCCTTGGGGTACAGGATGTTGTTGCTGAAACATCACAAGAAATCAGATTTGATTCGATTCGATTCGACTCCATTGGGGGCAATCCCAAGAGCGGGAGAGTGAGATGCAGTGAACGTACCATTCGCGGCAGAACTTCATGGTGCTCATGGCGGCGGCGGCGTCGTCTTCCCCGACGAAACGCAACTACTCTCTCCTCTTCTCTCTTCTTCTCCTCTGCGATGAGAAAAAAAAAAAAGAGAGCAGGGGAAGGCCTCTTCTCTTCTGCTCTTTGCGTCCAACTCCGCGGCAGCAACAAAAATTGGGCGGAGCCATTGGGTTGGGCCTACCAGACAAGAGGCCTGGTCCGTCTGCACTATCCGGTCTGGCCCGTCAGATGAGTTTCATTCTCTAATCCGCTGTCAACCTTCCTACTCAATCGATCATCAAGCCATCTCATTAAAAGAAAAAAGATCATCGTGGCAAGCAGTTTCGTTCTGTTCGTACTGAAGTTGAATGGCAAACATGCTAGAGGTGTTCGCTCAAAAAACAACAATAGTAATTGAAAAACCGATTTAGAACTACATAAAGATGCCTTCTGAATCTCTACTACTGACAGGATGCTTGAAAACACATGGTGCTTTTGGGCTTGAGTGGCCTATTTGAATTCGACTGACAGCAGCACAACCAAACAGACTTGGGTCGCAGAACCTCCTTGAGCAAAGCTGGATACATATATAGCTGATCAAATCGAAGCAGGGCACAAGTTAGAACCATCAAATCGAAGCAGTCAGTATGTTGATCAAAATACCGCGCAGCAGAGGGCATCGTCATGCAGTAAACATGAACTATTTTTCTTGTTAGGAAGTTTTATATCTACCGGGAAAAACTGTTCGAGATTCGGGAGTTAGATATACACATAATCACATGGAGCTACATGAACAAATGAATCATTTATTGCTTGTTTTGGGAAAAAATAATAATACAATAGTCCATTTGAAAAATCATCTCAGAATACAACGGTTTTCTTCAGCTCATATGGAAGGACACGGAGCTCGCAGTATGATTTTATGGCTTCTGCTAGACACTGCTTCTCAAGGTTCTCAGACTTGACAACAAAGCTCTGTAATGTGTCTCTGTGAGAGACTCGTTCAACCTGCATCACAAGAAAAGAATAACGTAAAATTTCCAGCCCCCTATTAGAACTTGGCAGGATTCCTTGTTAATACAATTTCACTACCTAGGATATTTATGATGTGAAAGCGGTCAAGCATTTGAAAAAAAAAAGGAACCAACTGTAGAATAATTCCACATAGACAAAGGCAGTCTGTATCATACAGTTTAGCACCGATGTCAGCTGTTGTGATGCATCAATTTGATAGTTACTAGGTTTGGTATCACGAAAGTATGAATACCATCTGCTCAATGATGGGTCCGGCATCAAGTTCCGGTGTAACAAAATGGCTGGTTGCTCCAATCAACTTGACCCCCGCATTGAAGGCCTAAAAGATGCTAGAGATTAGCAACGTTTTTTTTTTTTTGGGTCCTCTTATAGATAGAGAAGATACCAGTATATGATTAATTAGGTTCACAAATGTAAAAGCGATGGTACCTGTCTCGAGGGATGGCCACCTTTGAATGAGGGAAGAAGCCCATGGTGAATATTAATAATATCTTTACCATATGCTTTGAGAAAGCTTTCAGACAGTATCTGCGAGGGAAGTACAAGCTTTCAGACAGTTCAAGAAGAGACAAGGAAATTAAAAAAAAAAAAAAGAGGATGAGAGACCACCATGCATATGTACCTGCATGTACCTTGCGAGAACCACAAAATCTGTACCCTGAATCAACTCTAATATCTCTTGCTCTCGTTTATTCCCTGGAGTCGTGGGTAAGTAGTGATAGGGAATTCCATGCCTGTTGAGAAAACGTCTGACATGATTATCTGGCGGGCGATCATGGTTGCTGCACAGGGAGGAAACGAAGCTGAAGTTGAGTGGTATAATTGAGTAGTATGTATTTGGGAAAGGCACAAGTGTAGATGGTTCCTTGGAGAGCACCTTATGACGCAGTTAATGTCGAGGGGAAGCCTGCCTTCTTGCCATCTGTACAAGAGGTCGAACAAACAGTGGTCCTAGAAGACAAGAAGAGGGGGAAGCTGTGACCAAAAGAAATGAAGGGTGGACGAGAGAGATTGTGCAGAATGGTTGGAGGAAGCTGACCTGCTTTGAGGCGAGGACGGAAATCTTGTATTTGGGATCAAGATCAGGAACTCGCACAGTAGACCTTTGTGCATTGAAGCAGTTTGACAAATTGAGGAAATCGGAGTGGAGCACATGGCGTGGCCAGAGCCTGGGGTTGTATGTGAATTCACTGCAAATGAAAGAAAGATGGAGGTTAATTCTTAATTGTGCTGGCTGAGCGGAGGATGGGAGTAATCAACCCCTGACCTGCGGGAGTAGAAGACGGGCTTATCGTCGGGGACGAAGACGTCGACGCTGTGGATGTTGCCGCCGCGGGAGGCGATGCATTCGGAGAGCTTGGCGACGATGCCCACCGTGTCCTGCCATTGGTTGTTGTGTCATCTTCTCTTCTTGTCCGAGAGAAAGAGAGAGAAAAAATAAAAAGATATACGGGGCACTGGAAGAGGTGGATGCCGAGGAGGTTGCCGGCGGGGACGGCGGCGGAGAGCGGCCGCCTGGAGAAGGACAGCATCTCTCGTGGTCGTGGCGGCGGCCTCCGAGCGGTTGGTGGAATCGAGTCGAGGTGGACCGCACCAACCGTTGCTCTTCTTCCTCTCCGATCAGATGAAAGCGTCTTTTGACCTGATTACGCCAACGCCACATCAGAAGCGTATTTACTCGGGATCTCATCTCAAAGACCCCCACACCCCCAGGAAGGAGAGGGAGGAGAGAGATCCAATCCAAGCAGCAGAGCAGAATCCTGAGAAGAAGCAATGGAGGAGCTGGAGGCGCCGTCGCCGGCGAGGTACCTGGTGGGCGCCGCGATCATGATGGCCGGCGTCGTGCTCCCGCTGGCCTACATGATCTTCCGCAGCAAGCGCTCCCCGTCCTCCGCCGCCGCCGCCTCCTCCGCCTCCTCCTCCTCCTTCTCCAAGCAGACGTAGGTCCTGCGCTTGCATCCTCTCTCCTCCTACTACTAGCTTGGTAGCACATCCATCTCATACGCTCTTATTGCTTCGTTGCAGGAACAAGGGGCTCATCTGATCCACTCCAACGCCATAGGAATGGAAGATTAGATCTCAAAATCTGCTGTAACCTTTCCTTTCTTTCTTTTCTTTTCTTTTTTTTAAAAAAAAAGATTGAGGAGGTGATGGATCATCGCTCATTTGCATCGCTTTTCTTTCTTCTGGGTCTGCAACACACAAAACTGGCTCAGCAGCTACTCATATTTGTACTAATTTATGCTTTCCTCACAGAAATCTATATATCTGCTCTAGTATTTTCCCATATATTTGGATGTAAAGAATTGTGATGGGTGATGGAGCTACAGTTTTGGCTCGCTGAATATGTTGGTTTTTCTTTCTGTGGTGTTGTTGGATGATGATGATAATGGAGAGAGAGCACACGCAGTCGATAAATAAATATGTCGGCATTTTTACTGAAAAATGCTGGATTCGAGGCGCAGCAACTGAGCAGCCTTTCTAGCAACTCGACGAGATACACCCACATAATTTCCATGTCAATTCAGCTGGAGCATTCATCTGACAAACAGAGTATTTAAGTACAGCTGCGCAAACCATCACAAAAGGGTGCACTACAAACTCCGGTAACTAGTAGTAAGCATTTTATCTCTTCCAGGAAGTCATTCTGAGTTCACATCTCTCTTCCAGGAATGGAAAATATCGGTTCAAAACGAAAAGCAGGCCAATTATTCGCTCCAGCGCCCAATGGCTTCTCCTACCTTAACCCTATCACCAGCCCTGATGCAGAAATTGAAGTCTGAAGAGCTTGCTTTCTTCGACACAGGTGCCTCAAACACGACCACAACAGTTGACCCCATGTTAAATCCTGCTATCTGCACAAAAGCCATCCAAATTAAGTCCCAAATCATCCGTGATAGAGAGATGCGGCAAGGTAAAGCATACCTCTTCACCCTTTCTAACCATCACCCCCGTGCCATCGGGTTCATAAACACGTTCCTCGGGAGCCTGGGAGTGAAGTACCCCGGAGGCTGCCCTATTTGTCCTCAGTTCCGGTTCAATAAATAGCTGCAAAATGGCATTTCCCTTCTTCAATATACCAGTCATCCAGAAATATGCAATATCCACGGACCATCGATGAAGAAATGGACAACAATGTTACTATGCAATATTCATTCAAGTTTTATCAATATGTCAACTTAATCTCGAGCATCTCAGCCATGGAATTGGTGGAAACTTATACATCTTACACACTTATCAAATGCACCACTAAAACAAACCCAAAACATGTCTCATCTAGGACTCTTATACCGGCAGATTCTCAATTTATGTCAATGAGCCGGTTGATTCTAACACCTAGCCTACAAGGGAATCGTGCCATACAGCAAGTCAACATGAGGAAAACAACAGCTTAGTAACAATTTATGACCAGAGATCTTCCAGAAAACAACAAGGTTGCTTGCTAGTTGCTACAGATACCCTATCTACTATCTGCCTTTTTAAAAGGATGGGAGCACAGAGGTCGGAAAGTTCAGCATGATGTATCTAGAAACCTGAGAGTTTGCTGAAAAGCATTTGATTTTAGCGAAGTGTTTTCACATAAAAAAAATGAATGCATTAAAACAGGTATGTACTTTCCACAGGTAAGAATGAGCGAGGGAGGAGAGTACTTTGATAGAGCCAACATTAGTAGCACCAACTGCTGCAATTGCAGCAAAGCCCTCTTTCCATCGACCTTCCAGTATCACCTATCATAAACCTCAACAGATTCAGAAAAGCAGTGCCACCTAAAGCCAAATTTATCAGTGCCTCAACTTGCATCCGTTTTCTCAGATACAGCTAAACCACTTAAGAAAGTGAAATTACCCTTTCATTTTCGACATACAGGTTTCTGATGGTCCGCACAGCACGCTCATTCTGAGGAAAAAGATGGCCTACAAACACAGTAGATTCAAGTGCTCTGACATAAAGTTACCAACTTACCATATAGTTGAATAGTGCCCAAAAAAAAAACAACAACAGAGAGACAGACCTGAGAAATGCCGACGTCTTAAAATACTCCAATCAACAGGCGAGTGAACTCGATGATAATCACCAGGGTGTAAATAGATTACACAGTAAAAGATGCCTTTCTTCGGGCTAGCAAGTAGACATCAAAATCAACAGCAGCAAATTGTCAAAACTTGAACATATCGAATAAAATATGCTGAGAGGTGTTAAAATAGTAATTGTAAATTGAAAAAGAAAGAAGCGCTACACAAAAAGAAGAACAAAGTTTTTCAACAGAGCCTAAGCAGTAACAGAAAAATTGATGTATGTTACACTTTGAAGAGAATAAAATGCTGGTCTCATATAAATTTTCTCAGCTCGACATACTGTAGGAAGTGAAATTTCACCATGACTGTAAGATAAATTCTTTGCTAACACCAGAGCTTAGAACAGCATGCTGGAATTACGTGGAATAAGATATTGCTCTTCAAAAATTTCAGGCGTAAAAAGAGTGATCTAACAATAACAGAATCAATGCATGCTGTAAAGCTAGTGAAAAATGTTATATTTGAGTGCAGTTGCACGAAGTAAATTGTACATTAGCTGCGCATGAACTTGGATGCATACCAAAATATAAAATTAGACATCAAGTGCATCGTTAAAAATACTAATACTACAACGGAACTATGCATAGTAGCTACAATGTTTACTTTAACAAAGTCTGAATGGTTCCTCCAGAAAATAATTATAAAAAAATCCTGAAAAAGGGCCTCAATGGGTTTATGAATACCTCAACTGTGTTTGGTCCCGCATTTTAGGTGTAGCAACTGATATTCGCCACCATGATTTTGCACTTGAATTCTCAGGTATATTTTGCTCTATGTGCTCCCTAGAAAGATCTTCTTCTCCAGCATCATGAAGAGATGAATTCATACCAAGAAGAGAAGAAACGGAATAAGAAAAACCTTTCACTTGCTCAATCATTGTTCCCGGACCTCTTAGTTCTCCAAGCTGCAAAACTTTACCATCCACAGGACTCACCTAATGGAAAAATTGAGCACACAAATCAGACTAGTCTTAAACCAGCACCGCATCAGACAAGTGGTTACACAGAGCAAGTATCATGTTACCAGTTACCAGACAGTTTGGATCTGGGTCAATAGGTCTTGATCCTTGTTTGAGACTGCGGATAAAGAATGCCTGCAAAGAAGGATATTCTTCTAGGGGGAGAGCAACTTCATTCAAATCTACAATATTGAGGGGCCAATGTTTCATTCAACACTGTCGTATACTCATAGTATTCATTAAAAACATTAGCATTGCATGTTATATCAAATCTCTACCTATCACTAATTCAGTACTCAAGCATTTATGCCTTCGATGCTTTGAATCTCAAGCCAACAAGGGCGAACTGTGGCATAAGAAAGTGTCATTAAAGTAGAAGACATATACCAGAGTGAAATGCTCTAGCCCATGCTTTGTAGGTAGTGGGGCGCATGAAAACCGGGAGTTCCTATAAGAAATAGAAATTATTCAATAAAGAGAGACAAGAATACAAAAGCTCCTATGGCAGAGTAATGCAGACCAGTTCCATCAAGGATCCCCACAAACGTGACATAGAACGTAATGGGAGAAGCCTAAAAAATGAAGCCTGCATTGAAAACAAATGACATTATTCTCTTATCAGAAGCCAGTTTACGTGGGTGACAGATTGCTGTACTGAGTACAGTACCTTGAAATCAGGTGAAAATTCTGGTTCGATTCCTTTCTCCTTCCTTTCAACAACCTTGCATGAAACAAAGGATGAAAAATGGATAAGACGAAAGAATGCTTGCATAACACTAGGTTCTAGGTCCTAACACCGACAAATCCAAGAAAACGTGTTTTTTAGTTGTCCACGAGACATTGAGAAACAACATAGAGCAGTCCCATCTACTTGTACTATTTGCAGTGAACGAGTTGAAAATGGGGAGAGCATTGCGATTAGTGCTACTACTTTACTAGAAAGTGTAGAGTATAGAATGCAAGACCTACTTTCTTATCGTCATACATACGCCGAGCATGTAGAGCACCAAGCATGAGAAGAACAGCTGCTGTCGCGCCGGGTAGAAGAAAATTACCTGGAAAAAGAACATCGAGTTCCTTATTTGAGACAAGCGTGTTGCCTTATTCATAAACACAAGGAGCAAGTTAGTGCACTGATGGATTGATGATAAGGTGAGCAGCCAGGTGCCAGCCGTGAAAGCAGCTGAAGATGAGCATTAGCATCCGCCACGGTTCCAGTTGTGTTACACGATACAACAAATTGGGAGCCTGAGCCGAAGGTCCGCTTAATGTACGCGAGCAAAGCAATCAGGAACAGGGCCTGAGCCGAGCCTGCAGAACTGCTACCTAGTAGAGAGAGGGAAAAGGTGGGAAGGGGAGACCTTGGCCGGCGGCGGAGTCGCCGGAGTTGGCATGGAGCCGGCGGGAAGAAGGGCGGCGCCCGTAGTAGTGGGAGCGAGGGTGGCGGCGGCATGACGGGAGGAATGGCCATGGAGGACCAACCCTAAACCTCATCTCTCTCTCTCCTTCCTAAACCAAACCAAACCAATTTTTGAGTCACGCCGCTGCCGGGCGCCGGCGGCGGTTGAGGGAACTCGACTCGACTCGACTCGACTCGAGTAGTCGAGTGGCCATGGAAAAGGGCAAAAATAAAATTATTTTCTTTTTAGAAAACTTTTTATGAATTATTTTGGTGTTTCCACAAAACCAAAGGTTTGGTTGGTGGACAGAACAACCGTAAAGGAGAGCAAATTCTACTATCTTCCTCATTCCAGACAGCAGCAAAGGGCGTGATTGGTTTCCGTAGCAGCAGAGCCTGGCTCGCACGCCAGATACATACAGGCTCTCGCCGGCCAGGCTCGCGGGGTGCATGACACTCTTGTTTGGTTGCCAGGCTGAATGGAGCCCTTGATTGTTTACCTGTTCAGCTGACGTGGATTCACTTTTTCACCTCACGCACATCCTCCGACGTGCTCCCGCTCGCACGGCGCGAGCCAGGCTCGCTGGAAACGAGCAAAATAGTCGCATCCCGGGAGCCAGGCTCAGGAGCAGCATTTGCACCGCATGAACCAGGCCCGCTACCGACTACATGCATCCAATCATGGCCGAGCTGCATCCGACGAGCCTGGTTCCTCCATTTGCAGGGAACCAATCACCCCCAAAATCATCTATCTAATGGCCAATGCCGCAGGATTCATTTGATATCTGCAAGGGGGTCGAGCTAACAGCTCCTTTGGTTAAACGTATATGGTGCATCCTCTCTCTGTGAAACGAACTGCACCTAGGTATAAATTCATGCGCAGCAACAGCTCCTTACAAGAACCAACCATACACATAATGGGAACAGAAAAACTCGATCAACCTGATTCTGGGTTATGATGGATGTTGCTTTGTTTGGTCCTCACATAAGAAAATCAAAACATGTTCCTTCACATACATCGATTTCATGGCATGCCTCTCGCTATCCATCCATCCTGCTGTTTCATCTATTTAATTTATTTATAGAGGAATGACTTCCACATCATCATGCTCACTCTTTGCCGCTTCATGCTCCCTACTGCCTGCTCCGTTCTCCAGTCCACCAGTAGCAGGGCTGCGAGTCTCTGCCATGCTCATCTCTTGCACTGGAGGAGGGTTCACCACGGTCATTGGAACTGCGCTGCTGTCTACAAGGCGGCCCCTTCGCTCACGATGCTCCTGACAATTTGCACACCAGTGTAGGCAGCAGTGGACCATGCAAGGGTCACAGGGAGAGTTCTGATCCAAACAAAAACAAGAAATGTCAACCCGCCTACTTGAGATGATTCACACATCAAACAAGAGATCTCACCTTCAGATGATACTTCCTCTGAAGTTCTTGACGAAAAATGCCAGTATAGGTAGCACACAACCACCAACTGAAGACCAAACCCTCTCCAATCAGAAACGATGTCCTTGGATCAACCCCATGAAATATAGCTGTGAGAATTGCCAGCGTGATCCCTCCTTCGACAAACACAGCATGACAAACGCATGGTGTCGTCCAAGGGATATCCTCTCTAAGGGCCTCAACGTTGCGCCCAAACAGCACACAGGGACAAAACAATCCAGTTCGGCCTAAGAAAAGACAATCAGACAATTAGATATTGTTTCACTACTTTGAAAAGAGCATTCTAGACATACAGATGGACACATCGAGAAATGAAGCACAAAGAAAGCTATAAAGAGCATGTTAATTCCTAAAAAACTAAATAACGGGAATTCGAATGTTTTGTCGAGCACGACTGATACACAAGTGCTTGAAAGGACCAGTCAAGCAAACAAATACCTCTCTAATTTTAGTATTCCCAGAACTCACATGCAAAATCCAAGAAACTGTATTAATAGTGGTGAACACTGATGCTTTGCCCTAGGCCGGCGTTAGTATCATTAGGATTGTAAAGATTGATAGCCGGAAATCAGTTTGGATAGCAGCAAAAGAATTTCACAATTTCAAGAATTATAGCTCTTCCATTCCATACAGTGCGGAAAACGCAAATAGCAAGTAGTAAACCCAAATACATATTTTGACCAAGAGTGTTAGGTCCACCCGATCGGAATCGCCAAATCAGGCACCCAACCCAGATCTGGGTCTAAACAAAACAACACTTCCGTGTGCAGCCAGATGAAGTTGTGAACCTGTCGACAGTTTCAGACTAGCCAACATAAACAACTGACATCACACCAATCTTATTTGTGAGAACGGAACCGCACGTAACAATATGGGTAATCCTTGCTCTGATACAGTAATATGGGGTACTCCAAATCCACCCCATTAGCATGAAATTGAGGACAAGGAAACGGCGATAGATAGTAAGTTTCCCTAGAGAAAGGTTCTAACAACTCTGTGATGAGCCTCTACAGGTTAGACAATGGATCAGTGAATCCTCGCTTGCAGTTTTGGTACGACATTTGGAAAAAAAATCCACGAGGGACAAAGCAGAACACACTAATGATAAAGGGAAGTACATACAGCTTTCGGGGTCGTCGGTGCATCCGAAGATTCCAGTGGTCCAGGGCTCGTCGGCGGGAGGCTCGTAGGACTCGGGAAGGACCTGGCCGCACTCGGTGCACCTCCTGCCTTCGAGCTGCTTAGGGGGATGGGGAAGACGTGATTACTAGTCAGGTTAAAGCAGAACCAATAAATTCTCAAAAAAAAGAAGAAGAAGCAGAATCAATAGGGAAGCAGGGGGAGGGGGAGGGACCTGGGGAACGTGGACTGGCTGGTTGAGCTCGCCGGGGCTGATGTCCTCAGCGGGGGCGTCCTGTTCCTTGGTGAGCTTGACGTACCGAGAAGGGTGGCTCGTCGCCTCCTCCGCCATTCCTCCCTCTCTCTCGCCGCCCAGATCTACCGCTCGATCTGGGCATGAAAGAACAAGGCACGCGACTTAGACTCACTCATTGGGCTGGGCCCTACAGTCAAACAAGGCTCTAGGCCCAATCTAAGATACAAGACGACGACCCCCCTGGGCCTAAGCCGGCCATCTGGATCAGAACGAAAAGAGGGGCCCAAGTGAAATCAACTCATCAAGAGGGGCCTCAAAAAAAAAAAAAAAAAAAACCTTTCCTGAGCATGCGTCATTGTTGTGTTTATGCCACCACTTCAGATATAGTTTGTAGAAGTGCACGTAAAAAATACACAGAGTACAAATATTTCTATTTCCTGCGTTCAAGTGGAGACGAACACCACTTGCAAACAGAAGGTGAACTTTTCCTTCTTAAATAATACCACACATTACGTGCTAACTGCATACACCTGATTCTTCTAATACACAGAGTCTGGAATCTGGATCCCGGTCAAAAAAAGAGTCTGGAATCTGGATCCCTTGCAGCATAAGCACGTCGTCATACTAGTTAGAATCTGACTGTTGCCTGGACGAACGCTGAAAGTAGTACCTGTTAGAGAAAAATGGTGGCAGTTATTCATTAGCATGTATATCTCATCTCATCAATGAAGAACATTAACCAACTCTCAAGTGACATCACGTACACGAAAATGTTGATTCCATGGAGAGATGAGTATTTCCTGAGCAGGCGCTCAATGGTATACCATTCTGATCGTTGGGAGCCACCTTGATAGCCAATTCGGGGCATGTGGATACTTGCTACAGAGAAATAAATGGTAATTGTTAGCTGGACCTAATAGTACCATGAGTGATTATCACACTTATCAAAAAAGAAAAGGAAGTAGCTCACTGATAGCTTCAAAGGAGTGAAAATGAACGCATCAGCTATACAAACATGCCCTAGGCATTTACAAATAAAGAAACTGTACTGATGGTTTGTGATATTTGGGATGAACTCGATGCTGAATGTATACAGATTATTAGAACTAATAAATGTACTGAAAACAGGCACGGACTGGTGAAAGCACAGGTGCGACATGGACATGTATTATATATTTCCAAACAATTTTTGAGTCAAAAGGGAGCAATACCAGAATGTTGAGCAGCTGTGAAGGCCGCTTTAGATAAACACAGCTCCAAATCAGGCATGGAGATTTCACTTCTTGGAACTTTACGTCTTGGATTGTAAGACTGAACAATAGCTAGTGCCACCCATAAAGCAGCATCCAAACTCCGACTACAGTTGGCTTCTGCATAAAGGATACAATGTTTTTTGAGGAAAAAATACAGAAGGGAAGTCCCTACTAAAGGATATAAACGTGATGAATTAGAGCACACGTAGCTACACAATAATGCAATTCATATACTCATAGAAAGTGTCTGATAAATAAATGCTCACCATAAGCTAGAGAATTTGACCTAGGCAAAAGTTTAATGAATACTTTAGACACAAACCACACCATGTTGTAAAACGTTCTAGCACATATGAATGGACTTGGACTTGCTGCAACACTCTAGGCCCAATCTTTGATCTATGCCTAACTTAAGTCTGGGCCAAACTCACTTACACATAGCTTGCTGCTCTTGCCTATGGTTTCCCTTCTTTCTGAGTAAATAGGTTAACCTTCTCCCACCATACTACTACAGCTAGGCTAGATGGGCCATCTCTCATGAGCTGGAGCATTATGCTTACAATTACCAATATTAATTTCATGGGTGCAAAGGTATCCAAAATCCTGCAGATGCAACTCATACTCATAATTTTTGAAATGACATGTTGTCTGCACTGTTCTTTTGTAACATCATTGCTTCAGAGTAGCCAATAAACCAAAGCTAACTTTAGACATAAAAAAAAAAACAATGCAACATGAGTTGGTCTAGATGTTTGCGCCAAAGACACCCTTTGATCATTAGATACATGATTCCAAATTTCTCGTAGTTATAGTAACTACGTGTTGATTCTTATATCCAAACATGGTACTCCCTCCGTTCAGAATTATATGATGTTTTGGCTCCGGGCACGGAGATTAAGGAGAAGTGAAAAAGGTGGGTGCACAGAAAACAAAGAGGAGAGAGATAGAGATAGAGATGTATGGGAAAGAGATAAAGGTGCATTGGGAAGCGAGGGTGTCTTATAATTTGAGAAAAGTTGATGAAGCTAAAGTGTCTTATAATTTGGAACGGAGGGAGTACATAACTAGGACTTAATTGACTAACTTCCCTGACACATTTAACTCAGCAGTCAGTGTCTAAATAAATATACATGGTAATTGATAAGAATTAGATTAGTGATGCTTTGAACAAGATCAGAGTAAGTACTGTTGATAGTTTCATAAGAGCACTCCATATTTTTAGAACCAAATTATCATTTTAGAATATGTGGTGCACCAAATTCATGAGAGTGGCGCCAAATGTAATTGCGGAGCATATAAAAGTAATCAATAATTCAATGTAATGGAGCTACTGCTTTAAAAGAAACTAACCATCACTCGCAAAAGAAAAAAAAAAGAAACTAACCATCAAGCCGAATCAAGTGAAGATCCCCCACATGGAGATCATCAAATTCAGAAGCACGATGATAAGCATCTGGAATGCATGTCGAGAGACTGGCCAAAGCATTAAACATTCCTCCATGCCCCCATGTCCCAGAATTGTCCATGCAACTGTAACAGAAATGCAATTTATTTAGTACCAAAATTTGTAAGTCGATACTGACTAGTCAAAGCATTAAACATTCCTCCATGGCCCCATGTCCCAGAATCGTCCATGCAACAGTAACTGCAGTGCAATTTATTTAGGGCTTGTAATTCAATATCTGGAGAATGTTGATGGATATCCACGGCACAGAACATCTTCCTATTTTATGGCAAGATACTTAACATTTTAAAATAAGTTGTAGAAAGTCGGGTCTAGAGGAGGCTTGATCTTTTCAATGAATACAGCTCCATCAACAGTAACTCCGATCTTGTTTTGAGATCATTGTCTAGAATAACGATATATATTGGAATTATGGCATGCCATAATTAATTCGACATTTCTCGGACGAAGTAACAGCCTTCCATAAGGAATGTGATAGTATTATCTTTCTTCTAGGAAAAGTATACCTTAATATGATGGCAGGCTTTCTGGGGCAAACTTTTGAAGGATCAGTACAATCTCCATATACAAGCTGAACAGATCCCGAGTCTGAAAAATTCTGTCCTGCTATGATATCAGGGTCTTTAACAGCTAGTGTCTGGTACCCCAAAGCTTCCCATTTGGCTATTCTCTTTTCTTCTGCTTTTTTCTTGTTAGCCTCACGTTTCAGGAACTTTTCTTCAGGTGCTGCTCTTTGCCTTCCTAGTTGAACTGCGGCACCTTCAATAGAATGCGAAGCCTCTTTGAACTTCTTGACCCAGGATAGATATGCAGCTTCACTAAGACCAGGGTCAACACTAAGGGAATCAGAAGCCTTTCTAATCACAGTCCCACCGATGTCAATCAAATTTGGGTTGACTTCAAATGTTCGTTCATCCTGATCCGAGGTTACATGACTCCGCATCATGATAATCTTTTCAGACATTGTTTTCAATTTATCCAGTGTCTCCAGACTGATTGTCTCAGCAGATGAGCCGTCATTGATTGTCTCTGCAGCTGTATCTGTCGGATCAAACAGGTGCAATCCAAAGATAATTGATCTCATGTCATTTGCTTCATTTCCCAGATCTTCCCCCTTCCCAGAAGTAGCATCATCTTCTCCAATAATATTGTGACTCAGCTTAAGTTTTCTCTCGGCTCTTCGCATGATGACCTGATTTCAATTAGAAACGAACATGAAACTCAGAAGAAGCAACTTAATCACTAGAACTTTAGGACTCCACTTACTACCAGTAGCCTTTACCTCTTCAACTGTGCGTTCTGATACTAAATTTATTGACAACACATGATTCAACTGTCCAATGCGGTGAGCGCGCTGTAACGCCTGTTTGTCAGCTTGAGGATTCCAGTCTTGTTCATAAAAAATAACCTACAAACAATCATTTCATCTTGGTATTAAAAACCATATTTATTTAAATAAAAAAATACGACTAGATTTTGTAGTAAGACCGTACGATTAGCGACGCTATAAAGTTCAGTTAGACTCACAGTATCAGCACCAATGAGATTAAGCCCCACACCCCCTGCTCTAGTTGATATCATGAAAACAAAAGCTCCACTTTGATTATCATCTCTCGTAAGACCTTTAGTAGGTTGAGAGCTGAACTTTCTTATTGCTGCAAACCGCTCCTCAGCACGTACTGAACCATCCAAACGCTCATAAGTGTAATTGCGCAGTTCCAGAAAATCCTATTGAATTAGTTAGCAAAATAAATATAAATGAAACATATGCATAAAATTTAAGAGAAATAAATCCTTTAATTATGCAAGTATGGCTCAAGAATGAAAACCTGAAGAATGTCAAGTGTTTGGGTCATCTGAGCAAATAGCAGAACACGATGGCCTAATTCATGGAGCTTTTTAAGAACAAGATCTAGCACGATGAGCTTTCCACTTGCCTGAAAATGATCACCATAGAATACAATTAATTCCACGAAGTCCATTCACCTCTGTTGAACCTGGTGGTTGAGTTGGCCCTAGTTATTCTCTTGCTGTTAACTGATGCTCATGTGACCTGCTAGTTTGTTTACTTTAAGTGATCCGAGAAGCAGGTTAGCAGATACAACTTGCACCTTGTTCAGTCCCAGTTTTCACCATAGGCTATTAGCATTTAATTTCATAATGAAGAAGCACTAACCTGAACTAAATGCTCCCCTTCCACATAAGGCTCAGGTTCAATTCCACTGAATAGATATGGGTGGCTGCAAGCTTTCCTCAGTTGTATAACCTGAGACAAGATATAAATGTTAACTTCAAGATACTTCACACATAATCTCTAAAAGGCGAAACAGAGCTAAAACAAACTTTTTTTTTGAGATAATTACAGCAGGAGAGGCTCCCACTGCTTGTTATTGCTTGAAAACCACAAAACTGTACAGGCAAGAAGACAACTAAAAGAACTACAACAAAACTGTTTAACAGGAAAAAACAGAAAGAAAAGCCTATGAAAATTCTGTTTCGCATCTGCAATCATCTGGAAGAACTGCAAATTCAGATTCCAGTCGATCCCAATATCATTCCAGCAGCTGAAAGAGCCTGACACTGGAGGGGCAAACAAAGAAGAGGTGGAAGGTGGTTTCTTCTTGGTTGGCATTACACATAGGGCAGGTGTAATCGTTTCCATCAACTGGGCAGTTTTTTCTACGTAGAATGTTTCTTGTGTTCATTCTGTCCATGAACATGAGCCAACTGAAGAATTTGACTTTCTTTGTACACTTGGACTTCCAGAGCCAAGCAAACTTTGTTGATGAATGTTGATTTCCCCATATGTATACCCATTGATCAGTAATTGTGAGTTACTTTGATCAATGTGATTGATGATTGCATTCAGTTGCTGTAGTTCCTGAAAGGCTTGCTGTGTGAGGGGTATATGGTAGTTCTTGATTACTGAACTATCTTGCAGATATTGTGCCACTGAGATTTTTGTGTTCTTGGCAAAGGAGTACAGCCTTGGGATTTGCTCTCTTAAATACATTCCATTCCATACATCATTCCATAGCATACTGTCGAACCATTGCCCACTTTGCAGTTGTGTGATACCTCTGAAATGATCACTGAAGCTTAAGATATCCTTCCACCAGAAGGATCCTCTATTTACTGTCTCATGTGGAATTTGTCCATTTGGGTAATACATATGCCAAATTAAATTTACCCAAGGGTTGTCCTTCTTTTTTTTTTTTAGGAAAATTTGTCCTTCTTGTTGTAGAACTTATCTAATTGTTTGACCAGTAATGCTTCATTCTGTATCCTGAGATTTGCCACTCCTAGGCCTCCCTTTTTCTTTGGTATTTGCACTTTTTCCCATGCCACCAGTGATTTTCCTTTTGCATTTTGCTCGCTGTTTCTCCAGGGTAACATCTTCCTTAGTATGTCAATATGTTTGATCAGTGCTATTGGCATCTTCAGTGTTAGCATTGCATATGTTAAGATTGCCGTGATCACTGCATTTACCAACTGTAGCCTTCCTGAGTGTGTCAGCAGGAAGCTCACTGCTGACATCTTTCTTTCTATTTTGCTGATGATTGGCGCATGATCTTCCACCGTTGGCTTTGTTGTCCCCATTGGGAGTCCCAAATAGGTGAACGGCAAGACCCAACCTGACAACCAAAGGTTCCTGCCAGGATTTCAGTTTGTTCTTGTGATATGTTAATTGGCACCAGGCAGGACTTTGTGTAATTCACTTTCAACCCTGTTGATTGGGAGAAAAGTCTGTAGGATTCCTTTTAGGCAGAAGAGTTCTCTTTGGGAAGCTTTCATGAGGAGTATGGTATCATCTGCGTATGTTATGTACTGGTTTGGACAAGAGGCCATTGCTGTGTGCTTTGTTGATGATGGCTTGCCGGAGGTCGGCTGCCAGTACAAACAGCAAAGGAGAAAGCGGATCCCCTTGTTTCACACCACTTTTGCAGTGCATTGTATTCCCTGGGACTCCATTCAAGAGTATTGAGGTTGTTGCTGTACTCAGGACAGATTTTACCCAGGTTATCCATCTGTCATCGAATCCCATCTGAGTCAACACTTGAATGATGGTGTTATTTTCCAGTGTCAAAAGCTTTTTCAAAGTCAAGTTTTAGGATGATCACTGGTTCTTTTGACTGATGGCAAACATGTGATACTCACAGAATTCTTGACACAGCTCATAGAATTCTTCCTTGATGATGTGCCAACATTTTTTCATAAACATCCATTAAAACCATCAGGTCCTGGTGATTTGTCAGGTGGCATTTTTCTGATGATATCATCAATCTCTTCTCTTGTAAAATTGTTGCTCAGTTCTGCCAGATCATCGTGCCTCTGGATCAGTTCCTACAAGTTAAATAGCATTGTTGGTTCTGTTGTGTTTCCCATTCTCTTCTTGTAGGCTTCTAAGAGTGGAGCTGCTTTGTCATTGTGATCTGTTATAACTCTGCCATCTTCTCTCTCAATCTGAGTGATGGTGTTCAATCTATACCTCTCAGTGCATGCTGAGATGAAAAATTTTGTTCCTTCGTCCCCAAACCTGACCCATCTGACTATGAAGGATGTTGTTTCGGAGGGGTTGGTAGATCATCACCCCACCTCTAAATCTTTGCTAACTATGTCATGTACTTTACTGTTTCTCACTTCGTGTACCAATACTTGCACTTGAAAAGGAAAAAAAACTCCATATGCTTTGTGATGTTGTCAAACCTCAGCAATGAGTACAAACACATATATATTAAACAAAGCAAACTTCAATAAGCTGCTTTCTTTTTTGCTCTATGCACATTATTAAATGATGAACTAACAAAACCAAACCCCAGGATGAAAATTAAATCAAATACAAGAAGTAAAAAGGAGAGCAGAACACTGATAAATAAACAGTCAAATCAACATAATTTATGTGTTGTAGAACAGAACAAAGAACTGCTTGCTAAAATTAAAGTGTAACAGCAGGGGAAAAATAATTACAATGTTTTGTAAAGACTGATTGCGAGATGATCCGCCAGTCAAAGAAAGAAGTGTTTGCAGCTCTTTTCTCAAAACTGACAGATAAAGCTTCTTTTGTAACTGTGTGAGGGGCACCACCCTGTAGAACCATTGAAAAGATTAAGGAAAAAAAAGAGAAGGAGAACACAACAAGAGGGAAAATATTTTCTTCAAGAAAAGAATCAGACACTGTTAGCTCAGTTAGTGGAGGCAGCGCCAGAATTCCACCCTCAATCAATAGAGCTTTTGTTCGACGCAGCATAAATGCTCTGAGTATATGTTTAAGGATCTTGAATTCTCTGTTTGCTCTATTAGCTTCAGCGCCTGTTCAGAAACTAGATATTGATATTTTTGAAATCCGAAAGAAGTACTTCCAGTGCAGAGGTAAAAAGGAAAGAAAAAAAGAACGAGACAATCAGTACAAAGAGCAAACAGGTCGATGTAGGAAATTCTGCCTCAGACCAAATGAAAACATTTGTAAACCACAAGAAGTTCGGTGAACCACTAAGAGGGGATCGTCGATCAACCACTTCATCTAAAGGTATGTTCTAGTTTTATGTATTATTACATAACTAGACCAAAGGGCAGCAATATTTACCATCCAACTGCACTGCATCTACCAAATTTGATAAAACATGAATCATGGAGAAGCTGTGCAAATTACAGCAACTGAATAGACTGCATAATGACAAGAAGCCAGCCCAGATGGTATATGAAACCTGGGAATTGACTAAAGCTAACACAAATCACTCGATAGTTTCAAAGTAATACCTGTCAACGAGCCCCCTGCTTCTTTGAAAGTAGAAAGGAATTCATCCAGCTTTCCAAATATTGAAGGCAAGCAAAAGTGCATCAAAGCCCATAGTTCAGAAAGGTTGTTCTGGATAGGAGTGCCTGTTAGTAGTAGACGTCTTGGCATGATGAAACGTTGCTCGAGGACATTATACAATACCTGGCAAACAACTTGGTAAGTCTAATTTGGAAGTTTGTTCCAAGATCTACATATATAGGCCACCTTCTACAATAAGGATTTGGCACATCTGTATGCCTCGGCAAGTGCATATGTTAACATCGGGTCCACAGGTGCTTGATAAATTTATAGTTCATATCAAAATGCAGACAAATGCTAATGAACAAACGAAAAATTGTAACTTACTTACTGCAGAACTGAAAAATAAACTAATTGCAAGGCAGGTTATAGCTCTCACAAGCTCAGTACAGGTTGTTACTGAACCCGAAGTCCAGAAAGTGCTGGTAAACAGGAGTAATAAGCTCTTGGTACTTGCCATCAAGTCATAGTAAACTTTAGCTTTGGCACAGTAAGAGTGCCAAACTTACCCCTAGCACCATGGATGTTAACTACCAAGGGACAAAGCGATATGTTTTTCCCTAAAAGCACTTGATAAAACTGAAACCTAAATAATGCAATGAAAGCAAAGATAGATGTGTTGCATATAGTGCAGCGCTGGCAAGGGCTCCACTGTGACAAAGGCAGCACTGCCAGGAAAAGAACTTTGCACTAATACAGTCATAATCATAGGGCAAATAATGTAATCAAAACCTTGAAATCTTCAAAAGAATTACATAAACAAGAAGGGTGCGTACACTGGATGGATTTTTGAGGCGTTGAGCCTCATCAATAACTGCATAATGCCAAGGAATTTGTGAAAGAAAATCTTGATCCATCAAGGCAATGTCATAGGTTGTCATCAGTACATCAAATGTTAGTTCCTGTTACATGAAAAGAAGAAAAGATGTTTGCATATTGAAGGGATCAAGAATTATAAAAACGAAAACAATTGTACGAAAAATAGCCTACATTAGAATCAGATGTTGCAGAAGATTTCTGGACATCTTCATACATGATTCTTCGAAGATCCCGCCGGTGCATCTTATCACCGACATACTGCATGACCCTCAAAGAAGGACAGAACTTAGTAAATTCTGAGAGCCAGCCATCTGTGACGCTTAGAGGACACAAGACCACTGGAAGGAAAAACTTACTGAGTCAAAACTTAAGCAACAATGCAGTGCGATCTTAAGGATAACTGGATAAGGATGAATGGAAAGAAAGCAAGGAACACCAGGGAGGTGTGTACATACAAAATGGTCCAGGTGCCATGCAGTGGATCTTGAGATAGCTCAGGAGAGAAATTGCTTGTAGGGTCTTGCCGAGCCCCATCTGCCGACACACATAAAAATTTAATGATAGGGCACTCGGTAATAAGAAGAGTACCAGATATTGAATTGAAGAGGTGTCCCGTTAATCATTTTTAATCTAATCATGAGTGAACCGGTATAGATAGACCATTTGCTGCTGCAATTTTGTGGAAATCAAACCGCCTCCTTCACAATTCTGCCTTTGTCCTTTGATCCCGGCTGAAGCATTCACCATTAATTGGCGTTCGAAAATTAAATCATGGTAATGCATGGTTATTATATTGAGCTATTACAGTTTTATATCAATTTATTTAGAGGAGGAAGCATTCAATCTAAATTCTGGAAAAGGTTGAAGTTGTTATGACAGTTTGCCGTCTCCATTTGTAACATGTAGTTTTCTACTGTTTCATTCATAATCTTGGACAGGAAATGAAACAATGTATGATACGCATGATTAGGAGAATTATGGCAGGGATGCAAATTCAGAAAGCACGCGTAGGAAAATTCTTTCCTAGGAACGCCCAATTATCCCATTGGTCAATGGAAAAACACCATGAATTTGAGGGGAGGGTTGACTAAAAAAAAATCGTCTTATGTTGGAAACTCCCGGATGGACAAGATAGAAACAACTTATGCAGTTCTTTTAGTTATCCTTTCCGCAAAAATGCCCCCAAACAAAGAAACCATGCATAGGGCCCTCCCCAAATACAATGCTACGGTCCTGGCGACGGCAGATGAAAGCTCACCTCGTCACCTGCGGGCGAAAGGGAGAGATTATTAGTTTTGGATTGAGGTCGTCAGTCGGAAGGAAATGCGAGGGGAAGAACGAACCGAGGACAACGTTGACGCCGAGGCGATAGCGGCGGATGAGCCAGTCGACGCCATGGAGCTGGTGCGGCTTGAGGTCGGCCGTGACGCCGAGGTCCGAGGGGCTGGGGGCCCCTTGGTCCCGGTCGTCGGCGGAGAGGACGAGGTCGGCGGCCGCGAGGAGGCGGCGCTCGTAGTCGTAGGCCATTTTTTTTTTTTTTTTGGATACTACTACTACTAGTTCGTTTCGTAGGCCATGTTTGATTTTGGACTGCGAGGCGATTTCAGAGGAGGCGCGGGGCGGGAAAGCGAAAAGCACGGCTACGTGGCTTCTTTCGAGTACTACTAGGGACGAGCTGGAAAAAGAGAGAAGGGGCACACGTGTCTGGAAGAGACGCCACGTGGAGCGGTGGCTCGGTGAAGAAGAAGCAGCTCAAATATTGATGGGAATGGGGAAAAAAAAAAGAAACGAAACATCCCAGAGAGAAGTAGAGAACCAACCCCTAGGCTAGGCTAGGCCATGCCGCCCGGCGCTGACGCCTCCTCCCTCGCCGCCGCAGTCCTCGACGCCGCCACGCCCCAGGCCGCCGCGGCCGCCGTCTCCAGGGTGCTCGACTACCTCGCCCGCCACGCCGCCGACCACCCGCGCGCCTTCTTCGCCGACACCTTCCCCTCCCTGCTCTACCGCCTCTTCGTCTCCTCCCCCTCCTCGCCCTCGTTCATCGACCTCGCCGCCGGCGACCCCGCTCTCGCCGACCTCCTCCTCTCCCTTCTCGTCCCCTCCGGCGCGCTCCTCGCCGCCGCCGCCGCCGCAGATCGCCTTGCTCTCATCCGCTTCGTCTTCCCCTCCGAGCGCCTCCCTGACTGGCTCCGCCTCGCCCTCGCCTCTGCCTCCCCCACCGACCTCCTCGTCTCGCCGCTTCTCTCGCCCCGCGTCGGCTCCGACCTCCATCTCTCCGTCTTCGAGTACTTCCTCTTCTGGTTCGCCTACTACCCCGTCTCCGCCGCCGCCGCCCCCTACCCCTCAAATCCCGCCCGCTCCCGCCTCGAGAGTTGGCTTGTCTCTACTCTCATCCGCAAGCCAGGGCCAGGCCACAAGCCCGAGACATCCATCTACCTCAAGCTGCTCTACGCCTACCTCAGGGAGTTCGTGCCAACATCACGCGCACCCCTGCGCCGGATGGCTGCCGGCACCTTTCTTCACCGGACACCCCCCAATGATGATGCCATGGACGCTCCTCAACCCTTCGCACGGGCTGAGTTCTTGCTTCACACCCTCATTCACTTCTGGCTTGTCGGGGATGACTTCTCGCCATTGCCCGTGCAGACTTGCTCTGCCCTCGGATTGCGGCTACCTTCTCGTGCACGTGCCGACTTGACTGAGCGCCCACCATCCCCTGGCCTGGGGGACGCCATCAGGCTGCTCGCCATGTACCTCAACTGCTGCGATGGCCGTGCACTGGTGGATTCGTCTCAGGGACTGCCTGTGTGGAACGAGGCCTGCGATACCCAGGTTGGGTGGTTCTGGAACCCGCTGATTCAGAGGCCTCTGTATCGCTTCATACTTAGGACCTTCTTATTCTGCCCCATTGGCGCAGTGATAAAAAATGCAACGCAAGTCTTCTCTGTGTGGCTGGCATATATGGAGCCGTGGAAGGTTACCCAACAGGAGCTGGATGGGTATGAAAAGAACCTAGATGGGAAGGCAGAGGAGACACAAAATCGCCAGCTGATGTACAATGCATCATGGAAGACCTATGTTCTGTCTAACTACCTGTTCTACAACTCTATGGTAGTGCATTTCCTGGGATTTGCACACAAGTTTATACATTCTGATGTTACCTTGGTACTCCTGATGGTATATAAGGTTGGTCATGAGCTTTCCCTTCTTCTTTTATATGTTTGCCTATCTGGATGTCTAATGTCTCCCTTGTGCCTTGCTCACTTGTTAATACTCAATACTCAGCCACTGAAACTCAAGATGCTGGGTTGTTGTTTCGATTTACATTTAAATTAGATGTGCACTATTGTGGAGTGTCTTGTCTATGGATGTGTGTAGGCCAGAAGATGATGTTATAGGAAATGGACATATGTTGGAAAGCTTAGATGGATGAATTTGTTACTCGGTCCTTAGCATTTGTATTGTGCACTTAATTCATAAATTATTGTTGCTGCAGCACCTACCACCTGGATGCCTGAAGGTATCGGTATGAAAGCAAACTGGCAACTTAAAATTTGTCAGTATGTAATACACTTGGTAGTTAGTCCTTGTGCTTGTTAACGCTTTGAACTAGCATTTGTCTCATCTATGAGCTTTCTAGTCCACTAGACTGATATGCCCTTTTCTGTTTTAGGTCTACTAACCTGTGAAATCACACTCCTGATATGTCGCCTTGAATTATCAAGTCGATGTTCTGTTTAGTGCTTAAGTTGTTAACTACAAATCGTCGCGCTATACCTATCTTGCCTCGATCTCTTAACTTATGTCCTTTGGCTGGATATAATTTTGAGTCGGGTCATTGAATGTCTTGTGGTTTATTGCTCAATACATAACATCCTTTATGAAGTTTCCCTCCGTTTAAATATGTGGTTCTGTTGTATTTTCTTGATCTTCGATGCGCAACTTCGACCACTACAGATATACTTTTCAACCAATGTTTTCAAAGCGCTCCGACCTGAACGATCGCCAGATCACCGTTCAGCCGCCTAGGCGTTCTGAACGGCCGCCCAGGGGCGATTAGGCGATCTCTAGGCGGTCGCCTAGGGACCTAGTTGTCTAGGCATTTTGACACTAGTCGACTAGAGTATATCTATTGTCTATGTAAATTTCAATTGGAAAAACAGAGATCCACCACCAGCAGGGGCGGAGCCAGAAAATCACCATGAGGCAGGGCCAAACAGCAGCAATTAGATCATGAGGGGCAACAAATTGAAATTTTTCATTGAAATACATAGTCAAATTAGGCGTCCAACGTTCTAAACGGCCGCCTAGGCGCGCCTAATCGTCTCCTGAGCGGACGCTCAGATTTCTGGGCGGGCAAATCGCTTCGGTTGCCCTGAACGATGCTGCAGGAGCGTTTTGTCGACTAATCGACGACTAATCGCGACTAGTCCGACGCTTTAAAAACAGAGTTTTCAACACGTATATTTTTATGTTTCTAAACAAAATACTTATCTCCAAACATGTTACTATTCCAGCATGAAGCACCTTATGCTTAGTGTAACCTTATTATGTAATACCGCCTCAAAAAAAAAAAAACCTCATGTAATACCATGCCTCCCCTTAGTGTAACCTTAGGTAATACCGCTTCATACTTATGCTTAGTATAACAAATGAATGGATTTGAGTAAAGAACACCAGCTATTTCTAATGACCTCTACTTGATGGATGTTCTGCTAATAAAATTATTGTTTGGTTTAACCAGGTACTGGAAGTTTTGAGCTCCTCCCTGGAGCTATTAGATCTTTTACACAAAGTGGATGACGCTTATCATTCTAGACTGGTTATTTCATCTCCGGCGTCTGATGATGTACTGAAGTATGTGCCATCAATCCGTGAACAGCTAAAGGTACAACATGCATTCAGTGCCATTGAACTTGGTGGTACAAACGTTGAAAATTAGAACTACAACGTGAAGTTGCTCTATTAAGTGTTGGTATAACCTGTGCATATCACCAGGACTGGGAGGATGGTTTATCAGAAACTGATGCAGATGGGTCATTCTTGCATGAGCATTGGAATTCTGATCTAAGGCTTTTCAGTAATGATGAGAATGGGGCTTATAATCTTCTTCAGGTACATCATATGATTAGCATGTTTCATCTGTTTTCAGAGACTTGATTCCCGTACTTGGATTAGTAAATTACTTGGGACCTGGCTTAGTGTGGCTGATTCCTTTGTTTAGGCATACTAATATTGTTACTCAATAATATCTGGCTGAACAAGCTTTCTGAGTTTACAAACTATCATTGTGTACCTTGTTGTGGTTGATATTTCTAACAAAATGTTTTGGCAAATCACTCAGATATGGTTAACATCAATATGTCGAGCCAAATGCACCTCAAAACTGCTAGCTTGATTGACATTTGTGATATGCATGATGAAAGAATCCCAAAGGCAGCCTCTTTTTTTGGTGCCTTTTAGTATGCTTCAACAAGTTTAGTGAATATATGTTTTTTGTAACATTTAGGCTGGTCACTGACATATACTTTTCATTTTTATCAAGCTGCTTTTGATCCGAGCAGAGGCAGAGATACTGCATCTGTCAGGAGACACACAAGAAGCTCTCCAGACGTTGGATTCTATCAAGTTCCAGATGAAAAGAGTCTTCCAGGGCCACACTGAAAGAGCGCACAAGAATAAGGAATTACATAATCAACATCAAGGGCGTGAAGACATATTCACACCTAAGCATCCCTGTTCGGGAAAATTTTCGTGGGCTGATGTTAAATACAAAGGTGATTGGATGAAAAGGCCCATCTCGGAGACGGAAGTTGCCTGGCTTGCAAGGATTCTGATTCGCCTTTCTGATTGGTTGAATGATGTCCTTCAACTTGACTATGCTGATCATAGCCCTGCTGACGCTACCTGCATTGTGTTTGATCGCAATGAACTGAACGCAGTAGGTGGGCCAAAGGATGTTGCCAGGATGGCTCTACTTGCTGTATGTTCATTGATGGTGCTAGCGGGACAAGCTTTGCTGAAGTTCATGAGGTCACACAGGATGAAGATCAATCTGAGAGTTTTCGCCTCTAAAAAGCTGCTCTCAGCTGCTGTTGTGTTGTATGCAGTGGTGGCTGTAACAAGGACTGCTACAGGCTGAGCAGCGTATGTTATTTGCAGCAGCAGCAGCACATGGGACGCTGATGAAAATACATGGTTTATCACTGAGAGTCCACAAAGTTTTGATACAACAGGTTACACTATACATGCTTGTACAGGAACCAATAGGAAGGGGGAAACATCATGGTGTGGATGTATAGCACCTGTTTGGGGGATGTTGCTGTACCGCTTGACGTCAGGCACACATGTAACTTAACCAGCTGAGACAGCAGAGCAATGTCAAAAGCAAGAGAGAAGAGAAGAGTTTTTAGCTGGTGGAATGGTCGTGGTTGCTTGTATGATGATGTTCATTGCCTCTGTGTGGATTGATATTTTGTTCCTGATGATCTTTTGATGGTGTTTTTATCCCACTTTCTTCTTAATATAACGATGAAGCGCAGCTCTATTCCGTTTTCGAGAAAAAAGATCTTTGGATGGTTTTGTGTACGTTCCACGTTGTCCATGGGCGAAAGAGGCTGGACAAAAAGCTGGTGCTAGAAATCTGTATTGGGAAGTGAGAATGATGACATTTATTTTAGAAATAATGACACTTAAAACTGAAACAAAACATCGTTATTTGATTAAGCCATGATTGTATACAAATAATAATAATAATAATAATAAATCAGGCGTGGATAAATCCACGTGTCCAGTATAGTATTTGATTAGCTGGACGTGACTTCTGGAAGGTGGAGGGGAGGAGGATTATTAGGATATGATGATGGGCGGCAACTTGTTGACGACGACCGGAGCCTTCGTCGTCCACCTCCAGCAGCGGACAACTTGTTCTTCTTCCTCTCGCCTCCGTATCCCCCGCTGCTCCTCCTCCTCCACTCCCACTCCTACCTCCCAGGGCAGGCGGCACACCAAAAAGGAGATGGTGAAGGCCATCAGGATCCATGAGCTCGGCGGCCCCGAGGTGATGAAATGGGAGGAGGTCCAGGTCGAGGAACCCAAGCAAGGGGAGATCCGCATCAGGACCACCGCCATCGGTGTCAACTTCATCGACGTCTACTTCCGCAAGGGGGTCTACTCCGCGCCGGCCGTCCCCTTCACCCCAGGTTCCATCCATGTTCAACTCCAATGGCAGCCGATTTCATTCTCCTTTTTTTATATTTTTTTTAAGTAGACTAGTACAGCTCAATTCATTTCATATAGACACACACACACACACATACTACTCCTGTAATAATTCTTATATCAAACCAAGCGGCTGCGGCGCAGGAATGGAAGCCGTTGGTGTGGTCACTGCAGTAGGGCCTGGCCTTACTGGCAGAAAAGTTGGGGATGTTGTTGCATACGCTGGCAACCCAATGGGCGCTTATGCGGAGGAGCAGATCCTTCCAGCCAGCGTCGCTATTCCTGTTCCGCCTTCTGTTGAACATAAGGTGGCCGCTTCTGTAATGCTCAAGGGCATGACTGCACATATTTTGGTTCGCCGTGTGTTCAAGGTAGATTGTCCCCTGCTCCTCTTGACCTTTAGTCTCATTTACTTTTGGGTTGCGACCTTAATTTGCTGCTGCGATCATCATACATGAGTACGACCATGAAAATTTTCATCCCTCTTTACAGTAACATAACTGAATGTGTTTTTCTCCTTTCCTTGTAAACAAAGTGTCAGCCTCTACATTACTTGTGGATACTGAATGTTCCACTAGGACTCACCTGTTTGCCATCCCTGGGAACTTGAACTCGTTTTTATTATTGCCATAATTGCAGGTTGAGAGAGGCCATACCATCCTGGTGCACGCTGCTGCTGGCGGGGTTGGTTCACTCCTTTGTCAATGGGCAAATGCACTTGGCGCCACTGTCATTGGGACGGTTTCAAATGAAGAGAAAGCTGCACAGGCAACTCAGGATGGATGTCGCCATGTGATAATTTACACAAAGGAAGATGTTGTAACAAGAGTCAAGGAGATTACATCTGGGAAAGGTGTAAATGCCGTCTATGATTCTGTTGGAAAGGATACATACAAGGTAAAACTCACCAGTTTTAATCCACTGTGACTGGACTTTTGATTTATCATTGATGTGGAGAACTGGAGTAATTCGGGAAATTAATCAAAGCAAGGTTCTTGTTACGCTTGCAGGCTTCTGTGGAATGCTTGGCATCACGCGGTTTCCTGGTGTCATTCGGGCAATCGTCTGGAAGACCTGATCCTATTCCACTGAGCGACCTGGCTTCCAAGTCGCTTTTCCTGACCAGGCCAAGCCTGATGCATTACACTGCTACACGCGAAGAGTTGCTGGAATCAGCTGGTGAGGTGTTTGCCAATGTTGCAAACGGAGTGCTGCGCGCCCGTGTGAACCATACGTACCCATTGTCGGAAGCTGGTCGTGCTCATGCAGATCTGGAAGGCAGGAAGACCTCAGGGGCCATAGTGCTGATCCCGGATAGCTAGTTAGACTGGGATGGACATAATGCTTCATTTTGAATGAATAATGTGTAGCTTGCTCTTGTTGAGGGAATGTGAACTGGTTTGAAGCCTCCCTCCCAATCCTTCGATTTGGAGGGTTTGTGTCAAGTCTGTCTGTAGAGACAAGTAAGTTTGCCATTTCAGTTTCAGAGATGATGTGCTAAAATAAGTAGAGTCCCGATGTCTGTCTGATCTGATGGCCTTCAGGATTGGGATTTGGATGTTGTCTTGATTCAGAGACGGTCTACGTTGCAGATTGCAACTCGTACTCCTCCGGACCCGATTCATCTCGATGTGTTGCCTCTCTTCTTCTCTATATAACTCAACTATATAATTAGTATATACGATATGAGAAGTATATAATAATTATAGGTAGAAATTAGTTAAAAGAAAAAATCTTGATGAAAAAGCTCCTCTCCATCGTCGCTTGTGCTGCCGTGTTCCTCCCACTCCGAACGGCAGCATCCACCCATCCTCCTTCCTCCTCCTCCTCCTCCTCGCCGCCCGGGCCATGGCCGCGTGGGCCGCGCCAGCAGCGCGTGGTCGTCATGCGCCACGGCGATCGCCTCGACCAC